>CM019170.2:28057965-28381161 GCA_009739505.2 Apolygus lucorum
ATTTATTTATTCAGCTATTTTTTCTTACACTATGAACACAGATATGAAATACCATTGACTTTGAGCCAAGAAGGATGACAAAATAATTAAGGTAAAATGGTTTTTTGATTTAAAGATAATTATAAAGTTTCGGGAATTAAAATGTGCTTAGCATTTCAAAGTCTCATATTCAGAATAGTCGTAACTTCGGGTTTACGAGGGCGTAAACTCGTATCAATCATAAATACGACTTTTAGAGCTAGCAAAATCAAGATACGACTACAAGGCTTAGAATGTAAGTAAAAAAAGCTTAAATGGAAGTAAGATTGGAATGGAAAAACATTATACCGTTTTTTGTCAATTTTCACTCAAAAATGTTTAATTTTGACTCCAGAAATCAATTCGGCTACTAATTTCCGTCAAGAAAAACTTTTACTTGTGGTAAAAGGAGGAAAAATAATCCCGTGAAAGTTATTTCGCCACGAAATCTATTAGGCCGTTTTCCCGGTAGCTGGGTGGAGTCCAGATACGACTTTCTGGCTTAGCACGGCAGTATGCTCATGAGTATGACTTTTGTAAAGAAATTAATAATCCAAGAAACTGGTGATTAATAAAATCGTCTAAAATAATCAGGTATTCTCCAGGGCGATTGAGGCATATAACCGATACGTAAATTATTATTGAAACTAAACTCGTGCCTGTTCACGAAATTGTAGTATCCCCTACTTACCATGTCAGTGGCATGAAGAAAAAGAACTCAACGAGGGAAATTTTTTTTGAATTTTCGGAAGTTTTGGTCATGAAGTTGTTGACTAGACGACGATGAAACAGGGTGTAACTGAGAGTAGGTAGTTTCGGCACCTCCAAATCCGGAACCGTACGATATTCAAAACATCGTACAAAAACAACGGAACAAAAATCGAAAACGGATCCAAAAAGGAATCTGCCGACTATTGAGGCAGCAAAGTTGAATTTTCGGTATTAAACTGAAAGATTTGCAAAAATAAGAGGGACGGGTGAGGAGACGGGATCACGAGAGCCAAGAGAGTATTCAACAGGTCCGCTAGGTGGCGTATTTTCTGGATGTCTTTTCGACAACGTGGTGATAAAGAATATTTCATCTCCAACGGCACGTGGATTAATAGTTGACTTGAAGTTGCATGTAAGAAGAAAATTATAAACTTGATATCTTCTGAAAGGACAAGGACCTGGGGAAAAATAATGCGAAATCACTGCAGAGGCGGATGCACGCTGCAGTTATGTTATGAGTCATAGCAGGGGCGGCTGCTGATAGGAGCATAGGCGCATGTGCACCCCCAGCCAATTAAAAAAGAAAAAAAATCAAAGTTAGTTTCTCTGGGTTTGAAGAGTAAGACTAGCCTTTTCGCGCCCGGATTCTCGAGAGCCTACTGTCCCTCACAGCCCGCCCGCCGGCGGCCCCCGGTGTCCCCTCAGTACCGCATTATTTTGGCAACTCGGTGGTTCGTCCGAAGTTGATTCCTTGCATTATTTGATTGTGCTATTTTTTCGCGTGATACTTTCTGTTATGAGTTCTTGAGAATTATTGAGATTATGTGCATTATTTATTCATTTACTAGCCAGTTGAACATAATGGAAATAATGAAATTAATGTAGAATAATTATGATACCTCATGACTCGCTCCGATTTCTATTAAATTCATTCAATATAATTTATTGTTTTCCACTTTCATTCTGCTTAGGAAAATTCCTACAATTTGATAACTCTTCATAGTGGGGAAAACCAAAAGTGGGAAGAGGGACAAAACATTTTTGCGAATATTCCCGAGCAGAGTTCAAATAGGCGGTGAAATATTTGAAAAGCGGCACTATCTTTGACAAGCCTACCGCCAAAAGTACCAAAATAGAATTAGAAGGGTTGAAAAAAAAAACAAGAAGACAGTGACCAAATCGGCGAAGATCAAAGAGAACCAACTGTTTGAGGTGCCGCTGCATCAGAACATACCTACTGGATCAAGGATAAATTACCGACCAAAAAAACGCCGACAAACAATGATATTAGAGAAAAAAACACTTGAACTGTTCAAGGAATATATGCACTGTTCTGTAAATGCTATATCATGAGGTTTGTAATGGACATTACACCCTGGAAGATCTTAGTTACACAGCAAAAGAGCTCCAGTTCCAGAACGGCTATTATCGGCGGCGGGCCGCTACGGAAAGGCCGAGCCGCCAGATATATGAAGTTGGCGGGCAGGAAAGGGCTAGTGACAGAAGACACGATCGTAGGTACTGTGCTAGTTGAATCTACGCGCGAAAACCGAGGCGGGAGCTCCCTGTTTTCTGACCAATCAGCGGTGGTTCGAGCAAATCCAGTTTTATGCTCCGTTCTTGACTAGGGTCAGTGCCGTCCTTAGAAAATGCGAGGCCTGGAGCAAAACATTTTTGCGAGGCCTTTTTTGACTATGGATATCGGAGGGGGGGGGGGGGTTCCGGAAAATATTTGTCAAGCTATACTTGCAAAGTCGTAATTGTAAGCTTTTTAGGACGTCCCACAGTAAGACTTGGGCGTCCTTATGCGATCGATCTGGGGTGAAGTTGGACAACACTCAACAGAAAAAAAAAATAACCACACAGTAATCCGTTTTAGACCATTCTGAATCCAAATCCGCAAAAAAAACCATAGGTGTATGTCTGTGTGTATGTGTGTGTGTGTGTAACAAAATCTTGTGTAGATTTGCTAGATTTGATTGTGAAGACTAAAATTTTAAACGAAATGAGATCAAACAGAGTTTTTTAGGTACTTTTTCCATTTCATTCTATGAGTTTGGTGAGCACATCGAGTTCGAAGGTGGACTGGAAAGAGTGGTTTTCAGATAGATTTTCTGTTGAGAGTTCCTAGGTAGGTACCAATTGTGTATGGTATATTCGATTTACGCAAGAAGTGTTCCACAAGAATGGTTACGCACCTTATTGGAGAATCCATCGTAACTAGCAAGTCGGAGGCGAGTGCTCTCGACGGCCTGACGATGATGTCCTTGCATTCTAAGCACTCGCAAATTGAGTTCATATAACCACGTGCATATTTTACAAGTCCCTATAGTTTGGAAAATTTCACGTTTGCTCTAAGAATACATTAAGTGAAAAAGTATCGTTTGAACTACTGTGGAAAGTGAACATAATGGGTTATTCTCCGGCGGGTTGTTTTCGATATTTCTCTTGTCACACCATCTAATATTGGTTTCAACATTTCAACAGCCACAACAGCTATTCACCATCAGGACCTTCAGGAAGGACAAAGCTACGAGTATCTTCGTATCGTATCTTCCCTCTCCAAGTTCAGTGCCGAAGACAACATTTACATCGATTTGAACAAAAGGCGTTGAGGAAGGATATTTTTTTCCTCTCGTAGAGATGGAGCCTCACAAAACCAATTGTGAATCAGCTTCCTAGCTGGGAAGGAGCAAAAATGTTCTAAGCAAGTTGCTATCGTTGTTTTCTGTTGTCTCCTCCTGCTCTTTGTGAAGGGTACTAAATTTTCTTTTTCCAATGTCGTTTTGCTGTTCTTGTTGAAAACATCTATGTCTCAGAATCAAGATTCTCAAGGAGAAAAATACGCTTGGTCAATCAGAAAAACGTTGGAATAATCAGATGAAGATTATTCAACTGGATTATTCGAAGCATCTAGTGCGTGGAATTTAGTGAGAATGTCAGCACTCAAACTTCTACCCTAGAAATCGCAACATTAGGAAAATCTTTTTAATCTTCATCAACTAATTCATAGTTGATGGGTAAGTACCTATTCATTTCATTTTTAAATTTCGTCGTTGATATTTTATCGTTCCTACTCTCCACTAAGGGTGTGGCATGTTATTGATGTAATTTTGCCTTTTTCGTCTCCAGTATTACCACTTTTCACGTAGATCCATCTGGAAGAACGTCAGTAGAATACACATTCTAAATCGTTCCGTCCCTATATTTTTTCATGTGCTGATTTTTTTTTTTGTGTATGTGTGGATTTCTCGCTTTTTCTGCACGAAGCTGCTTCCTTTACATCAAATAATACATTGGATTTTTGGAGGGGAATGGTGATGCAATAGGTCAAGGGGAAGTCGATATAACTTTATTACCTCCAACAAATGTCCTTCGTGACCTTACCAGACGAGAGCCCTGTTATTGATAATTTGCTCCTGCAATTTTGAATAGCATTTCTTCTCATGATAAAGATGATGAAAGAAATTATGATCCCCAACCATAAATTTTCAATGAAAATATTTCCAACGAGAAGAGGGGAAGACATCGAGTCCGTAAACTGAAACCGCCCAAAAAATCGTACAAAAAACCAGTCTCTTCCAACTGTACTTAGAGAGTGGTCACCAATGCATGATCCCAAACAAAATTTGTCACCCTTCGAGTATTTCGAACTGTTTTTTATAAAAATAGCCAAGATTGACTGTCGGTGAGTGAAAATCAAATACTTGGACCCATGAATCGTACAGTTTGCAGCCTTCCAATCATGTTCAATGATGATATTATTGATTTTATTTATATATTTTTTAGATTCGTTAAGAAACAACACTACATTGGAGATACGGAAATAGACGAAAAGACAGGAAAGAGAGAAGCAGCTGCACTGCAGATTTTCCAAGAAGAAGGCGACAACCGTATGCTTGAAATGTGACATACCTACTTCTACACACTTCATGTTTTCTATCGTTCCACACAAAATAAATGTTGTCAATTTTACATGATAGGTACATGGTTTTATATGCAGTTTTGATTGAATGAAAAAGTGTATTTTTTGAAATTTTTTTTTGTGTATTTTTGAATAAAAAGTGTATTATTTTTCAATCTTGAGACTCATTTGTAGTCTCATTAGAATAAGGAATATGCGTGAGAGTTTGCTTGCATATGCCACTGACGTCCTTCTGGAAGGATGTCAATTTATGACCACATTAAAATGGGGAAAAATTGCAAGTGTGCCGAATTTGTCTTCAGACAACACCTATGACACTAAATATACGAAAAAACTAAAAAAAATTAGTTTAAAAAAATCAGGGTTATCTGGGCTTCCCTAGTGACATTTCGAAGGGTTCAGCTGTAGCCGAGCAAGTTGCGGCATGTGTCTCTGGAGACGAGCCTCGAACCGATCGCGGGGCCTTGAGTTCGGGGCTCGCCTCGGGAACATATTTTCGGGTAAGCCGGTCGAAGTTCCCCCTCGTCACAACCCAGGGCGGTGAGGCCAATGGGAAGCCATGAGCGAAATCATCAGAACAAATTCTGATCTTCCCTTTAGGAAGACAGCTGATGACGTCCGCGACACAGTGGCAGTCGGACGAAAATCCTACCTGAAATGGTTGTTTACTTTTACTTACTTTACTTTTGTGACCTTCCGATAGTGAGGAGCGAAATGTTCATAGTTGAAGAATAAACAAAAAAATGTTGAAACTTTGCTTTGAAAGTCACGTTTTCCCGAAGTCGTTCAATGTCAGATCTACCCAAGTTATTTTATGATCATAACACCTTTTCTCAGTTGATCTTGGTCTCTACTCATATTCCGAGGTAACGCTTGAATCGTTTTTGTTATAACTAAGTTTCATGAAGATGAGCTTCAAAGTCTTCATGTCAATATGATTTTGATGAGGTGAATGAATAGGTACCCTCGGTGATAGGCCAAATCGCCTAAGCGCAAAATCTACTCTTTGAGAAAACACGAATCAATCATTATGAGCTATCAGACTTATCTTAATTTGCATTTTTATGATTCAGATCATTATCAGATACCCCTCAAAGGTCTTATTTTACCACCTAGACAGGGTGTCCACGCGCCACAAAATTTTACATTGTTTATTCATTCTTCAACGCGGAAAACGACACTTTTTCATTGAAAGGTTTTTCCGATGGGTTTACCGGTTTCTTCCTAGTTAGGTCACGTTCAGCACTTGTAGAAATGTAACTCTAGGAGTTTCAGAGGCCGAGTCTGAGGTCAATTGACAAAGTAGGAATCTTCCCAACGTCTTCTCATGCGAATTTCGATGCTCTGTCAGAATAATCCAAAATAGGAAAGTGTCTGAAATGAGTGAATAAAAAAAAGAGCAAATCTAACCTATGAGATAAAACGTCGAAATTTTGTCTGATTGCGCCTTTTTTTAATAGAAAATACCCCCTATTCCTCCTCTAAGCGCAAATTTCAGAATTCTGGTGAAATAGAGCACACACACAAAATCTCGCAGATTGGGAATTGAGACTTTGTATGGAAACGCTATTTTTATATGCCCGATCCACCACCTTTTTGCCTCCTTCAAAGGAAAAATGTGAAACTTTGGCGACGTAGTGCACAACAAGGTAGATTGACTCGTCGATCAAGAAAATAAACACTGGAATCTGTTGGAGAATAAGGCCTGGGCGGGGCACAAACGATTTTTTCTCGCATACACATACAGCCATAAAACCATTGATTTTTTGTGGACTTAATATGGTCTGAAACAGATTCGTACTTTTTTTCTCTTTATTGAATATTAGAATAATATTCATTATTATTATTATGCAGACAAACCTGAAATTTTCAGGTAAGTATACCTCGGCTGTACTGAGGTGGTGGTCCAAGTTTCAAATCGCTAGCTCCAATAGCTCCAAAGATATTCAACATTGAATTCTTAGTGCATTGTCAACCGCACGCTCAGAAAAATTTGGGAATTTGCCCTTAAGCCGTCTTGAATTCGGCCAGCGATATGATCTTCCTTCACCTCAGATTACTCTCATAACGACAACTTAGTCTTACAGAGGGTCCTGAAAAGACCATAAATTTCAAAATTCGAAGGACAAAAAATCAGTTTATTTCGTTATTTTTGAATTGTTGTAGGTAAATGTAGGGTTAATTTTCCATTCAATCACTGCCACTATGGTTCAATATACATCCCGGAAAGGGAATTGGCAATAGACTTATGGAGGATTAGTCTGTCGGATCCGCAGCGGAGGGATTGGCTAGCAGCGGCCCCACCTCGATTCCGCGACTCCGACCGATTTCATGAAAGCCTGACGATCACCAAAACGGGCATCTCTTCGTCTACGGATTGTTCGCTGCAACAATTAGCTCCTGTTCGTCATTTCCAGAAGTTGACCCCAGACGCCTATCTACCGTCTGGTACCAGTCGTGCCGCCCTTCCCATCCCCCAGGATTCATCGCAGCATTAGGATTTAACCAAGTAATTATGGGGAGGGGGGGATAGTAAATAATAAAGAAAATTCACTCTTTTCAGTATTGTCAATTCTTCCTTAATATTCAGATTCTAATCCTGAATGGGCGCTGACAAATCCATCCGAACCAGCAAGGGAATTAAACCTCGGAAGCCGATTGGATGTAAATAACGATTAGATGCCAATCTGCTGGGGGACGGAATAGTTTTGATGGATGCGAGTTTCAAATCAGTAATATTATTTGGGGCTCGGAGGGCCTAAAATGTAGGCGTGAGCCGCAGAACTTGAGGGTCATCGGATATAGATGAGCGGGATATTGCGGTTTGTCTTGTATTCGCTTGAAAATCATTTGACTAATTTGTCACGCTTATCTCCGCCTGGTACTCCGGCTATCTCGTTGTCGCCGTGGGCTTTCCAGCGGACTTGCGTTTTCGAAGGGAGTAAGCTCGGTTGTTCGTCTGTTTTGGATACACTCCGTAATATCTCGCAACTGAGAATCTGCTGGGTTACGAGGAAGGGATGTATGGGGTTTAGCTTGCCCAACTGAATCTGCGGTGCACGATCTCCTCGAGCCCTAACCTGAAAATCATCATCCCGCAAAAGCGGATGAATTTAGAACGAGGGCGTAGAGGCTACTTCATCACGTTCAGTTACCTCCCACTTCAAAAGCAAGTCGGCATGTATCAACCAGCGGGCATTCTAGAGAGGTACGTTGAGAGAGAAGAGCGACGTTCAGTAGTCACTAAATCAACTTTAACAATCAGTAATACTAATTGGCTGTATCCGTGGGCGCATGTAGGAGCGCTCCCAGGCCATGAGGAACTAAAGGAGAAGCAATAAGCGATATTTTAGAGAAGTACGCAATATATTCCAGTCAAATGAGAAGAATAATGACAAAAAATCATTATAGGCACCGAAGTTGGTCCTTGTGTGTCATTCGATCATTTATTCATGATATTATGTCATTTGTTGGTTTCTTTAATTTTGGGCTGGTATTTTACAGATGCTAGGTGAATGAATTTGGACAAATTTATATCTCCACGGTCTTATCTAGCAATCAGTTCCCTTAAACATTGATTCCTCCTTACTCTCCTACGTCGCCTATGATTCCCTGTGGTAGTATTAGCGAATTTTCAAGGAAAATGAAGCTATTGCAATGGCCTCAAAATTTTTAGAATCGAATTTTTCGAAAAATTTTCACACTGAAATCCGTTTTGGAACATTCTGAAACGATCCCTGAAGTTTTTCCAAAAATCATCTGTATATATAGATGTGTCATTCCGGACGATAACTTGAGTAATTGTTTAGAAATTTTTTTTTTTAGTTTTTGCCAAAATGTTCGTGACAACAAACCATAGGTCAAGTTCGTTAACCAGCAATTTTGGACAATCCAAAGTGGTCCAAAATTCAATAAAACTCCAAAAAAAATGGAGTTTTCCCGTTTTTTGTGGTTATTACATTGAAAATCATGGTAATATATGGTATATTCGGATTCATGACAAAATTTCTGATATTAATGCTTTTTTCAAAAATGAAAATTGTCCAAAATCGACGGGGGGGGGGGGAAGTCGACGTTCAAATGTTCAATCGACAACTGCCACCGATAGAAACGTTTAAAACCCAGTGTATTATTGAAAATCGCACGATTTTTTAGTACATATCGCGAATATAACTAAATGTTATCAAATTTATTACTTAGATACGGCCGGTAACGCATCAAGGAGAAAAACGCTGCAAATTATTACACAATGGTTTATTATTTTTCTATATAGATCACTCGTCTACAAAATCACCAACCATCCAATATGAAGAAAAAAGGAAAAAAAAAAAATCAAAAAATCAAAAAAAAAAAAAAATCAAAATCACCAACTATTGATCGCATTTTGGTAAGCTCTAATTTGAACGGAGATTAAGCCTCTTTTGCGATTCACACTCGTGTTTTGATTTATTTATATATAGATATTTCAATATAAACCCTTAAATTTTCGTAGGGAGCGAACGGTTTGTCCTACAGAACTCCGCGTGGTCTCAAAAAATTCTAAAAATTCTATAGAATCTTAAATTGAAGGAAAAACAATACCTTTATATCAAAATTTTTTGAGTTAGGGCGTTTTCAAAATTTCAAAATTGATTTTGGAACCCTTAGAAGTGACCTACATCAACCAAAAGCTTCGAGGCACAACTAGACCCCCAATGGAGCCTACATACCAAATTTCATCAAAATCGGTCAATGCTAAGTGGCAAAAGTGCCGCGTACGGCGGACGGCGTACGGCGTACGGCGGACGGCGGACGGACGGCCAAATTTTTATTCGATTTTTGGATTCTACGTACCTTGAAACGTAAACCATCAAATTTTGAGGGGGTGTTAAACATTTTTTTTCTTGGTCGATTCCAAAGGTTCATTATTGAAAATAATAAACCAAAATGTGTGATAAACAAAAGGTGGCTTGTTGCGATGAGGTTGGGAACATACGATCATGAACGCGATCTGTTGCACTCATCTTTAACTACGTCCTGGAGCTCCACCAATCAGAACGCTTCTCGGGCTCCCAGATTCAGCTTTCAGCCCAGTGACGTCTTCCGGGACGTCGATTATTGGTGTAAAAGTATGTAAAAAAAAAACAACATGTATATACATATACATAAACCAAGAATCGAAAAAAAAACTTTCTACAACACATTGCAACACCGTTGGTCCTTCTCTTAACCACACCTTAAACTGAATGATTTCTTTGAAAATTCGCTCATGAATGGACTTTTAATTTTGACATACACGTCGCGCTGTACGCTCGAACGCGTCAAAGAATAAAAATGTGTTGGGATGAGTACCACAAAAGTTAAGACGAAATGCAGAGTGAAATTTAATGCTGGTGGTAAAAGTAGTTTCTCGTACTTCCAATAGAGTGCACTGAATAAAATTACCTTGGATATGGTTCTAATTTTTCGACTGCTTGATTATGAATAGGCGCTGATGCTCTTGAAGTTCAGTCAGATTGTCTGAACTGTCAGATCTGACTGAACATCAAGAACCTCAACACCTATTCATTACCTTGGATCACATAAACTTTTCACGAGTGCCAAGTTTTTACTTTTTTTCTGTTGGTTGGCGAAACGACTCTGGGTTTTTGTCTCGGTTACTCAGGGCCGTGCAGTATGTTGTTCGTACAGTATGTGCTTATGGTGGACTGACAATTTTGACCGTCGGCCCATCAGCCAGTACATTTCCCTGAAATTAATCAAAAGCTCAGTTTCTTTCTTCTTGACGTGGGACTTCCACGTTTGTTGGTCACCCAGCCAATTAACCAATGTTATTTTAGTTTAAAAACAGTAAAAATTAATAAACATTTATTAGTTGTGTCATATGTTTTTAAACTTCGCTCATTCACTCATGTTGCTTGTAAGCACCCCTGAGCAGTTCATTGCCCTTACTGAACAGTCTCCCTGATCGAAGATATGAATTCAAAGAACAACCGCAAAAATGAAAAAAAAAAGTTGCAAATTATTAGACAAATACTTATTATTTTTCTACATAGATCACTCGTCTGCAAAGAACTCAGCTTTGCCACTGTCACTACCTATCTACCACGTACCCACAGCGATCACATTTTGGCCAGCTAAAATTTGAATTGAAAAATTTGAACGGAGATTAGGCGTGGTCTCTAAAAATTCTAAAAACTCAATACTATCTTAAATTGATGGAAAAACAATAAAGGTATTGTTTTTTTGAGTTAGGGCGTTTTCAAATTTTCGAACCTTATTTTTCAACCCTTATACGTGACCTACATGTGTTATGGTAATAATGTTAATGGTAAATAATGATGAAGGGGGGTCACTATTTCTTGCCTAAAATAATAAATAAATTACATCGAGTGGAACAGTTTTATCGCTTACCATACTGGCTGAAATTGACCTAATGCTTATCCAATGGGACGTCCCCTGGAATGCATGCATTACTAAACAATATGTTTTCTCTTCAGTTCTTCAATTTCGATCTTTACTGGTTTTGTGAAATGTTGCCTCCGAGGAATATTCGAAGTGAGATTTCACGATCTCAGCGCTTCAAGCGGCCGTACATGAACTATTCCTGGTTGACGTCATCCTCCCGGTTTTTCTAAACGTTCATATGTTGGTTTACTATTTTCAATAATGAACCTTTGGAATCGACCAAGACAAAATTTTTAAACACCCCCTCAAAATTTGATGGTTTAAGTTTTAAGGTACGTAGAATCCAAAAATCGAATAAAAATTTGGCCGTCCGTCCGCCGTACGCGGCACTTTTGCCACTTAGCATTGACCGATTTTGATGAAATTTGGTATGTAGGCTCCATTTGGGGTCTAGTTGTGCCCCAAAGATTTTGGTTAATGTTGGTCACTTCTAAGAGTTCAAACATGAATTTTGAAATTTTGAAAACGCCCTAACTCAAAAAAATTAGATATAAAGGTATTGTTTATCCTTCAATTCAAGATTCTATAGAATTTTTAGAATTTTTTGAGACCACGCGGAGCTCTGTAGGACAAACCGTTCGCTCCCTACGAGAATTTAAAGGTTTTACGTACGATAAATCAGAAACACGAGTGTGAATCGCAAAAGAGGCCTAATCACCGTTCAAATTTTAGCTGACCGAAATGCGATCGATGTTTTTCTTTATGTTGGATGGTTGGTGGCTTTGCAGACGAGTGATCTATATAGAAAAATAAAAAAATATTAAGCCATTGCGTAATAATTTGCAGCGTTTTCTCCACTGTTTTGTTTAGTCGTAAATAAGTAGTACGGGCTGATAGTTTGCCGTTGGGGGTTTTCCGAGTTGCTGGATCCGATTTTGGGGTGAAAAATTGGAAATTACGATATGGTGAATTTCCTCATTCGCTAGTACGCAGTAGTACGTAGATGAGGGAGAACTTTTCTTTCCGCAAGTTGGAGAGGTACTGGGCAGGTGAACTGGTACGGAACCAGTGATTCTGGAAAAGGAGATGGAGGAAATTTCATTTACTCCCACCAAGAAAGGACAAGGAGCGGCCATTAAAGAACTTGTGTCCGCAGCTCGTAATAAAAGTTATGAAGAAGTTGCACCCCAGAGGTTTGGAGGTGGTGAATGGTGAATTTGGTGCGGGGTGGTTGTGGTTGTAGGTTGAGGGGCTGGTGAAAAAGGCAACAACGCGCCAGGCGTTCCGAGGAAAAGGAAGGCGGTGGAGGAAGGATCTAAAGGTGGGAGGGGGTGTTGAGAAGTTCCAAGCAGTTATCCCGCAGTAATAGCGGCCAGCTCTTCGCCAACGTTTCATTGTCTCAACCCCTCGCCCATCTTCCAGCATCCCCACCACAATCCTCAGCCCTTCACGCCTAACCCCCTCCCCCGCCTCTCGTCCTCCTCATCACCAGTACAACGCCTACCAGCTTCTCCTTTCAAATCTCAAAGCGAACGGAACAACTCAGATATCTCGTAATTAAATTATTATGCTCAGTGAGCGTTGGGAGGGGCGAGGGGCCCCGAAACTCCCTTCACCCGTCTTCCCCACACCACACTGTTCAGAACTGAAACTGAAATTACAAGACTGACCCTCTAAAGATCATTCCAGTCCGTCTCAACACCTCCCTTCTAATCCATCCACTTCCTGCAAAGTACGTCAAATTCTACACTACCTCGTCACGTCCCTGATTTCCACCAATATGAGTATTGATATCACGGAATTTCGAGCTGAAATGATGTAACTGAAGGTCCTAATAGCCCAAGACATGAAATAAGTCGAAAATTTTCTATTTTGGTTCATTATTTTCAATAATGTTACAGAAATCACAACTTCTGTAACCACATGAAGGTGAGGCATGAAAAGTAATAAGACACAGTTAGTCATACCTAATAAAGTGGCGTTCTTGCTTTGCAGATGGGTTGGAAACACAATCGGTCATATTTTAAACAAGTCTTCCGTAAATCTCGCATGTTTTCATTTGATCTTAGAAGATCTTCCAACTTTGAAAACCTCTTGAATGTTTTCAAAATAGGATATTCCGACAATTTCATACCCCATTTTGGTTTATTATTTTCAATAATGAACCTTTGGAATCGACCAAGAAAAAAAAATGTTTCAACCTCCCCTCAAAATTTGTTGGTTAACGTTTCAAGGTACGTAGAATCCAAAAATCGAATAAAAATTTGGTCATCCGTCCACCGTACGCGGCACTTTCCCCACTTAGAATTGACCGATTTTGATGAAATTTGGTATGTAGGCTCCATTTGGAGTCTAGTTGTGCCTAAAAGATTTTGGCTGATGTAGGTCACTTCTAAGAGTTGAAAAATAAGGTTAAGATTTTGAAAACGCCCTAACTCGAAAAATTTAGATGTAAAGGTATTGTTTTTCCATCAATTTAAGATAGTAGAGAATTTTTAGAATTTTTTGAGACCAAACGGAGCCCTGAAGGACAATCCGTTCGCTCCCTACGAGAATTTAAGGGTTGGACTCACAATAAATCAGAAACACGAGTGTGAATAGCAAAAGAGGCCTAATCTTCGTCCAAATGTTAGCTGACCGAAATGCGATCGATGTTTTTCTTCAAGTTGGTTGGTGGTAACAGTGGCAAAGCCGTGTTATTTGCAGACGAGTGATCTATATAAAAATAATAAACCTTTGTGTAATAATTTGCAGCGTTTTTGTTGTGATTTCGCCGCGTTTTGTGTTTTTGATGAATTCTCGCTCTCTCTCTTGATTTCAACAATGACACGTTCAATTCAATCGAAAAAATCCCTCAACGTATTGTAGGATTGAAATACTTGAAGTTCGGTCCGAAAAAGTTATCTACAACGAAGTTATTCCTGCCGACTTACGCCCAGAAAATCGATATTTTTTTCCGCCCTCATCAAGCAAGACTTACGCTTCTTCTTTAAAAACCCTCAACCAAATGGTCTCAAGAATATACAAAAGAAGAATAATGAGGAAAGCGAAAGCAGCGAGTAAATATATGCTGAAATAGATGGTGATGTTCGATCTTTCATATAGTTTTTATACCGCTTTTATCCGCTCATTATACCAGTCTTTATACCGATAATTGCCGTACTCATTCTCCCGTATCCCGAGGTGAAAACGTAATAGAAACACAATAAATATTCATTTTGCTTTCTAGTATGAAGATGATTTACTGCTAATTCCTTACTGTTACATCGTTCAAAAGTCAACCTGATGCATTAAAATTATCCAATAAACATAACCATTTATCAAAATTTACAATAGAAATCGAAAATAGTATTTTGAGCTAGTTACATTCAAAACGTTCACCAAATTTACTTCAAATGATGAACTAATTATTTTCCCCATAACCCTTCATCAATTAAACCCAATAATTATGCGTATACTGCCCTAAATCATCCTTAAGAATTGTAATAATGACCGAAACTTCAAGTAGCTAAGTCAGTCTTAATCAATAATATGATGATGACAGACTTACAGATTGATGTTCTGAGTTGAAGAACATTGTGCCACTTATCCGAGCGAGGAACATAAGTTTCGTGGATCTCAATACTATCTGATTTATCAGCCGATTATTCCGCTGCAGGGTGTGGAGGGCTAAAAAAAGGACATGAATATTAGTTAACAGGGATCCGTGATAAAGTGCCAGGGCTGGAACCATTCAAATAACGATCTTGTCAACTTAGTCCCTTGTCCGTTTTCTCAATCTAACGCACTTGAGGACAAATTGCCTGGATTTATTTCCTCGAGCGTAAGGCCGTTATTGGAAAAATCCTTACTTCCTCCAGGATCAAAAACTCATTTTGAAAAGAAATCAATAGGCCTTTCCGAAGCTTTCGTCTCATACTCCAGACGTTAGATTCAGCCAAGCTATCTGTCGCTGCGATTACGACTTTTGTGTGATGACATTTTAGCTTCCAAAATTAAAACTTTTATGTAGACTATGCGCCTGAAAACATAAAAATAGAAGATAGTTTTATTGGCATCAATGCATAGCTACCTGGGCTTGAGGTTACAGTTGACCTGTTAGCAGGCCGTATCTCTTCCATATCATCATCGACCGATGATCCGCGAGTATTCAATTATTCCAACTTCCTCCCCAACATTGTGATGTTTCATTTATGAACTTGGCGTAACGGGCTGTTTATGTAAAATTTCTCAAGCCGTAACATCCGGTCATATTTATGATAGGTGGTTCTTGATGGATACTCTGAAGCTCATAAATTCACATTGTTGTCTAAAATGACCATCTTCCTTCGGTCGACAAGAGTGGACATGACAGCATTGTAGGTAACAAGGTAGAGAACACTAATTTGGAAAACGAAACCTACCAGATCTTTGGTTATGTATCTTTGGTTACTTCGGAGATCTATGCTATGTTCCCTTCTTACTGGAGCCTATGTGTCCCCTGATGTCCTGTATAATTCGCTTGTATTCAGATTTGACTTTAGAAAGTTGATATTAAAAAAAAAAAAAATTATATATTATTGTAGCTTACAGTTGACTTAGTAGAATAGTAGAACAGTAAGTAATAAATAATATACAGTAGATGAATATACCACACCCATTGTGAAAAAATAATCATGACTGATGGAGAACACATCGATACCTTAAAGCACAAAGGCGCTACGTTCATCCATCTTTCACATTTTTTATTGTTTTTTAATCTTAGAAAAACTCAAGTTAAACAAAACTATTATTGACCTTCTTGACGATTATAACTAGAAAATTTCTTAGAGAAATTAAAGAGTTTAGTGGAATTTTAGTAATTGTGCACTGGTGATAACTTCTTTTGCGTTTTTCTCAAAACTCCGTTTTTGGACATAGCGCATTCGTTCTTTAAGGTATCGACATGGAGATGCCATACATAATGGTGAAAAGGTGCACTATGTCATGTGGATAATGAAGATGAGAGTAGGTCTATTGTTCCTCAACTTCCTCCCGCAGCGCGCTGGCCCGCAATGGAAATGTTGTGTGATTAAGCTGAAATCGAGGACGTGACACATTTTTTGGGACGTTGTCCAATGTCGACCGAATGGAGAAAAAAGTGGACTGGGTCAGGGAAAATGGAAAAAGAAGAGTGTCTACAGCTGCTCAGGGTTCCAGACCGGAGACTGGTAGAATTCTCCAAGGAAGTGTGACACTACAGGATTTCCTGATAGAGAAAATAAATGATTTAAAAAAATGCAATGAAGGATCACCAAGAAGTGTTAAATTAGAGATGTACAATTAAAACGTCTCCCAAGTGGGTGTGGCACATAGCTTCCTCGTATCCACAACCCGATTGTATAGATGATCCGACGCATAGTAGTTAGTCTCAAAACATCAATCTCTATGTACCTTCCACTACCCTCATAGGGGACCATCTACACGCTGATCTGAACAATCCTGAGAAATTTCGTCGAAATAGGATGGAACATGTAGAAGTTATGGCTGTTACAAGGATTTTACTTTTGCGCATGCGCAGAAGCTAGTGTCAATTTTGAGGCCTTAATTTTCATCGGAGAACATTTGCAACCTAATTCGCATAATTCCTGAAAATTTCATCGAAATCGGATGGAAAATGTGGAAGTTATAGCTGTTACAAGGAATTCACGTTTGCGCATGCGCAGCGGCTACCATCAGTCCGGGGGTAATTATTTTCATGGAGACCATCTATTTGCCAACCCGCACAATCCCTGGAAATTTCTCCAAAATCGGATGAGAATTGTAGAAGTTATGGCTGTGGCAAGGATTTCATGACAGACAGACAGGCACGGAACCAAACAAGTCAGGTCTGAAACGTAAAACGCGAGTGGAAATTTCGATTTCAGAGAACTTTTTTTTCAACCTTGAAAAGTGAAAACAAAGCTTCCGCTGCTATGGTAGACTCGGAAGCAATATAACAGACAGATACGCAGTGTTTTAGATAGTTAGATTATAATTTGAGTTGAAGAAGAAAAATAATATATAAGAAAGATTATGTATACGTTGTTGTTGTTACTTATCACCTAGCTAATGTTTTCTCTTTTGCAAATATAACAAGAACCAAATTTACAAAACAACTCCCACAGACATGAGATTGTAATAGAATAATTTATAGTATTTTATTTAAAATTTCAAAATATACCTTATTGTTTATGTATTCATTCATTCATATTATAATAAGGTCTTCCGATTCCAAGTCGGCTCTTGTTCTCCATCGTTGTTGAGTGTAATGATGGATTATTAATATGGCATTTGAAAAACTTTTCGGGAAACTTGAGGAGCGGTTTTACTTGAAAAGGAAATTCGTCTGAGCTTCAGGCAAGGGGTCTTGTTAGGAGAACCATAGCTCGTGTTGTCGCTCAACTGCAAGCCGAGAAGGATTCTTGACTCCCAAGAATGAATCCTCGTAATTTCTCAGTGTTTGATTAAAACAGGTTTACCGAACACTTCTTCTATTTCAATACTGTTTTTCCCTCCAAGGCCTGTAGACGGCCGTAACATCAGTATAGTGAGTTACTAAGTGCTCCAAATAAGTTCTCCAGATAAGTGCTGATGAGCACCATTGCATAATGCACGTGATTCCTTGATCAATAATGTCGAACGCTATAGACACATTGAAGAAAATCATGCAGTCCAAATTCGATTCTTTCAAGCCTGAGTATATCTTTGTTCCGAGTCTTGCAGCTCGAAAAATGGTCACCAGAAATGTTCGAAATGTCATCAAGAAGCGGATAGTGGGATGATTGGTTTTTCATCCTAACGCTGGGCTAAAAGGTAATATCCTTTAAAAATTAACGTTAATACTGCAAAACCAGCAGATTGGAATTACACGGAATATAGAAAATTAGATTTTTTTGGGGAAAAAAGGTAAAAATTATTCAACAAAAACTTGCTATTTAGATAGCAGCTAACTTCGGATTCAACTCACGTTGAAAATTTGAATTTTGGAGAAGACATTTTTCAAAATATAATTAAAATGTTAAATTCCATGCTGTTTAGGTAGTAGCTAACTTCGGATTAATTCACATCGTTACTTGTTACGCATTTACTATTCATTTTGATGTACAAATGCAATTTGGTACACAAACAGAGCTAAAATTAATATAAAGAAGAGCGTCTCCACGTGAGGGTGGGAAGTGTGAGGGAAGCAATCGCTCAGATATTAATTTTCCGTCTAGATCGTTGAATGGAGGTGGCTCTAACCGAACCAACCAACTTCCGTTATTCCTAGTACCCTTCCCCATTCTTCCGCCCAACGACATCCATCATTCATGCCCTCCGAAATCAGAGGATTAACCTCGATTTGCCACCTGAGCTTTGGAACTCTTGAACTCGGCTAATGGTGTTATGTTGAAAGGAAGTCGGCCAAGATGCAACAAGATCGCTCATCAACCCCCCCCCCCCCCCCTCTCTACTATACAATCCGAAAGCGATAGTCAGACCCATCTGTTCCCAGCTCACTGCCTCTCCTTCTCATGTATGAACTGACGTCCTTTATTCCGCTGACATTAGGCTTCTCATTGGTGCTCTGTAGATTTTCATTTATTGGAATCTGATGTACGAGTAATATCTATTTTAAAGGTTGTGTAGATGTAAAATCCGTTTTGAGTGATGTGTGGATGTTCAAAATTTTGAATCATCATAACTTGTTGATTATAACAACAACACCAAGCACGTATATCAAGTGGGTGTAGAACAAAGCTTCCTCGTATCCATAACTCGATTGCATAGATGATAGATGCATAGTAGATCATCTCAAATCATCAATATTAGGTATATTGCACGACCCTCGTATGGGACCTGAAAATTTCATCGAAGTGGCTGTTACTAAGTGGCTACTATCAATCCGCGGGCAATGATTTTCACAATGGTATCATCTACACGCCAACTTCCACGGTCCCTGAAAATTTGATCGAAATCAGACACTGACTTCGTGTAGTTTTGCCCGTTAATGAATTTCAGGACAGTCAGACATGAAACCAAAATTGCTACGGAAGGTCAAAAACGTAAAACCGCAAAAAAATCTTTGAGTTGCTTCTAATGAGCAATTCCAGCCATTTGATGATGTGGTTTGCGCATGCCCACCACCTAAAGTTAGATGTAGGGAATCAACAAGAGATCAATCCTTAAGTCTTTTGAGACTTTTTCATTTAAAAATTCTGTCGAACATTGGAAAAGGTGTGTTTAAGTAATAATTTTATTAATAATAAAATAAAATCTGGGGAGTTATCATGAAAGCAGCCATAGCCATCCTTCAAGTTCTCAGCAAAATTGGATGAACATGTTGTAAAAAACGCTGCAAATTAGTACATAAAGGTTTATTATTTTTCTACATAGATCATTCGTCTGCAAATAACACGGCTTTGCCATTGTTACCACCAACCAACTTGAAAAAAAAATTAATCGCATGTCGGTCAGCTAACATTTGAACGGAGATTAGGCCTCTTTCGCGATTCTCGCTCGTGTTTCTGATTTATCGTTACTCCAACTCTTAAATTCTCGTAGGGAGCGAACGGTTTGTCCTACAGGGACAAACACCACATAGTCCCAAAACACAAGTCACACACACAGCCACATAGTCTCCACATAGTCTCAAAACATGCCAAAAATTCTCTACTATCTTAAATTGATGGAAAAACAATATCTTTATATAACATTTTTTTGAGTTAGGGCGTTTTCAAAATTTCAACCCTTATTATTCAACCCTTAGAAGTGAACACACCAACCAAAATCTTCGGGGCACAACTAGACCCCAAATGGAGCCTAGATACCAAATTTCATCAAAATCGGTCAATGCTAAGTGAGAAAAGTGCCGCGTACGGCGTACGGTAATTGAAAAGAAAAACGCTGCAAATTATTACACAAAGGTTTATTATTTTTTCTATATAGATCACTCGTTTGCAAAGAACACAGCTTTGCCATTGTTACCACCAACCAAATTGAAGAAAAACATCAGTTAAGCGTCAGCTAACATTTGAACTGGGATTCGGCCTCTTTTGCGATTCACACTCGTGTTTCTGATTTTTCGTAAGTCCAACCCTTAAATTCTCGTAGGGAACGAACAGTTTGTCCTAAAGAGCTCCGTGTGGTCTCAAAAAATTCGGAAAATTCTATAGAGTCTCAAACTGGAGGAAAAACAATACCTTCATATCGAAATTTTTAGAGTTAGGGCGTTTTCAAAATTTCAAACCTTATTTTTTAACCCTCCAACGATTCTTTGACAAATCTGAACAGGTTTAGGGACCGAGGGGAATCATAAATCATTTTCGGGCTCTCTCTCATTGGTTTTAAAAAATTCTAATAAATATGACGTTCATATGTCCATTGGAGAGTGGTAATTTACTATTCAACGATTCATTTCGCTCCCGATCGACCAGTAACTGTTCAAAGACCTCCAATTCCTATTTGAGGGTTTCCGGCCAGGGAAGCAATATCACTGAAAACAGTGCTATTCTGGAACCAGAGTGGTGTAGGTATTCTTGATTGGTCAAGAGTATTGACCAAATATTCACCTTCATATCTAAATGAACTACTAGTTCCAGGAGTTCTGAACAGGAGTTTTCCACGTGGTAAAGTTTGTAATGGAAATGATAGGACCCGAGCAAATCATTTTTCAGTGGAAATAAGGAAGCGTGAGAGGTTGCTAGAGGAAAGCGGGCCCAGGGATTATTCTGCATTAACTGGTAATCAACTTCCTTGCTTGATATAAGGTTAAAATATTCATGGCTCCGAGTTGGTAATCAACAAAGATTTTCAGGGTGGAGCGACTAAGTCTACCTGCTCCCTTGTTCGCCCGACGAAATGGTTCGCGTCAGGCATCTCATCCGGCCCTCTCAATTTTCCTGGACCGACTTACGCTCTGCGATCCCATCTCGTGAACGTAGAACTTGCTAACTTGCTCTCTCCTCTCGGCAAGCAAGAAAATTCGTGTAGAATATACACGAATATGGAGAAGTTGGTGGATTCAGATTCATACTAGGTTCTCTCCAACTCAGTTACTAAGGTTCTCATGATTTTTATGACTTGGTGAAGGTGAATTTAATTGTCATGAATTTTTATCCACTGCATCGAAGGTGACGGGAGTAGTAATCATGAAATGTATTTCGAAGTAATAAATAGGGATTTGTCATGTTACCCGTGTGAAATTATAACGTTACCTCCTCTAAAATCCAATTTGAAGATGAGTGTTTTTCCTTCAAATTTATTGTGGGACGTAGGTGTATGAGATGAATTCGTTTGTCATTTTTTCTTGATATGTATCATGTTTGCTTCTTTTTGTTCGTCGACATGTGGGCACTAACCAGACACCATACATGTAATTAACACATTAACACAAAAGTTATAAGTTATAAGTATTTCGAATGAAGATTAACTATCATTGGTTGTTTAATAAAAGGGATATAAGCGAAACCAGGGTATACAGTATATTGCCTGTCAAGATTGTGGAAGAAAAAAATAGCGAGGGAACTAGGAACATACTCACCTAGCATACGGTTTTACTGAAATCAGTATGGCCTGTGACATCGCAGGCTATTATGGATCTTAGTAGTTGATCTGAATTTGAATTCGAATTAAGAGTAGTAGAGTCTTACCGGAAGTTATATGAATTAATGAATAACTGCATGAATCTACCTCAATCTATACTGTCTGGGTTCCAGTACGTCCACAAATGGTGCAATAAGACATAAATGTTCTTGATTTTCCAAGGAAAGAGCTTTTGGTTATTTGACTGCCTTCAACGCAAACCAATTTATTCCGATACTGAAAAGGTGAAACTGCACATAATTACAGCTCGATCAAAAGCCCTGAACAAACAAAACATTTCAAATCGTGTTGGTTGTGCCATAAGATGTTGAGGTAGGTAAGTGGCGGGTGTACTGGCAGTTATGATTGAAGATTAGGATGAAAAAGTCGCTAGCGGCGTGTAATAAGTGAGTTGAGAAATCAGGAAAGGAAAGATAACTATAGGTAAGAATAGTAGGCTTTTCATCAGGTTCACGACGCGACGTGGCGTGATTAGCTCGCGAGCCAACAGTAACTGTTATTTACGAATTGACCTTTCAACGTTGAATCCATGTAACATTGAATCAATAATCTGCAAGCTTCACAGGAAAGAATACTGGGAGAGGTATGTTATCAGTAGGGCTCGGATCGATAGGCTCTATAAAATCCCCAAATATGCCCTGAAAACCAACTCGATATGCCCGTAAACATGCACGAAAAACCCATAGATATGCCCTTGAAAATTTAATGTATGCTGTAAAAACTAGCTTTTGTCTCCATTTTTCAAAGCGCAATTACATCACCGACTCAACAATAATATAGAAAGTATGGCAAGAATGAAGAAACATACGTAACACATTCATATGTACACTTTATTTTGACCTTATATTATATTTACACTGTCAACCATCCACCGTTACGTTCACAATGCTGTTCAGCAGAAGATCCCAACGTGGGTATTTAAAGCATGTCCCTACCCCCGCCGGCCGACCATCACTATTGTTCTGTCTGCCCTCCCAACGAGAAAGTTCAAGTTTCCCAGTTCAGGTTTAATACTGACCGGGGATTTTATAGGGATCCCCCAATTACCCCGCCACCAGGTCAACTCCTGCCTCTTATGACCACTAGACCTGAAACTCTATTAATTGACACGTGAGAGTTCCCCATGAGGTCCTCCTACCTTACCTGGCATTCCTTGCTAGAAAAGTATGAAGCAAAGGAATTCTGAGATGGTAATTCAGAAAATACGCAGATTTCTTCTTCTGAAAAATTCAAAAAATATAATTTTGCCAAAAACCCCACAAATATGCGCTTAAAAATGAAAGTGCCGAAACATGCATTTATATGCGCTATAAAATTTAAATTTGGAACACCAAATTCGCTTCAAAAAGGTGTGTTTGGGATATTTGTAACTTGGGCATTTCGCCAACATAATATGCAAATATGCCCTGATCAGAGCCCTAGTTATCAGTGATGTCTGTAATCAGTTTCGAAATGGTACATTGAATGAGCCAGAGGTACTGTCGGGGGGGGGGGGGGGGGATTGGAAATTTGAGTATGGAAGGATACTTTTCCAGAGGAATCATTGAAACTAGGTTAGCCAAGGTCAGTATAAACTGGAAGGAGTTAAGCAGAACAGTTCTCTTCCTTTCCGTTACTTTGACCATCTACATAATGGCTGTACTGTTTCCACATGCTCCGAAAGCGTCAATATATTCTTGTAGGTCATCAAATGCTGATCTCCAGAGGAGGCAAGAATCATACTATACACTTTTCCTCATCGGGTACCACTTCACAATCGGCTCCTAGTGGCACTCCTAGCGAGGCAAGCCCTGAGTGTTGGAACTCACGTTAAAGTGGCGTAGTCCACCTGACTAGGGTTAAGAAACGTGGTATTTTTTTTAAAGATATTTATCTTAAGCTATTGTTTCTGAACAAATTGATCGCCATTCACTCCTCAAGCAGTTCTGGACAATGGTCAGTTCTGTTTTGATGTTTATAAACGGGGTCTCAAAATAATAGGAATGTTAATTTATAGGTTACGCTTTTTTATTTCACTAAAAACGGGATTTCATATTGAAGGGGTCGTCAGTAAGTGGTAACTACAACTGTACAACGATTTTAAAACGACCCAAAACTTTGAGTATACTAGCTTCAACGGTACGTGTGATAAACTCGATATGTTTGTGTATTCTAGGTTGGTACCAGTTGCCCATAGAGTACCCTCCTCGTGTGTAACTACCTTGTTAACAGAACGACATCACACCAAGAAGCTGGGTTTAGCCCACAATCCCGTCCGCAGGCTGGGCGATAAATCGATGGGTGGTCGTAACATCCGGTGTAGAATGCGCGAACGTGCGAGAACTGTGGTTCGCGGTTTGGAAGCCCGAAAGTGATATGGATGGAGGGGAGGTAGAAAAATTACCTACGTTGGTTACCTGAAAATAATGATGGACGGTTGGATAATTAGGAGCAGATGGGGCGGCAGTTTGCTCCCGCGCGGTGTGCGTTCGGTAATCACCAGTGGCATCCAGGGACCACCGTCATTCCGCATACTAAGGACCTCGGGGGTTAACATATTGTATAATACCCACGTCTTATTTAGTGGTGTACGTGTATTGGATCCCCACAACCGCCGAAACTCTCGATTACTGTCAGGACATAACGTCGGCAAAATTACAGAGAGACGTATTACCAAAGTTTGCGTTTTGAACAGAACCTTCAGCGCAAATACCACAGGCCTAACCAAAAAGATCGAATCTCTCAAAAGGGTTAGAAGAGATAGCTAACGTACCAGGTAGCTGGGCGCAACTTTAATGAGATGAAAAACTTAATTGTTTGCTTTTTTTATTTTAGGAAACGTATTCTATATTTGCAAAAATACGTCAATTGACGCTGGAAACATCATTAGAATGGAACCAATTAGTGGATTCAATCAGATTCAAAGATGGGAGTTTTAGATTTTTTGGAACAGAATTTGTCAACAATCTATCATTATTTTACCATATCTCCAATTTTGTGTCGTTTTATCATAATATGATAAATGAAATAAGATCGAATATTATTTGAATACGTCTTGGCGTATCAGTCCGGCACCACCATGATAGTTAAACGTGTTATTTCACTAAATTTTGAGGTTTAGAGGACATGGTTACATTTCAAGGAAAGATACCCTGAAATCTATGATACGACACACTAACTGGCTCCCATGTTAATACTCTTTAGCTTAATGGAGACACAGAACATAGTTCACCAGAATATGAAGCAAGAGCTCTATTTTCTTTGGGGGGGTTGGTAGAACAATGTGTGTTCATTGATTATTAACAGATTAAGTTACGTTAGGAGGTATTTGGAATAAAAACGGAGTTGGGAAGAACTTTGTATATTTCCACGAAATAATGAGTTACAAGTTAAATCGATTTCGACGGTTAGGTCATCATGAGTAACAAACAATAACTGAAGGTGCATCACAGAGAGCATAGCTTATATAGTCACAAGTGAAAGGGAGCTTGAATCCCATTGGACGAGAAATTGAAAGTCATACCCAATCAGATTGAAGCAGATATAATGAAAGGAGAATCCTATTGGTTCAGAGACGTGAAGGGACCTGGAGGATCATCAAATACCAATCTAGGCAGACAAAGTTAAAGGAAGCTCAAACATTGGTATGGTAAGGGTAACATTGTAAAGGGGGGGGGGGGGGGGGGCAAGCTATTGCAGGAATGAACCCATCAACGGTGAAGCATGTTGAGGGACCACCTCTTAAGAATCACTCTTAAGAATCTCGAACTTTTCAAGCACACCCAACATACCTCCTTTCGGGCAAAAATGAGGACATTCTATGTACCGTCTGCTTGTTAGATCAAAACTAAAGTTATGATTGGATTCTCTTAGGTGATTCGCAGAAGCAGAATCACCTTTGTTATCCTTGAAATACTTCTCATGCTCTTTTTTTCTTTTCATAAGTTTCCTACCAGTTGGACCACAATACTCAAGCCCACAAGAACATTTCAGCTCATAAACCCCACTTTTATCTTGAACACTAATTTTAACTTTAACAGAACCCAACGAAGCTTCAAGATTATTTTTATTTTTAAACCCTAGTTTGAAACCTTTAGATGATAACATTTTGCAAATTTTGTAAGAAATCTTTCCATAATAAGGTATACTTATCCACCTTTCTCTTCTAGCACAACTTTAATCAAATTAGAAACCCCGTCTCTACACTATTTCCTAAGAACATTATCACCTTATCACCTCTCATTGCGAGTGATTTTATTAGGTATTTGGAAGATCTGAGAAATTTCAGTTTAGGGTTTGGACATTGAATTTTAAGGATTGAGATGTTGAATTTTAAAGTAAGCGGAAGATACTTGTAGATCTGAAAGAACCATGATGTCAGCGTTTTATGTATTGAACGTTTGCAAAAGGATGTGGCACTTAGCTAATATAATTATGCAGAATAAGTACAATGAAGACACCTCTCATTCTCTGTACGGCACCAATGAAGCACACAGATATACTAGTACCAATGCGATGGAGGTTCTGAACTGGCTGTTCTGGCCAGAATAAATTAGGCCAAGGGAGAAATCCAGCTTCGAAGCTCAGCTCCGTCCAGTATGGCGAGTTAAAAATGTCCTCCTAGGCACCAATCTTGGACTGACCTGTCGAATGTGCTATCGATGCTGTTTTACGGATGTGAAACCCACATAGATTGTAGCTATTAAAACAGAAAACTCCAAGACATCTTGAGTCAGAATGAGGGTCAGGCAGATTCTATCCTGTCTCGAAGTTAATGTGAAATCGTGCAGTATTTTTGGCTGTTACCATGATATGGCTGCGATGAAGTTGAAAGCCGAAACAGGGGCTCTGAAGTAGGCCCGAAATCGAGAGAAATTAAATAACAAAAGAAGCTGAGATGGGTAAGAAGGTGAGCTGTAGTCAATGGGCGCAGAGACAAATACAAGCTGATTGAGGGTGATGCTGGGACGAGCCATTGGTTGTAATGGACATAGAAGAGGGTTCAATACGGAGAAAATTATGACAAAAAGTTTGCAAACAAGGAGTATAAAAAGGGGAAAAAATCGACTGTGTGGAATCAGGGTTTCAGATCGAGAAAACAACGGTAGGGGAAGAAAGGTGAGCCTACCTGGCTGTTGGATCGTGTTTTGGAAGATTGGATCGAAGGATATATACTGGGTTACAATATAAAAGGCTCGGGATACATGGGGAACAGTGAGGATGAAATAGGGCGGAGGGGAAGAAAACTCAATAGTCAAGAGTACTTCAGATCTTATTACGGAGTATTCCAGTACACCAACTGTAAGTACAAATAAGTGTATGGCTGGGGGAATAGTTGAGTTAACAAGCAGAACTCTGAACATCCAGCCGTGGTTCCAACAATATTAATCATCAAATTAATAGTTTATTAGATTTTTTTTTCAAATCGATATATTTTATTAAAATATCAGTAACATAACAACTGAGCATTTGTGCCCATCAAGCTAATTTCTATGCATACAATATTTACACTACTTATTAGATGAAATTCATCATAGTCTCAACTAGATCTTGGGACACTACATAAATAAATAACTTACTTATTAATTTAGGTATAGTGTCTCTCCTAATAAACAATAATTTTTATTTATGAAATTAATTAGAGTATCCATTAAAAAAAATATTAATTTACAAAATCGATTTTAGTATCCATCCTAATAGTTTAGTCTATTTATGAAATTATTTACATCTATTTCTTGATTATTCTCAGTCTGTTTAAATATTATCCTTAGCCTATTTATGAATTATCAACTCATTGTTGGATAGTTCCTGAATAGGAATTGATAGGTTTTTTCTTTCCAACGCCAGGGTGAGGGCACTAAAGCCATTTGACCCCTTGCAGCCCAATAAAGTTTTGCTATTTTCGACCATGTGGTGTCGTCGGAATTAAAAGATCTCCTCACGTCCTCCAAGACAGGACAGGTCGCAAGATGGTCATCGTTCATCGGTGCGGAAGAGAGACACAGGTCACATCATGACCTGTGAGTGCTCTAAAGTTGGCCACAGAGTCAATCCTGCTGAGTGTTTGGGGGATGCGGTTGAGTGGATCTACTAGGCCAGCCCACCTTTTTCCTACCGCTGCTCCAGTGTTCTTTCTTGGATTTTATTCTTTATAATGGACTTGGCAGCGTAGATGGCTATCGGAAACGGTGGCATACGCATCTGAGATCCCTCCTTTGCAAGCTCATCTGCCCGTTCATTACCTTGAATGCCGCAGTGGGATGGTATCCATTGGAGGCAACAAGTAATTCCCCGTGCAGTGACCTCCTCTAGCAAGCGCCTAGCTTCGAGGACGTCCCCTGACGGAGAATCACCGTGTCCCATTAGTGCAAGTATGGCTGCTTGAGAGTCATTGAGGAGGACAACCTTGCGCTTTATTGGTGATGGGTTCATTTCAATAGCCAAGGGGGCTGTACGTATTTCTCCATCAAAACTAGAGGCCAGTGGTCCCACTGGAGCTGCGATTTCTCGCCCCCGACAGTACACACCTGCTCCTCCGTTTGTCCTCGCTCCGCTAGCAGATCCATATGTAAAAATACGGAACCATTCTAGCTCAGGGAATCTGGAGTTATTGTTTCCAGTGCCAGAGCTTCCAGCTCTTGTGGTGGTGGTGTTGCACTTGGACGTGGGCTTGAACAGGTCTACGTATGCAGGCACAGAATTACTTGGTGCTAGTGTTTCTGACGAGGGGAAGGGCTCAGAGTTCTGCAAAGAGTCAGAGAGGCCATTGCACTCCTTTATTTCTGTGACTTTGTCCACATACGTCTTCTGAGTTTTCAGCCTCTGCGTGGCAGGTCTATACTCCTTCCAGTACCGAATCCCAGTCCTCTCCAGTCTTTCTTTCAGCATGAGCCCTCCTACTTCTCTACGTTGCTGAAGAGGTACAATATTCGATTGCAGCTGCATTGCTGCGATTGGGGTAGATTGAGAGCCTCCTGTAATCACTCGAGCTTGATTAAGTGCCTGATTCTGGGCCTTCTCCAATTCCTGGAGATGAGTGGCAGGAGCTGTGATGGTAAGCTCAGCTGCGTATTCCATGGTAGGTCTTACATAGCTCTTACATAACTCCTGTAAGGCACCCCATTTGGTCCCAGTCAATTTCTTGAGTAAGCCTGTTCTCTTGATACCTCTTTCACACAGAGCTTTGATGTAAGATGACCAACTGAGCCTATAATCAAGCTGCACTCCGAGGTATGTTGCACACTCTGTCTGTGGAGCCAGCTGCTCGTTATAAGTCAGGGAGACTGGATGGCATTTGGTGGAGAGGCTGAAGAGTTGGAACTCCGTTTATTGGACGGTAACTTCCATCTCATTTGACAGGGTCCACTCATGCAGTTTTGTCAGGGCAACATTGATGCAAGGCTGGAGGATACTGATGTCACTGGCCTGGGAACTGATAGGTTACAAAGTTCAACAAGTTTAAATTCTCACATTAGTGACAGTCATACAAGAATGCGTTGATTCGATCGTCAGTTACCAACGAATATTTTACGCAAAATTTGACTCTTAAAGACCATAATATACAAAACGCCGTGGCATTTCACTCCTCGCGTACCTATATTCTTAACACAACCCGTCAAATGAGGGTTTATCATATAAATCTCTGAGCACTCTTCAAATCTCTGGTTCCAGGAGCGAAGAAATTTATTTGGGAATCATCTAGACCTCAACCCGCACACACCCGAAAGAATACCTAGAAATCAAACTGAAACTTCGTATACTTCCAAATTTTCAGTTAGGTCTGAAATCAGAATGCATTTTGGAATTTTCAAATGCTTACTTCTGCTTTCAAAACAATGCTTCTCTTTATTTGGTACAGTCGGGAATAACATAAAATACGATTTTCACGATCAGTGAACCACAAGATACCAAGATCGGTTCAGCAACAATAATAATAGATTTTATAATCTCATACCATTATTATATTCGGCGATTAAATTTCTGTATAGGATCACAAGCAGTAGATAGTTGCTGCCGAAGAAGCTAACGAACCCTGTGGATATTATGAGTAGGATCAAGCAATTACAAAACAGGCCTTGGACAGGTGGAGGGGCGCCCTGGTCTTGACATCCGCTTGTGAATTACAGTTCCGACTTCAGAAACGCTATTTAAACTCCGATCCCGCCTTCGTCCCTTTTCCCCCCTTATGCAAATTTCATACTAATGTTCATTATAGCCAGTTATGGAAGCCGTAATATCGTAAGATGGTCTGATTAGAATTACAAATGATGGGAGTGAATGTGACACTCTGAATGAAGTAGGCAAAGTACCGGCAGGCATACCTTTCCCATAAGAACAGCTTCTGCAGTGCGTGAGCTTTCCCATCCTCTTCCACTCTGTTCAGACTCACCTCGGGTCCAAACTTGTGATGGGCTCTTTCGTTCTCGAGCCAGTTGTTTGCAATTGGATCCACACTTTCACCTAACGTTTTGTAAGAATTGGGTTTGTAACACACGTTTATTTAACTTAATTTCCAACGGTGGAAATCCGAACCTAATAGAAGTCGCTCGCAGACACACGAAACTACCCCTTTCTTCCTCTTTGGGTGTTTTGAAGTCAGTGACAACCACAGAATTTCTGATCCGTCGAAATGTTTCCACTATTCTTTTTACATGTTAGATAACTTCCAGCTACGTTTCCTTCTAAACTCGAAAATACATTTAAACCTTTTTTTTAAAGTCCATTCGTGCAGCATGAACTAATGAAAAAATTTGCATAGAAAAATTTGCATAGAAAAAATTTGGGCGAAAAAATTTGCATAGAAATCTTTAAAGCTATGGTATGTGTTGTGTCCTGGACAACAACTACAACAGAGTAGGTAGCCAAGATGTAACCTTCAGTTTTCATTCAATTCAGGTAACACAAGTTTTGCTGTTAATATAAACCACGTTTTTCTTTGAGCTCGGTTAATTATTTAATTACCCCCATCGTTATTTTATAACATTGTGGCGACGAGAAAGTGGAAACGTTTTTATTTACGTTTTATTCACGCGTTTTTTTCACGTCATGGTTGACCCATCACCGCTGCAGGCGCCACTATAGCTACCGCCGCCAACGTTGTTTCACCCTGAACATGCGTCGTGGAAACTTTTCCTTAAACGGATGAAAAATGTTTTCATCACTTGCGGAACGACATCTACCAAGGTGAAGAAATCATACCTTTTGACTTCACTGGGCGACTCAACATTTTCCTTGTTACACAGTTTGTGTTTACCTAAGGAACCTGAGGACGATTCGCTTAGTTTCGACAATCTCAGCGATCTATTGACGAAGCATTTTGAACCGATCAGTAGGAGTTCGGCCACGCGAAATGAATTTTATTCATTGCGACAACAGGACGGTGAAAGTGTGACGGAATTTTCCGCAAGAGTAAGGGAGGTAGCGTCAAAGTGTGCTTTTGGACCTGAATTGGGCGTTGTTATGCGCGATATTTTCGTAGCTGGTCTTTCCAGAGCTAATATTCAAGATCGATTGATGGAAGAGGATCCTACATCAAACACTTTCACGCTAGTTGAAGCAGTAAGGATCGCTGCGGCCAAAGAAGCTGCAATTAGTCACCGAAACCATGACGAACAAGTGCAAGTAAAAGAGGAACCAGACTTACATTATATGAAAGGTAAGAAGTCGAAAACTCATTTCCGTAGGAATCATGCAAATCTGAGGAGTCCTAATATAAACAAATGTACTCATTGTGGATGGAAGAACCACGAATCCAAGGACTGCCGTTTCAAATCAGCTATCTGTAATATGTGTTCCATTAAGGGACATTTATCTCCAGTGTGCCCCAAGAAAAATAGATTTCACAGTAAGAACTCGTCAGACCATAAATTTTTGAAATCTGAGGGCACAACATAAAATGAAGTTTTCCTTGGCGATTCGTTTTTCTACACTCTGGACGATAATTACTCCTCTAAAAGCCCAGATAAGTATCAACGGTAAAGTATTTTCGTTCGAATTGGATACTGGATGTGCACAGAATGTAATTTCTTATGATTTGTATAAGAATAATTTTGGAAAATTTCCCCTGCAGCACCATTCATTGAAATTTAGTGACTATGTAGGCCACCAAATCGAGCCTAAAGGAAGGGTCACACTTCCAGTTAAACACAAAACTTTTTGTGGTGATATGGATTTCTTTGTCGTTGAGCGTAGAGGGCCACCCTTGGTGGGACGCACTGGTTTGTTTCTCCTATCTGACGGAATGAACCAACTTTTCAATCTTCAGAATTGTGAAATCCCCCACGCACCTCCCGACATAAGCCATATTTTATCTGAATTTTCAGATGTGTTTAGAATGGATGGCGGCACATTCTCCAAACACGAAATAACGCTGCAGCTCAACCGGGAGCTAAACCCGTGTTTTTCAAGGCAAGAACGCTACCAATTGCGTTGAAGGAAAAAGTCGAAGATGAGCTCACTCGTCTTTTGAAGGCGGACGTCATTGAACCGGTGGATTACAGTCAGTTGGGGACACCCGTCGTTCCAGTTCTAAAACCAAACAATTCGGTACGAATTTGCGGCACTGTCAACCCTTGGCTAGAAAACAGCGGAGAATCCCTACCTAGAGTGGACCACCTTTGCGCTAATTTCGGCGGAGCCACAGTTTTCAGTAAAGTGGATCTTCGAGACGCCTATCAACAATTACAACTCGATGCAAAATCACGTGAGCTCACTACTATTTCTACGCATTTAGGTTTATTCAGATATAAAAAAACTCTGTTTCGGAATTTCCTCAGCACCAACTCTATTTCAACGAGTTATGAACAATCTACTTCGTGGAATGAAAGGAGTTGGATGTCTGTCAGATGATATATATATATCAGGAAAAACGAGAGCCGAACATAATGAGCGACTTCGAAAAGTTTTATCAGTACTACAATCAGTAAATCTCAGAGCAAAAGCTGATAAATGTGTTTTTGCCAAACCTTCCATTATATATTTGGGTCATAAAATTGACAAAGAAGGATTGCATCCTACTGATGACCACCTGAAAGTTATTAGGGATGCACCTCATCCAATGGATGTGACAACTCTGAAATCTTTTTTGGGGCTAATTACATTTTACATAAAATTTGTTCCACCCGCAGCAAAAATTTTAGAACCACTCTAGAGTCTTTTGAAAAAAGGTGTTCGTTGGAATTGGACAGCAACCTATGAGAAAGCATTTTGCAAAATAAAAAAAATACTGATATCCAAACCAGTATTGACCCATTTTCAACCAGAGCAGAAGTTACAGCTGGTGGTCGATGCTTCTTCAAGGGCAGTAGGCGCAGTTCTACAACACGTTTTTGCTAAAGGAGAAACCAAACCAATTGCATATGCTTCTCAAGTTTTGAATGAATCCCAACGCAAATATCCGGCAATAGAACGTGAGGCCTACGCTCTGATCTTTGGTGTCACTCGGTTTAAAGATTTTTTGTTCGGGTGAAAATTTGAGCTCGTAACTGACCATCGCCCTCTCCTGTACATTTTTGCTTCAAAACATATTGTTTAGTAATGCATGCATTCCAGGGAACGTCCCATTGGATAACCATTAGATCAGTTTAACCAGTTGGTAAGCGATAAAACTGTTTCACTCGATGTAATTTATTTATTACTTTAGGCAACAAATACTGACCCCCTACCCAATATCCACCACAACATTTCTAGCGGCGTGGGAGCCTCGAATCTGAAGAGCACTTTAAAATCCATGATCTACGATACCCAACATGCGAATTCGAGTTCACCCCCCCCCCCCCCTGCCACACCAACGCCAACAATGGTGCCAGTCTGGCACCAAAGCGGAAATACGTCGTAACATTGAACTTTCATCTGTTAGTTTTGGTAGGCAGTCCGTCGAAGTTCACATCCGTATTCAAGATGAAACACACAAAAAAAAAAAAAAAAAAAAAAAACACACGAAATAAGCGGTTTATGGCATCATGGCACTGCTTGCTTATTAGTTCCATGGTGGTACAGAGAATAATTCATGAAAATCCGGAGGTATAATGAGAATTTTTCCTCAATTTCAAAGCTTGGGTACAATTAGTAAGCAGTAAAGGAACCGAAATATTGAAAAATCGGATATTTTGTGAATATTATCCCCCCACTCACCCCCTCCCCTTGCGAATTTTGGTACTCTGGTGAAATCATGTACAACTCGGAAGTTATTTGAGTCAAACAAAAAAAGAAACACGCAAATCGGTTGGAAATTGAGGCCTGGGCAGAGTTTACAAGATTATGCATGCAAACGCGCGTTTTTTAAGCATTAACCCCCCCTTTCCCCCTCTTAAAAAGCAAAATCCAAAATTCCGGCGCCGTAGTGCACAACTAGAAAGTTTTCCGCGTCAAACGAAAAAAGAACCAGGAAAATCGTTTGAGAACTAAGGCCTGGGCAGAGTACACAAGATTATGCCCAAAAACGCACATTTTTCGAGCATTAACCCCCCATTTCCTCCCCTTAAAAGACAAAATTCGAAAATCCGGCGACGTAGTGCACAACTAGATAGTTTTCCGCGACGAACAAAAGAAGAACCAGGAAAATCGGTTGAGAACTAAGGTCTGTGCAGAGTACACAAGATTTTGTTACACACACACACACACACACACACCTATACGCGCCCGGCCCCCGTTTGTGGTCAAGGGCGCCTTATGGTCATTTTTGACATTTTGAGTTACATACACCATGATACTCCCTGATGTCTGAAACGGATAAATAACCAACCCCCACCCTTATACACTCCGACATTTATACACTCCGTTTCGGATTTCCACCGCACAACTGGTCATTAGGGGTATTTCTACCATCACTTCTGGTCATTGTGTATAAAACGCAACTGGTCCTTACACTCCGTGCTCTGAATCCCACAATCAAAGGTGGTCACTGATTTCCCGTTTCGGATTTTCACCGCGCTTCTGGTCCTTTTGAGGTGCCAACTGGTCATCAGACCTCCGAATTTGCCTCAGAGAGTGACGTCACAAGGTAATACTTTCAGGCCTTTATTTTCAAAGGGGCGTAGCACATAGCTTCCTACTCTTCCGGTTTTCAAGGATTTCTCGTGTTTTTTTCCACGTTAACATTTACGTATTATATAGGGAAGATTTTTCTGCATTTAGGGGTACTACATCTTTTACCCCCACCCCAAACATAAGTGTGCTAGGTATGTTAGATCCAAATCATCCACATAAAAAATTGTGTAGGTACTTTTTGGAAACAGGGTGATCAGAAGATTCACATTTTGGTAGAATTACATTTTTTACCCCTACCCTAACATACAGTATGTTAAGTATGTTACATCCAAATCCTCCTCATAAAAAATTGTGCAGGTACTTTTTGGAAACAGGGTGATCAGAAGATTCACATTTTGGTAGAATTACATTTTTTACCCCTACCCTAACATACAGTATGTTAAGTATGTTAGATCCAAATCCTCCACATAAAAAATTGTGCAGGTACTTTTTGGAAACAGGGTGATCAGGAGATTCACATTTTGGTAGAATTACATTTTTTACCCCTACCCTAACATACAGTATGTTAGGTATGTTAGATCCAAATCCTCCACATAAAAAATTGTATAGGTACTTTTTGGAAACAGGGTGATCAGAAGATTCACATTTTGGTAGAATTACATTTTTTACCCCTACCCTAACATACAGTATGTTAAGTATGTTAGATCCAAATCCTCCACATAAAAAATTGTGCAGGTACTTTTTGGAAACAGGGTGATCAGGAGATTCACATTTTGGTAGAATTACATTTTTTACCCCTACCTTAACATACAGTATGTTAGGTATGTTAGATCCAAATCCTCCACATAAAAAATTGTATAGGTACTTTTTGGAAACAGGGTGATCAGAAGATTCACATTTTGGTAGAATTACATTTTTTACCCCTAACCTAACATACAGTATGTTAAGTATGTTAGATCCAAATCCTCCACATAAAAAATTGTGTAGGTACTTTTTGGAAACAGGGTGATCAGAAGATTCACATTTTGGTAGAATTACATTTTTTACCCCCACCCTAACATACAGTATGTTAGGTATGCTAGTACCAAATCCTCCACATGAAAAATCCTGTAGGTACTTTTTGGAAACAGGGTGATCAGAAGATTCACATTTTGGTAGAATTACATTTTTTACCCCCACCCTAACATACAGTATGTTAGGTATGTTAGATCCAAATCCTCCACATAAAAAATTGTATAGGTACTTTTTGGAAACAGGGTGATCAGAAGATTCACATTTTGGTAGAATTACATTTTTTACCCCCACCCTAACATACAGTATGTTAGGTATGCTAGTAACAAATCCTCCACATAAAAAATCGTGTAGGTACTTTTTGGAAACAGGGTGATCAGGGGATTCACATTTTGGTAGAATTACATTTTTTACCCCCCCCCCTAACATACAGTATGTTAGGTATGCTAGTACCAAATCCTCCACATAAAAAATCGTGTAGGTTCTTTTTGGAAACAGGGTGATCAGAAGATTCACATTATGGTAGAATTACATTCTTTACCCCCACCCTAACATACAGTATGTTAGGTATGCTAGTACCAAATCCTCCACATAAAAAATCGTGTAGGTAGTTTTTAGAAACAGGGTGATCAGGAGATTCACATTTTGGTAGGATTACATTTTTTACCCCCACCCTAACATACAGTATGTTAGGTATGCTAGTACCAAATCCTCCACATAAAAAATCGTGTAGGTACTTTTTGGAAACAGGGTGATCAGGGGATTCACATTTTGGTAGAATTACATTTTTTACCCCCCCCCCCCTAACATACAGTATGTTAGGTATGCTAGTACCAAATCCTCCACATAAAAAATCGTGTAGGTACTTCTTGGAAACAGGATGATCAGGAGATTCGCATTTTGGTAGAATTACATTTTTTACCCCCACCCTAACATATAGTATGTTAGGTATGCCAGTACCAAATCCTCCACATAAAAATCAAATTTCCCATCTGCCAATGAAGTGGAATGTATACTATCTATTCTTAAGTATGCTAAACAGTGGGCGTAGCACATAGCTTCAATAAAATCAATAACACATTCTTTCCAGATTATTTGAATCTGGAATTAGATCCTGTAATAAAAATGTAGAGGCAGGATGGGGTTTGTAGTATCACTTTACGTATTTCAATACCAAATGGGCGTAGCACATAGCTTCAATAAAATATTCTTTCCAGATTATTTGAATCTGAAATTAGATCCTGTAATAAAAATGTAGAAATCAGGGCACGAATTGATGCAGGCAGTCGATGCTTCTGGGCTGTCCAAAAGGCTCTTAAATTCAGAGGACTGTCACGGAGAGCAAAGCTGACAACTATAAGACAGTTATCCGCCCAGTTGTCACATATGGTAGTGAGACCTGGGTCCTTACCACTGCCAGTGAGCGCCTACTGAATTGTTGGGAGCGAAAGATTCTCCGCAAGATTTTTGACCCAGTCTGTGAAGATGGGAGATGGAGGGTCCGCAACAATGAGGAGCTCAGGCGCCTGTACATGCAGCCAGACATCGTGGCTTTCATTAGGCAAGGGCGGCTGAGATGGCTGGGACACGTGCAACGAATGCCAGAAGGAAGAATTCCTCACAGATTGCTGTACATTACGCCTGGAGGGAGAAGGTTGAGGGGGAGACCTCGGAAGCGTTGGTTGGATGACGTGGAGGAGGACCTTTCAGTGCTTGGAGTCCGAAGGTGGCGGAGCTTGGCTCTTGATCGGAAAGAGTGGAAGTCTGTGGTTGAGAGGGCCCTGGTCCTACAAGGACCGTAGCGCCGTTATAATAATAATAAAATAAAAATGTAGAGGCAGGATGGCGTTCGTAGTATCAATTTACAAAATTCACTGCCTAGTGGGCGTAGCACATAGCTTCCTACACATTAATAAAATATTGTTTCCATATTATTTGACTCTGGAATTAGATCGTGTAATACAAATGTACGAGTAGGATGGGGTTCAATTTACGTATTTTACTAGCAAGTGGGCGTAGCACATAGCTTCATGAGAGAGGAAGTAGAAGGGTGAGTGATAACAATTATTGAAAACAAATTTTTAAAAAATCATCATGTATTAATGTTATATTATATACATATTTTTTATATATATTATTTTTTACTGTTACAAATAATTTTAGAAAATTGGGTTTTCCACTGAAAGGATAGGATATTCTACGCTCTTTCAAACGCTGTAATCAGATTTGAATTTGTATGAGGAATAACAGAGTTATGACCATCTTAGTGTCGCAAGGTTGGAAACGCGAGAAAAAAAATCAAAGTGAAAAAAAGGCATTGTGAACGGGTTAAAAAATTGCTAAGAGACATTTTCTGTTGAGAATTATTTGGCGGATCGTTCCTCAAAGTTTTGTCCATCTCAATGGAAGACACCCAGTATAAGCGATAAACGTTTAAAAGTTCCAAAATATTGCCTTCATTTCTCAGTGTGAAGCCGACCTCGGAGGTGGCAGCAAACTTCATATCCCTATTCAGCATCCAAGAAAACATTATAGATCCGTTCAGAAAAAACTACCATTCGAATGAACTATAAGTAGGAATAGGGTCTTTAGAAGATATGAGTCTACTCAGTAACAGACAAAGGTTCTTGCCTGTTCTATTTATATATTTTGGCCCAAGAAGAACTTGTAGTCCAATCATTATGTACTTTGGAGCTTGCACAAATTCCGAAGTTAATGCAACTTTCAGGGTTCGTTTAGGGGTGCCCAAGGATGATGTACCTGAGTTTTCGAACTGAAAAACCTTGTGGAAAATTGTGGGGGGCCGAAAAACCGCGATATTTTGGCACTTTTTTCAGTTTTTCGCATATATCTCGTAAACTACGCACTTTTCGGGTATTATGTGCCAAATAAAAGTTGTAGAGCATTAAATTTCCTTCAAATTTCACTGGTCAAACATAATTTTTGACCCCATAGGTCCCGAGATAAATCACTTTGAAAATAGACAAAATTTCTCAAAATGGCCCAAAATAGCTAAAAATGTAGGTTTATGCTACATAACCCCGGTTTCGGTGGATATTTGATGGTTTCATCGCATGTAATCGTGTAATATTCATCCCCCGACCCCCCCCCCCGACCCGACACCCCCCCCCCAGCAAACACAATTTCCATACTGAATACATGAGAGAGTTGCTGCAATGGTAGCACAAAGGTGACCACGAAAATTACCCCCCCCCCCCCCAGTAAAATGGGCGATCACAAAACATCAACACACGTATTTAGAAAAAAACAATCATTTATGAACAATAAATAAATTAAGAAATATACAAATACAAATGGGTTTTAAAATTAGACAATATACACTACACACACTTGGGGCGTTTACCCCCATGTCCCTCTTCTCCTTCCTCTATCGTTTCCTCGAACTCTTCGTTTTGTTCATTGGCGAAGAGGGAATCAACATTCCACATTTCCTCAACGCTGTCTTCCTCTTCATCTTCTTCTAAATTGAGGTCTGGTGAGTTGTCGCAGGCGTGGCCTGCACAACTCTTACAAAGGTTGGAACACTGCAGCCCCCATTTCTTGCAGCTGCAGGCTGCGGTGCTGCAACCTTTCTTGCATTTGCAAGAGACTATGCTGAGGATTTGGTCTGGGGCTGCATTTCTTTCGCTCCGGATGGGAACGACCCCTCGTCTGGTGGGCGTCCATCCCCATACCGAAGGAATCATCTTCTGCCCCAGCCAAGTGTGGACCTGCAAGTATGTGCGGAGGACATGATATTTAGCTGCTTCAGTGGTCGGTGGCAGCCTGGCCAACTGAAATTGAGGCTTGTCCACTGATTTTTGAAATAATCGGTACCTCAGGTCGTCCAGGGTATCGAGGATGTCCCCCCCATATAAGCAAACCAGGAATTCTGCCCCAGCATCAGCGATCTGGGTGGGGGTGGCTTCGGCGTCCATGAACACATCAGCAATGCGGTGGATGTCAGGTGTTTTTTGCCAGAACTTGACGACTTTCCTTTTGCCCTGGCCAAAAGGGGTCGATGTTGTGTCACATCCGCTCACCGCATGCAAGAACAAAATGTCCCGGGGATTAGCAATATTGCATGAAGCTGGTGAATACAACAGTGATGGCGTGTTGCCTCGCCCAATCTTTTGAAAGTATATGTTTTTCTGTGGGGATATAGCTGAAAGACCTGACAGTATGACGAGGAGATCGACATCCTCGCCTATGATTACCACACTGTTGTACTCACCATTATCAGCTTTATCAATTGCCGTTTTCACGATCATGACGTCGGCATCCTCTGTGGCCTGCTGCACACCCACCCCCTTGGCTCTCAGTGCAGCCATCAGCATCGCAATGAGGTTCTTCTTATTTATATCATTGCCTAGGAAGCTCTCTTGGGCCATGGTAACTGCTGTGGTTCCGGTAAATGCAAATTTGGTTGCAGAGTGGAGAACCGCCCGGCGAGATCGTTCTGCAGCTTTTGTGCTTTGGTAAGAGATGACATCCGGGTAACCATCGAAAACCACGGTACTTTCACTGCCAAAGTGTGTCAACACGTAGTCCACATACGACTGGCACACTAATTGAAAAGTAGGGGTTGTGGATTTGTTCCACACAACCTTGTGAAGAAGGAATCCTCCATCAATTACTGTATGTTTTTTGGGGCCCAAGTTCACGTCCCCTTGAAGTGGGGTGAATGCTGCATCGTACAATGCTGATTTCGTGCCCTTACGCATTCCCTCCTCAGTGAACAGCGACGTGGGGAAAGGTGCGATTACATGCGATGAAACCATCAAATATCCACCGAAACCGGGGTTATGTAGCATAAACCTGCATTTTTAGCTATTTTGGGCCATTTTGAGAAATTTTGTCTATTTTCAAAGTGATTTATCTCGGGACCTATGGGGTCAAAAATTATGTTTGACCAGTGAAATGTGAAGGAAATTTAATGCTCTACAACTTTTATTTGGCACATAATACCCGAAAAGTGCGTAGTTTACGAGATATATGCGAAAAACTGAAAAAAGTGCCAAAATATCGCGGTTTTTCGGCCCCCCACAATTTTCCACAAGGTTTTTTAGTTCGAAAACTCAGGTACAACATCCTTGGGCACCCCTAAACGAACCCTGAAAGTTGCATTAACTTCGGAATTTGTGCAAGCTACCCCCCCCCTAAAAAGTCTATAATGATTGGACTATTGACCAAGTTCTCTTGAAATGTATTCGAGCCCCATCACAACCTTATACAGGGTGTCCCATGTCAAGGACCCACAAACTTCGGGAGCCGATTCTACAACTAATGTTATTAAGATAGTGTCTCCTAGCAATTTTTCGTTAGACGCTTAATTTCCGAGTTATTTAAATTTTAGATTTCGGTTAGTTATTTTCAATAATGAACCTTTGGAGTCAACCGATGAATTTTTTTAACCCCCCCTCATACAGGTACGTAAAATCCAAAAATCTAATACAAATTTGGCCGTCCGTCCGCCGTACGCGGCACTTTCCCTACTTAGCATTGACCGATGTTGATGAAATTTGGTATGACGGCGCCTAGTTGTTCCCCGAAGATTTTGGTTGATGTAGGTCACTTCCAAGGGTTGAAAAATGAATTTTGAAAACGCCCTAACTCAAAAAATTTTGATATAAAGGTATTGTTTTTTCATCGAATTAGGATAGTATTGAATTTTTAGAATTTTTTGAGACCACGCGGAGCCCTGTAGAATAAACCGTTCGCTCCCTACGAGAATTTAAGGGTTGGACGTACCATAAATCAGAAAAACGAGTGTGAATCGCCAAAGACGCTTAATCACCGTTCAAATGTTTGGTGATCGAAATGTGATCGATGTTTTTCTTCATGTTGGATGGTTGGTGTCTGTGCAGACGAGTGATGTATATAGAAAAATAATAAATCATTGTGTAATAATTTGCAGCGTTTTTTACGAGGATTTGAACCATCACACTTTCGCGCAACGCGCACCAACACTGTTATTTAAAAATGGGAACCCCTATTTTCTATTGTATATTTGGATTCTACGCAAAATTTAATGAATTTGTTAATACCCCTCAACGGTTTTTAGCGAATTTTCAAGGAAAATGAAGCTATTGCAATGGCCTCAAAATTTTTAGAATCGACTTTTTCGAAAAATTTTCACACTGAAATCCGTTTTGGAACATTCTGAAACGATCCCTGAAGTTTTTCCAAAAATCATATGTATATATATATATATATATACACATATGTGTCATTCCGGACGATAACTTGAGTAATTGTTTAAAAATTTTTTTTTAGTTTTTGCCAAAATGTTTGTAACAACAAACCATAGGTCAAGTTCGTTAACCAGCAATTTTGGACAATCCAAAGTGGTCCAAAATTCAAAAAACTCCCAAAAAAATGGGTTTTTCCCGTTTTTTGTGGTTTTTACATTGAAAATCATGGTAATTTATGGTATATTCGGATTCAGCACAAAATTTCTGATATGAATGCTTTTTTCAAAAATGAAAATTGTCCAAAATTAAGAAAAGTCTGTAGTTATATATATATATAATGAATACGTGCGTATATTTGTTGTAACCAGAAATGCAGTAGCCGTGTGGGTACTCTATGAGTTCGTAGAGACGACTAGAACATGAATATGGACTCCTAAGATCTTCAAAGCATACCCAGCAATAATTTGCAGCGTGTTATTAGCGAATTTTCAAGGAAAATGAAGCTATTGCAATGGCCTCAAAATTTTTAGAATCGACTTTTTCGAAAAATTTTCACACTGAAATCCGTTTTGGAACATTCTGAAACGATCCCTGAAGTTTTTCCAAAAATCATATGTATATATATATATATATATACACATATGTGTCATTCCGGACGATAACTTGAGTAATTGTTTAAAAATTTTTTTTTAGTTTTTGCCAAAATGTTTGTAACAACAAACCATAGGTCAAGTTCGTTAACCAGCAATTTTGGACAATCCAAAGTGGTCCAAAATTCAAAAAACTCCCAAAAAAATGGGTTTTTCCCGTTTTTTGTGGTTTTTACATTGAAAATCATGGTAATTTATGGTATATTCGGATTCAGCACAAAATTTCTGATATGAATGCTTTTTTCAAAAATGAAAATTGTCCAAAATTAAGAAAAGTCTGTAGTTATATATATATATAATGAATACGTGCGTATATTTGTTGTAACCAGAAATGCAGTAGCCGTGTGGGTACTCTATGAGTTCGTAGAGACGACTAGAACATGAATATGGACTCCTAAGATCTTCAAAGCATACCCAGCAATAATTTGCAGCGTGTTATTAGCGAATTTTCAAGGAAAATGAAGCTATTGCAATGGCCTCAAAATTTTTAGAATCGACTTTTTCGAAAAATTTTCACACTGAAATCCGTTTTGGAACATTCTGAAACGATCCCTGAAGTTTTTCCAAAAATCATATGTATATATATATATATATATACACATATGTGTCATTCCGGACGATAACTTGAGTAATTGTTTAAAAATTTTTTTTAGTTTTTGCCAAAATGTTTGTAACAACAAACCATAGGTCAAGTTCGTTAACCAGCAATTTTGGACAATCCAAAGTGGTCCAAAATTCAAAAAACTCCCAAAAAATGGGTTTTTCCCGTTTTTTGTGGTTTTTACATTGAAAATCATGGTAATTTATGGTATATTCGGATTCAGCACAAAATTTCTGATATGAATGCTTTTTTCAAAAATGAAAATTGTCCAAAATTAAGAAAAGTCTGTAGTTATATATATATATAATGAATACGTGCGTATATTTGTTGTAACCAGAAATGCAGTAGCCGTGTGGGTACTCTATAAGTTCATGCGAAAAAAAAAAAAAAAAAAAAAAAAAAAAAAAAAAAAAAAAAAAAAAAAAAAAAGAGTCCTCGTTCAAATATTTAATCGACAACTGCCACCGATAGAAACGTTTAAAACCGAGTGTATTTATTGAAAATCGCACGATTTTTTCGTACATATCGCGAATATAACTAAATGTTATTAAATTAATTACTTAGATGCAGCAGGTAGCGCACCAAGGAGAAAAATATGTGATAAACAAGGTGACTTGTTCTGATGAGGTTGGGAACAAGTGATCATGAACGCGATCTGTCGCACTCATCTTTAACTACGTCCAGGAGTTTCCCCATCAGAACGCTTCTTGGGCTCCCAGATTCAGCTTTCAGCCCAGTGATTTCACGTCTTCCGGGACGTCGATTATTGGTGTAAAAGCATGTAAAAAAAAATATATACATATATATAAACCAAGAATCGAAAAAAAAACTTTCTACAACAAATTGCAACACCATTGGTCCTTTTCTTAACCACACCTTAAACTGAATGATTTCTTTGAAAATTCGCTCATTAATTCATGCTGCATGAATGGAGTTTTTTTCTTTCTTTTTGACCGACTTCATGCGCGGCGAAGCCGCGCCGAAGGAAGGAGGTATACAGTTCGGTGTGTCATGGGACGACGATTTTTTTTTTTTTTTTTTTTTTTTTTTTTTTTTCTGTATGTTTGTACCACTAGCAGTTTCTTATTCGGCCACCAATCTGCCTGATTCTTTTCGAAAAGTGTTCTACAAGTATCCATAGTGGTCCCGTTTTAATCAGATTTCATTTTGCTTTGTTAAAAGTATCGAAATTTTGTGAAAATAGCTCAAAAAACGTGTTTTTTTCGGAAGATTGTTCCGCATCCTCTCCCCCCGCCCGACTCGTCGAAGCCACCCACCCGCTCGTCCCACCCCCCCCCGCCCACCCGCCCGTCACCTCCGGCATATTCTCGGACGCCTGCCGCCCCTCAACAAATTCAAGGGGGACCACCCTCTCATTCATTGGGGACCATCCTCCCCATTAAGAGTGAAACGCTCATTTCTTCAAGATAAACTTGATTATGAAGCAAAATTTTAATTTCAAAAAATGATATTGAACTCAATTTTGAAAATAACTTTAACATTTCATTGAAAGACGAGTTTCCCGACTCATTGTACATTTTTGTACATGTTTGTGTAGGTACATTCAAATTTAAGGTCCGATTCTAAGCTTCACAAAAAATGAGATGCTTTATGAGGGGGTTTCCGATAACCATCAAATTCCGGTAGACTACCAAGTGGGTCTAGCACATAGCCTTCTCATCATCCAAAACATGTTGCAGCGGGCTAAAATATGAAGTTCAAGTCCGATTCCGATGAAATTTTCAGAGATTGTACGAGTTGGCGTGTAGATGGTCCCCTATGAAAATCATCGCCCCCGGACTGATAGCCGCTGCGCATGTGCAAACGATAATTTCCTTGTAGCAGCCATCGTTTCCACATTTTCCATCCGATTTCAATAAAATTCTCAGAGATCATGCAAATTGGCATAGGTATAGATGGTCCCCGATGAAAAGCATTGCCAAGGAACTGATAATAGCCACTGCGCATGCGCAAACGTGAATTCCCTGTAAGAGCTATACTTTCTACATTTTCCATCTGATTTCGATGGTATTTTCTGGGATTGCGCGGATTTGAGTGGATACTCCTCTACGGACATCATCGCCCCCATTTTACTTACGTTGAGTGAAACAGTTTGGTGCAGGAGGAAGGGAAATAATAATGCGTGTTTTTTCGCTCACCAACAGGTTCTAATTGACTTAATGCTTATCCAATGGGACGTCCCCTGGAATGCATGCATTACTAAACAATATGTTTAACAATTTTTTGGACTCACTAATAACTACTTTAAACAATAATACTGTAGGTATAGGTACTAAAATAAAATGTAAAAATTAAACAATAATGTTACCTACTACCTTCATAAAAAAACCTCAAAAAGTAATAATTAATTCCACATTAAAAAAACCATTAGTGATCAAAAAATACAAGTAAAAGATTTAAAAAAGAAAAATAGCGAAAAATGTCGAAAAAAGGTTAACGGTCGGTAACTCAAAGAATACCGACTTTAAACAAACGTACTTGGTAGAAGGTAAATTATGTAAAATAATTTAAAAAAAAATTATATAATAGAAGTCGAAAAAATTAATGAGTTAAAAATTAAAACGAATGATTTAAAAACTTAAACAAAAGTACTTGGTAGTAGGTAAGTTATGTAAAATTAAAATAATTAAAGTCGAAAAATTAATAAGTTAAAGATTAAATCAAATGATTTAAAAAATTAAATTTTAAAAATAAATTTAAAAAACCACTAAAAAGTAAAAAATAAAAAATTATGAAAATACAAAAATAGTAAAATAAAAAACTTTTTAACAAAAAAACGGACCGACCTCAAAACTGATGATGGCATCCCACTAAAAGGAAAAAATAATAACGACAACTTATTCAGTTAGGTTGGTAGGTAGGTACGCAGTGAAGTCGCCGCCGTGCCCATCTGCAGAAACAAACATACACAAGTAGATTCCACTTCCATCTGGTTAGTATTACAACATGGGTCGATAGTGCAATACAAAACATGAATGAGAGTGGGTACCTATCATTGAGGTAATGCATGTGTTCCAAAACGATTAGGTAGTACGTCACTGCTGTCGTATGAAGGAGGATGAGAGAGTGACAATAAGTGTGAATCTCAGTAAGAATATTTCCTTTGATAACAGCTGAAGACGTCTGCGTCACCAAAAATGGCAGTTGGATAAAAATTGAACATGAGAAGGTTGTTTACTTACTTACCTACCCTTAATCCTGTTTTGTATTGCACTATCGACGCATGTTGTAACACTAACTGGTTCATTTGAGTATGAACTCATATCACAAACCCACATCATGATCTAGACAATTCTACATTCAATATGCCATACATGGAATATAAGATTAATTAGATATTATGTAATCAAAGATTGATCATGTATAATTAGATAAATAACTATTAGATACTATCTAATCAAGAGATGGTTTGTTTTAATCCCAACATTTTGTACGGGGATTCACACTTATTGTCACTCTCTCATCCTCCTTCATACGACAGCAGTGACGTACTACCTAATAGTTTTGGAACACATGCATTACCTCAATGATAGGTACCCACTCTCATTCATGTTTTGTATTGCACTATCGACCCATGTTGTAATACTAACCAGATGGAAGTGGAATCTACTTGTGTATGTTTGTTTCTGCAGATGGGCACGGCGGCGACTTCACTGCGTACCTACCTACCAACCTAACTGAATAAGTTGTCGTTATTATTTTTTCCTTTTTAGTGGGATGCCATCATCAGTTTTGAGGTCGGTCCGTTTTTTTTGTTAAAAAGTTTTTTTTTTTGGTTGCGAACAACCCGTCCAATGAGCGCGCAAACATTCGCAACCCCTGGATTGTGCCAAAATTGAGATGAAGGTAGACCCCAAGTGTGACACATGCATTTTTATCAATGTTCAAACGCTGAATCACATGGTAGTTTCCATTTTTGGATTTTAACTGGAATTTTTTGAAACGGTGGAGGAGTTTAGGTGGTTTGTAATAGAAAATCGCTCTCTCTCCATCCTTATGAGTTACGACGCAATTTTAATTAGTTCGGGTGGCTAGAGTGGGGTAGAGTTAGCCACCCGAACTAATTTAAAAGAAGGAAAAAACGTCTGCCCACGTGGGTGTGGCACATAGCTTCCTCGTATCCATAACCCGATTGTATAGATTGATCCGATGCATAGTAGATAATGTCAAAACATCAAAACAAGTTAATCAGTAACATCCCTGAGAATTTCATTGAAATCGGATGGAAAAAGTGGAAGTTATGGCCGTTACAAGGAAATTCACGTTTGCGCATGCGCAGTGGCTACTATCAGTCCGAAGGTGGTGATTTTCATAGGGGACCATTTAAATACTAATTTGTAACATCCCTGAAAATTTCATTGAAATCAGATGGAAATGTAGAAGTTATGGCCGTTACAAGGAATTCACGTTTGCGCATGCGCAGTCGCTTTATCAGTCCGGGGATGATGATTTTCATAGGGGACCGTCTAACACCAACCCGCACAATCCCTGAAAATTTCATTCAAATCGGACATTAACTTCGTATAGTTATGCACGTTACAAGGAATTCATGACAGACAGACAGACAGACAGACAATGAACCAAAATTGTTCAGAAAGGTCTAAAACGCAAAACGCGAGTGGAAATTTTGATTTTGGAGAACTTTTTTTTTCGTCCTTGAAAGTGTGAAAACAAAGCTTCCGCTACCTTGGTAGACTCGGAAGCAATACCGATCTCTAAGTACCTTTCACTACCCTCATAGGGGACCATCTACACGCTAATCTGGACAATCCTAGAAAATTTCATCAAATTCGATGAAAAAATTGAGTGATTTGATCAAAAAAAATACTTAGCCTCGGCTGGGATTCGAACCGCGACCCTGGGGGACAGTTGAAGTCATGGCTGTTACAAGGAATTCACGTTTGGCGCATGCGCAGTCGCTCTATCAGTCCGGGGGTGATGATTTTCATAGGGGAGCCATCTACAACCTAATCCACATAATCCCTGAAAATTTCATCGAAATCGGGTGGAAAATGTAAAAAGTTATGGCCGTTACAGGAAATTCACGTCTGCGCAGCGCAGTCGCTTCTATCAGTCCGAAAGTGATGATTTTCATACGGACCATCTAAATACTAATGTGTAACATCCCTGAAGTTTCATTGAAATCGGATGGAAAATGTAGAAGTTATGGGCCTTTACAAGGAATTCACATTTGCGCATGCGCAGGTCGCTTCTATCAGTCCGGGGATAATGAGTTTCATAGGGGACCGTCTACACATCAACCCGCACAATCCCTGAAAATTTCATCGAAATCGGACAATAACTTCGTATAGTTATGCGCGTTACAAGGAATTCATGACAGACAGACAGACAGACAGACACGGAACCAAAATTGTTCAGGAAGGTCTAAAACGCAAAACGCGAGTGGAAATTTTGATTTTGGAGAACTTTTTTTTTCGTCCTTGAAAAGTGAAAACAAAGCTTCCGCTACCTTGGTAGACTCGGAAGCAAAAGGAAAAAGAAAAACAGCATTTTTCTATTAAAAACTACCGAATTTCCACCACCGTTTCGAAAAATCCAGTTAAATCTAAAAATGGATATCAAATGATTCAGCGTCGAAAAATAATGAAAAAAACATGTGTCACACTTGGGGTCTACGTTAATCTCAATTGTGGCACAATGCAGGGGTTGCGCGATTTTGCTCGCTCTCTGGACGGGTTGTGTGCAACCAAAAAAATCGGTTGAGGGGTCAAAAATTCATGAAATTTTGCGTAGAATGCGTGAAAGTGTGATAGTTGAATTTCTCGAAAAAATTCTCAAAAAAAATATTCTTTAAAAATTATTAAAATTTAGATCTAAGGGGAGTTACCGCTTGAAGTTTTTTCTACCCCTCAAGACAACGGAGATAGTAAGGGTGGTCCGTTACTTATGAAACACTCTGCATAGTTTTGGTTCCTTAGCAACCAGTAATCAAATTTCCCATGTGAAGCTCCCTGTTTTTCGAATCGAGTGTGAAGCTCTTAATTTGTAAATAAACTTGATTGTGAAGGGAGGTAGGTAGTAGTAAGTACCTACGGTTGATATTTTAAACTATTTTTTTCTAAAAACAGTGGCAAGGGCGCAAAGGTGTGATCTCTGCAGACGAGAGATGTCCTTTACAGGAAAATTATGTAGCTCTCTCATTTCTCGAGTAATCTCAAATGTCCAGAGACCATTGGAAAGTATCGTAAAATTTTCTATCTCCTTAATGCTCAAAAATACATTTTTTTCCAGTTGAATGTAATGGGGAATGAAGCAAACTAAAAACTGAACTTTGTAACTTTTCGTAAACTTACCGTTTTTCAATGCCCATAATGTCCTAATAATTAGAGATAATGAACTATTGCCGATAAGCCTGAAAACTGAGCCAGAATTTCAGCATAATCGAAAAATCAAAAAAAACCATATAATAACATAATCGAATATCGAATTATCAAAAAGCGCATAATCGCATAATCAAAAAACGTTTTACGATGGAACCTTTTTTGTTTGAACACGGAAAAACGATAATTTTTTCAACAAATTCGACGTTTTGACGGAAGGATTCGGGGTTGGATAGGGGCGGCAGATGGGATACCCCTGAATCCTCCCGTCATAATGTCGATTCCATTGAGAAGAAAAACGCTGCACAAGTTACACAAAGTTTATTATTTTTCTGATTAGATCAATCGCCTACTAAACACATAGCTTTGTCATTGTCACTACCTACGAACCATATTTTCCCTTCACAAATCAAGTTTATTTTGAAGAAATAAACGCTTCACACTCAATGAGAAGAAATAGGGAGCACTTTTGGAATTTCAACACCCCTAATTTTCACCCCTTAGAAATGACTGACATCAACCAGAAGCTTCGGGGCACAAATCGAGCCCATATAATAAATTTCATCAAAATTAGTCCATGGTAACTAAGGGAAGTGCCCGCGTACAAAGTAAAGTAAAGTTTCTAAGTTCACTTGTTAGGTTGCTTTATTATAATAACCCATAATAACGTTCAACTGAAAAAAATTGTATTTGGTATTAGGGAAACAGGAAAATTCACGATCTTTCCAACGGTCTCTTCACATTTGAGATTACTCGGGAAATGAGGGAGCTATGGGCCGTTTTAATGAAGTATGGTCGATAACATGAAAAAGTTTAAAGCGTGGGCAAGTTTTCGTTACGTTTTTTTCGATTATGTGCCGATGTTAAGACATGAAATGACAATTATGAGGCACTTTATGTTGCAAATTAGTTGTAAAACCGACCCCTTGAAGGAATGAGATCTGCTTTGTAGACACCCTGTGTAATCGGGGATATTGTTTCTTGGTCATTTATTATTTAAGTTATGAACCTTAGTGGATATGAACCTTAGTAGATGAGAACGGATTTTTACGTTGCAATTTTTTCCAAGTTGCTGTTACCTGGGTTCCGACTAAGATCAATTACACACTTCTATTGAACTGCCCTTCTGGAAACGGAGGATTATACAGGATGTTACATTTCATAACGGTCACAGGGCAAGAGCCAATTTTACAACTCATTTCTATTTTTAAAAAAAGCCTCATAGTAATTTTTTGTAGAAGCTTCGGTTTTGAGTTATTTCACTTTTGCGATTTTTTCGTGTTTTCCACCATATGTCAGTAAAACGGCTTTAGCTCCCCGAATTTTCATGATACTTTCTGTCTGATTAGACCGTTGGAAAGAGCGTATATTTCCCTATCTTCTTGATGGAGAAAAATATTTTTTTAAATCGGGAAAACGGATAAATAAAAAATGGACCTAAACGAAAAACTGGTAAAATCTTGGAAATTTCAATATGTTTGAAAACCTCATTGGTTCTTGTAATGACCCACATATCATCAATAATTAGTTCTTAAGGGGGACACGGAACCCACCCCCCTCCCGCTTGTAATAGAGGTGTTTTCTGGTACATTTTTCTCAGTCCCTGTTCAACCGAATCTTCTAATTTTTTTTTAACACAGAATGTGTTTTTGCGATGACCTACCGAAAAAAAAATCGTCACGAAAAAGCGACAGAAAAAACATCTGGTGATATGTTTATTGGTTGTCATGTTAATGTCAACTCCACATTTATTATTGTTGTTTTTTATTTAACGGATGACTAGTATCGCAAAAACACATTCTGTGTTCCTATGATTTCATACAGAGTATGGAAAAAGAAATAAACCGGGGGGTGCAGGGGGGCGGAGCCCCCCGCCGAGGCGCAAAGCGCCGAGTTTGGTTTGTAGGATATATTCTCATCTTGCCTTTACCGGATCCTTTTTAGATTATCTTAATTACTTTTTATTTGAGATTCTGTTTTATAAATAGAATTATTTTCTACCTTCGTTACTCGTTTTGGAATAGTTGGAATTGGAAAATTGGTTAAAGGATCCGATACAGCCTTCGTTTAGGTGTCTTCTTTCATTAAAAAAACCCTGTGTTGTTGCCTGTAAAGTCGGTATACGGGCGAAAGTTTACGTGACAACGACTTTGAGTGGTAAAATAATTTTAATGTTAATATTCATTCGTATAGTAGGAAGAAGGATAAAATAAAATTCTTTGTCAAGTTGCACAGAGTAGGTGTTTCCCGTAGGTAGTAGGTATTTCCCATGGGTGGGGGGGGGGAGTGAGTGCCAGGGAAGGGGGGCGGGGTGCTCCCGCTTTTGTGAGCGCCGGGGAAGGGGAGGGGCCGCCCGCCTTTAGGGAGCGCCGAGCTGCACCCCCTCCGTGAGCGGAGCGTAACGCAGTTTCTTGAAGTGTCTCCCAGTAAACCAATTTATAAGACGTTATCACGTCAAAAAGAAATAGAGGATAGGATTAGTAGTTCCTGAGAAAAAGGAACATTCATCATGAAAAAGTGAACTATTCAGGAGAGCAATTTGAAGTTGAGCGGGAACAAACGAGGGCGCTTGCAGATGAAACTATCGATTCTCACCTCACGTTTCTCGAATTTTGATTGGTTCGTTGATTTTGAATTGTCTTTGCTTATTGGTTGTTCAACCAAAGACAATTCAATATTTGCCTTCCGATTTATAGTATCGATTTTTCAGTATTGCATTGAAATAGTGTAACAGGTTGGTAGGTTAGTTTCGTTAGTTTCGTGGCTGCACTAGGTACGCAAAAATTAATTTCCTCGTCATTTGAGACGGAATTTTTCGGTAATTCTTGTTTAAATCTATTCTCAGCATGTTCAAGAATAATTTTCAATTTAAAAAAAAATCGAAATTTTCATCATTTTTTGGGTTCCGTGTCCCCTTAAATAAGAAGCTACCGGGAGGATCCCTGAATGAGTCATCACCCACTGGGGGAGACGAGGTACGGGGGATACGCCAACATGACGTCACCTTTCCACCTCTCTCTCTCTCCCGAGCTAACGACATGTGTATAATATACATTATAAATATATTCTATTTATTATAAGATCACTCAGGGATGCTCCCTTATGCCATTCTAGTCCAGTCTATCGTCTTCATCATTTCGCTCTCAAACCTTCTCTTCGAATAAGGATCTCCTCGAAGTACTAGGCTCAATAGGTAAATATCCCGTCATCCTCCTAAAACGTCATCCTCTGAAACGCCGCGGCTGACGGGCTAGCCGCCTTCCTCAGTGCTTAGCACCACGGTGTGGTTATTAACCGCCGATGCGACAGTACTGCATGTTAGGATAGGGATCTCTCTCTCTTCGTTGAGTAGGGGTTAAAGAAAAGTCAAACGCCGCAGCGAGAAGGTCAGCTCTTCACTCACCGACACGCAAACATAACAGTTCTGTAATCCGACTTGTGAATTTTCACCTTTAGGCCTAAAAGATGCGCCAAAATCTCAGCTTTCCAAAGGTTTAGTTACCTTTATTTTCAACGAAATGAACATTTCAACGTGAATTGTTTTTCAACGAAATCAGCTTTTCGACTGAGACAATCGAGCACACATTTCGTGTAATTAATCGCACAGTTCCCTGTGATTAGGAATATAATGTTATTCATACAGTGTTTATTTGTTCAATCACACTCTTATGTGTGAATAAAAATTTAATCTTATTTTTAATCAAGTTTTTAAACATATTTTTGTCATTATTTTATTCATATCCATCAGTAATAATTACTGTGTTAAAATTATTTTAACATCATAATTCATGAGTAGATAGGAGTTTGACCAATTCTGCCACTCCGTCCCAACGTTCAATCCCTCTGATCGTCTCAGTCGGAAAGCTGATTTCGTTGGAGAAATTCACGTTTTTCTTCTTTCAAACACACATTTTGGTTTATTATTTTCAATAATGAACATTTGGAATCGACCGAGAAACATTTTTTTTCAACACCCCCTCAAAATTTGATGGTTCACGTTTCAAGGTACGTAGAATCCAAAAATCGAATAAAAATTTGGCCGTCCGTCCGCCGTACGCCGTACGCCGTGCGCCGTACGCGGCACTTTTGCCGCACTTTTTGGTTGGTGGCTTTGCAGACGAGTGATCAATATAGAAAAATAATAAACCATTGTGTAATAACTTGCAGCGTTTTTTAAAATAATTTCCCCATTGAAATAAAAGTAACTAAACCGTTGGAAAGCTGAGACTTTGGCGCATCTTTTAGACTTACAGGCAAAAATTCACAAGCCGAATTACAGAACTCCAGCTTTCCAAGATTTCACCAGTTTTTGTTTAGGTCCATTCTTTATCCGTGTCCCGATTTAAGAAAAAGTTTTACTCCATCATGGAGTTGGAAAAATTTACGCACTTTCCAACGGTATTATCAGATAAAAACGCTGCAAATCATTGCTCAAAGGTTTATTATTTTCTGCAGAGATCACCCTTCTGTATAGATCACTGGTTCTCCATCAATAGCACCTACCACCATCTGTATTCTCCCTTGTCCTTCCCTCTCAAATTTCAGCTTCCTGCGTTCAATAGGATTGAAAATGGCTTCGGAGCTCACTCAGCTGATCAGTGATCTGAAGAGTGAAGAAGCCTTTGAGCAATGATTTGCAGCGTTTTTACCCACCAACATTTTTTTTACCTACCAACTTTGTTTACCTACCAGCTAGGTACTACCTACCACACCATACTGGCTTCACACCTTCACCATCAAGTTTATTAGAAAGAACTAAACGCTTCACACTCGATTGGAAAAATATGGAAATTTAATTACTGGTTACGCAGAAGGCAAAACTGTATACAAATCGAAGAAATGAACAGCGATCGCATTTTAGTCCGATAAAATTTGAATGGAGATTAGACCTCTTTTGCGATTCACACTCATGATTCTGTTTATCGAAGGAAAACCTTCAAGTACTCGCAGGGACCGAACGGTTTGTCCTACAGAGCTCCGGGTGGTCTCAAAAATTTTTTAAAATTCTATACTATTTAGAATTGGTGAAAAAACGATACCTTTATTTCGAGAGTTTTCGAGCTAGGGCACTCTTGAAAATTTCAACCCTTAATTTTCACCCCTTAGAAGTGACCTATATCAACCAAAAGCTTCGCGGCACAACTAGACCCCAAATGGAGCCCATATACCAAATTTGAACCAAATCGGTCCAGTGTTGCTAAGAAAAGTGCCGCGGACGGCGGACGGGGGATGGCGGACGGCGGACGGACATTGCAAATTTGGATTCTACGCACCTTGAAACGTAAAGTGACAAAGTTTGAGGGGGGGTTATAAAAATTTTTTGCGATACGATCACATAGGCTTATTATTAGAAATAATAAACCAAAAATTAACATGAAAATTCGGGGAGTTAAAGCCATTTTTGCCGACAGAAGGTGGGGAACATGAAAAAAAATCTTAAAAGTGAAATAACTCAAAAATGAAGCTTCTACAAAAAATTCCTATTAAGAATTTTTTGCTGAAAATCAGTTGTAACATCGAATCCTGCCCTGTGACCATTACAAAATGTAACACCCTGTATAACTCAAATACTCGATCAAAAATACATACACATGGTCAGAAAAAATGAAATAGAGAGCAAGAAAATGTTTGTTAACATTCTCATAATAAAAACCCACATCATAACTAGTTTAAACGTATTTTTTGTAAAGAACAAAAAATACGAACTCTGGGTAACCCTTCAGCACCACAATCTTAATACGGGTACCTACCTATTTGTGACCACTTGAATATGAATTCCTGACAGTTCATTTCAAGTAAGTTTTGATTCCGTTCTTTCAAAACAGACAGGTATACAACTACTCGACTTCTTCAAAGCCTCTAGAAGATACCGCCGAAATTTCCCGGATTAGTTGCCAATGGTTTACTTCATTTCAATGTCATTCAAAGTAGAACGGAATCATAGTGTACGTAGTCTCACCTACCTGACGTGATACCTACAGAACAATAGCACCTTACACTACTAGTTCCTATTATGAGAGAACCCAATGCACCTATTGTATAAATTTTTGAACTCAACCTTCCTGTCAGAGGCGAGGATAGAGTGTATACCTTTGATTTTATTTTAGTACGTATGTTTACGGGGTGTGCCACGTTGAAAACAGTAGGGATGAATTTTACAACTAATTCAAGTATGAAATGCCTCTAAGCAATATTATCTAATCTTTGTGAGTCTATTTTTTGGTTTATTATTTCTAATGATAAGCCTAATGTTTCTTTATTATTTCTAATGATAAGCCTGATCGTATCGCAAAATATTTTTATAACCCCCCCTCAAACTTTGTCATTTTACGTTTCAAGGTGCGTAGAATCCAAATTTGCAATGTCCGTCCGCCGTCCCCCGTCCGCGGCACTTTTCTTAGCAACACTGGACCGATTTGGTTCAAATTTGGTATATGGGCTCCATTTGGGGTCTAGTTGTGCCGCGAAGCTTTTGGTTGATGTAGGTCACTTATAAGGGGTGAAAATTAAGGGTTGAAATTTTCAAGAGTGCCCTAGCTCGAAAACTCTCGAAATAAAGGTATCGTTTTTTCACCAATTTTAAATAGTATAGAATTTTTAAAAAATGTTGAGACCACCCGGAGCTCTGTAGGACAAACCGTTCGGTCCCTACGAGTACTTGAAGGTTTTCCTTCGATAAAACAGAATCATGAGTGTGAATCGCTAAAGAGGTCTAATCGCCGTTCAAATTTTATCTGACTAAAATGCGATCGCTGTTCATTTCTTCGATTTGTGTACAGTTTTGTCTTCTGCGTAACCAGTAATCAAATTTCCATATCAAGCTTTCTATTTTTCGAATCGAGTGTGAAGCGTTTAGTTCTTTCTAATAAACTTGATTGTGAAGGTGTGAAGCCATTATATTTAGTGTGATAGGTAGTACCTACCAATAGTTGGTAGGTAAAAAAAAGTTGGTAGGTAAAACAATGTTTGTAGGTAAAAAAAGCTGCAAATCATTGCTCACTGATCAGATCACTGATCAGCTGAGTGAGCTCCAAAGCCATTTTCAATGCTATTGAATGGAGGTGCTCTTCCAGGCGTCTCCAGCATTCGAGGAGATCTTCTTCACTCCTCACATCACTGATCAGCTGAGTGAGCTCCAAAGCCATTTTCAATCCTATTGAATGGAGGTGCTCTTCCAGGCGTCTCCAGCATTCGAGGAGATCTTCTTAACTCTTCAGATCACTGATCAGCTGAGTGAGCTCCGAAGCCATTTTCAATCCTATTGAACGCAGGAAGCTGAAATTTGAGAGGGAAGGTCAAGGGAGAATACAGATGGTGGTAGGTGCTATTGATGGAGAACCAGTGATCTATACAGAAGGATGATCTATACAGAAAATAATAAACCTTTGAGCAATGATTTGCAGCGTTTTGATATAACCCCCCCCCCCCCCCAACATTTTGTTAGTAAACTATCTGAGAGTAAACATACGGGATTTCAGGTCGGTAGGACGAATAATAGCAGAGTTATAATGGAAAATGTACAAAAAAACAGGGCCTGGGACATAAAACAATTTTTATAAATTTTATTAAACATTTTTTAATATACCCCCACTCATATATTTTGTCATTCAACAATCTGAGAGTATACATACGAAGTCGTAGGTCGATAGGACAAATAATAACGGAGCTATTGCAAAAATTGTACGAGAAAACGTGACTTGAGCACAGCACTCAGGTATCACCTCCAACCCTCGTTTAAGGGAGATCACCTCTCGCGGGTTAAGGAGATAGAAAACTCCCTAAGCCCTCCAAAAACAGGCCAGAATGAGAGAATTGATTAGTTCGAAAAATTAACGTCGAGCAGCACACAACGAGCTTTGGAAAAATAGAGGGGGAAGTGACTGACTGACCAGTTGTAACGCGCCAGTACGCGTATGACACACAAACTGAATGCAGTATTTCACTATCACAACTGGTCATTTGGTTTGGTTTGGTTTTCTAATTAAATTAAATAGTTTGCGGTAATTATGTTGGTTTTTTCTTTTTGAAACATGTTCTCTAATGATCGTAGAAGGAGATAAAATTATTTTTAAAAAAATTCTGGGTCGTTTTCGATTTTTTGGGGGCCGCTAAAGTTGACCTACACAACTGGTCATTGGAAAAAGGACCACAATGCACCTCAATGACCAGGTATGCGGTGGCTATACGCAGCAAATGACCAGGAAGCGCCATGTACGATACCACACACACACACACACACATACACACACACACAGACATACACCTATGGTTTTTTTCGCGGATTTGGATTCAGAATGGTCTAAAACGGATTACTGTGTGGTTATTTTTTTTTTCTGTTGAGTGTTGTCCAACTTCACCCCAGATCGATCTTATAAGGACGCCCAAGTCTTACTGTGGGACGTCCTAAAAACGCTGCAAATTTTTACACAGTGGTGTATTATTTTTCAGTATAGACCACTCTTCTGCAAAGAACTCGACTTTTCCTAATTATGAATTTCCGAATTCTACGCACCTTGAAACGTAAAACGTCAAATTTTGATTTTTCATCAAGTATTGAAAATAATACACCAAAATAGGTGTATAATGTCTGGGTTCTGTCACATATTGTTCTTTGATTTCCACAACCGGAAAACAACAACATCAATACCATCTTGCATGAAACAATATGCTAGTTTATTCAAATTCTCCAAATTAGACTGACTGAAGTGCAGATAAGACGGTTTTCACTACTATAAAATAATACGAAAATGACCTCACCTTGTCATGGAAAAATGTCGTATTGTAAGTTGTGCCACTATTGCATTAGAGCTCAGGAAAATCGAGTTCAGTGGGAAACGTCGTAAGTGCGCTCTCGTGGGGATCGGGTAAAGATAGAAATACGCCACATATACCGTTGTATAGAGCTCAAAAAACTGTGTAGGATCTACTCGAAAACAGAAAAACGTGAAATTCGCACTTAAGCCGGTCTTGAATTCAACCAGCGAAGTGTAAGCTCAACCAAGTGAACTCAATCTACTTGCCGGAAACGACGTAGACGAGGAGAGAGTCGCGGTAGCGGAGGTGTACAGAACAAATGACCCAAGTAATGCCTGAGAAAGGGATTTGCTTCGAACAGTCAAATAGACACTGTTACTAAAAACTCCACGTCATAAGGTAGTTGAGCGTTGTTTGGGTACTTTCAAAACATGGTTTTTGGATTTCCAAAGAAATATGCTTATTGAACGAACCTGCCATCAAAAGGAATGCTGCGTCACCGGCTGGAGTACCAAAACGGCCGTAATGGGTGACGCCTTATCGCTCCCAACATTATTTTGCATAACCCGTCGACCACTATCGCTTTTCATAATGTTTCTCTTTCTGGGTTCCCTGCTAATCCTCTGGCTCCCGTTTTGATACCTCTTCTAGAGCCCCGGAGGGACTGTGGCACTAAATAATGGCGGAACATAAAACTCATGTCCTCCTCCCCTCATTATCCCCTGTGATCAGTCACAGTTTGTTACGAAACTGTTCTCGAAACTGCTTCTGCCGCCCTCGTACAGTAGATTAGCCTTAACTGGAGCAAGTTTCTTTCAACTCTTCCCACCCACATCAGGCATCCCAAAGCCTTCAAAGTCGCATTAACATAAAACTTTGTCTTTTTAATCTGAACAAACGGACAAAAAATATGAATGTCGGGGGAGTCGCGACGCTCGAAATCTCATTTCTCGGTGTGGGATTAGGGATTTTTCACGCTTCGGCGTTTTTTCGGTCCCAAAGAGGTGGCCGGATAAGGAGAGCTTAAAGCAACAAAAGACCAACAAGAAATGGCGACGGTAATACCCGAGCAGTTTTGATGACCATGAAAAAGTGGTATCGTTCACATCAAATGTAGCTACTTAAACTGTGCTACTTGAACAGCCAACTAAGACTAACTCATATTTACAGCCAATGATACAATCTAAAATTCAGTGCAATCCTTAAACTGTGCTATTTGAACGGGGGAATTAAGACAGTCGAGATCGTCCAAACTAACCGGGATCCAGGAAGCTAGTTTTACATCGTGTATTCATAATTGCTCTGGTCATATACACAGAGTAGTAAAGACAACTTAGCATACTCATTCGAAATCTAAAAACTCTACCGCATCGCTTAGTTTTGAAAAGCCGTAGCGGTACTTTCCTTATTGACCATGGATCGATTTTGATGAAAAAATTAACTCCGGATTACGAATAAATTATTACTTTCTGACTTCCTTACCGAGAACTTTTGAATGGGCTAAACGTGGAAAAAACGTTGATTCCAAATAAAAAATCTTATCTACATCTTATAACTTTGAATGCTATAATTCCTTGGCATCAAAAACCAGGCATTACGTTGAATGTGCGGGTTTTAGAATTTAACGATCCGAATTAGGTGGGTAAAGATATCTAACGAAGGTCCTTCAGAGTTAGAAGAATGGTCGACTATTGTTTTATTCCGTGTCGGTGAAGGATCCAGTCGTGGAGTTGAATCCAGAAGATGGAACATCTAAGCAAAGTCATGCGGAGGAACGATTCCGATAACCATAAACTCAGTACTCGGCGTGACGACTAAATCCGCAGGACCAGAGTTCGTCTCTGTAAGGGCCTTCCAGGACTTTACCCCCGAAGAGTTCTTCAGCCGTCCCTGTAGATCCTGCTGTCTCATTAGGGGGTGTTTCCAGCCTTATTCCCGCCCGCGGAGGTTTTTGTATATTGCCGGGAGCCCTGAGGACACACAAAGAGCATCGATTCTTCGCCAGGAGTCGTAGACAACGTCGGTAGCGCCCTTTTTCCCTCGTCTTGGTTCCCCAGCAGCCCTTGAGTTACTGGGCGGCCCTTGTCGGGCACAGAAGCCGAAGAAAAGTCGTAAATCGTCCCGCTTTGGGCAGTTCAATGGGTTCACTGCCAATGATAGTGGAGATTTGTTTTCCACAACGCCTTGTGCGTTTGATTTGAATGCCGACACAGTCCTACGTAACACTTTGTCATTTCTACTATTTAGTATGAAGGACTCGAGTAAAAATTGGGTGAAAGGGGAGATATCCAGAAAATTTCTCGTGGAAGAAACTAAGTTTAAATTTAGCTGAGAATGAAGAAGTTTGGGACTGAGCTGTAATTATTCATTCTATTATATTACAAATGAAAGGATAAACCATCATGAATTCACCAATTAATTTCGATTAAAAATGTTGATTACCGTCTGTTTTCGGTCAATTCATGTTCCTGCTATTGAAGATCATTGTTAGATTCTGATTAAATTTCCTGGTTTACGCGGAACATCACGTAAGATGGTTTCCACGAATTTTCTAATTTTTTTTTTTCAAATTTGATAAGTGGTTTTAACTCACGATGATTATCATGAGGAGTGTAGTGTTTGGATCAAGTGGAAAATCTTTGGTGGTAAAATCGTTTCTCAAATCCCAACCAAGTGATGGAGATTCTAAATGATCTGGAATCGCCACAATCCTAATATTTTCACCATAATGATGACTAACAAAGTTAGTGGTTTTTAATTACGATACACCAACGAGAGTTTTTACGAGGCTCCTGCTGATATCATCGTAAGAAATAGGCGTTTGATAAAATTATGAATAAATGATAAATAAAAGTTTTGTACGTTCCAGCAAGCGACTGAGACTTCACGGGGGACCAATTAGAGTTAATCACAAATATTGTTCAAAAATTTGATGATTTTACTTTTGGATAGTCACAAAATTATTCAAAACCTCTGAATAAACTATGAAACAAAAAGTGCAAGTCGTTAGGAAGCAGATACTTGAAAATATCACTTTTTGATTATGTCCTTGTGACTGCAGTGGTGATACGTGGTGACAGATTGTTCTTCAAGTATCCCAAAGTCCTTCCATAGCTCTAGGCCGTACGATCCACCTACGAGTCAATTTTCTCGTCCAAAACAGCTTCTCCACCGATGGTTTATCTTCGGGAGATACATCCGGAAAAAGGATGATCTCTCCGTGGGCCGGACAATGCGAGACGGCCGCACCTGTGACCGCATACTCTGCGCGACATGTGTTCTCAGCTCCTTCAGGTCGTCTGCGGTCTGTCCGAGAACAATAAGACTGGAGGCATCTGCCGCGACTCCCACACTCAACACGCATACAGAAAACAAAAGGGAACGTTTCTTTGAAACAATATGGCTTCTTCGATTTTCACTTGTTGTTGAGCCTGAATTTTTATAAGCAAAGTAGTGTGAAGGAACTATAAAACTTGTATTTCAATTCAGCAATGACACCAAATGGCAGAATGAACCAACAATGAATACATCGTTTTGTACCGATCATTAGGGTTAAGTTTAGTTTAAAGTCATTTTTGAAAATTCAGTAGCATTAAGTTATTGGAATAGGCATAGGGATACGCTAACCATATTGTATATCTATGAATATTTTTGTGAACACGCCTTCAGTGACACACTCGCATAGCACACAATATTCGTAGGTCTATGCAGAAGAGGATGCAGAAAGGACCTAGTTTTTTCTACCGTTTATCTTTTCTTTAATCAGGCGTATTTTCATTAATCAGCCCGAAAGCACTCACTTTATGAAAGAAAAGATAAACAAGAAAAACTGGGTCCTCTCTGCTTCCTCTTCCACATAGACCTACGATATGACTACAGCAGGAATACAGAACAACGATAACCACTACCAGAGAGAAAGTGATGACCAATAGGCAATCCTCTTTGGATACTTGAGGACTACATAGAACAAGGAGACTACATAGATGATTCGCAAAAGCAAAAATCCAATCATAACTTTAGTTTTGATCTAACCAGCAGATGATACCCTGAATTTCCTCATTTTTGTCCTAAGGGAGGTATGTTGGATGTGTTGAAAAGTTCGAGATTCTTAAGAGTGACAGGTCTGGTGAATGTCTGAATGAGGTGGTCACTCAACATGTTTCACCGTTTATGGGTTCATTCCTGCAATAGATTGGTTTACCCCCCCTCCCCCTTCACAATGTTACCCTCACCAATGGTTGAGCTCTCTTCCACTTTCTTCTGAGGAAGAATGAGGAATACAATTGAAGGAGACCAGAAGTAGGAGCAGCCATTTGGCACAAAAAAAAGGGCTCACCCTGAAGTAATACTGTACAAGTGGTCCCGGGGTGAGTCCTAAGCAGAGGGAGTGGGGTTTTAGTTGGTAGCCCCAATTCATGGGGAGTCCAACACTGTTGGGGTGAACTTCCCCTTCGCTCTTAAAGAGTTTCCCCACTTCCGTAACAAAAAAAAAAAAAAAAAAAAAACTCTCTTCCACTTTGTCTGCCTAGATTGGCATTTGATGATCTTCCCAGGTCCCTCCACTTCTCTGAACCAATAGGATTCTACTTTCACTTATACCTGTTTCAATCTGATTGGGTATGACTTTCACTTTCAACCAACCAATGGGATTCAAGCTCCCTTTCACTTGTGACTTCATAAGCTATGCTCTCTGTGATGTAACTTCAGTTATTGTTTATCACTGACCTAACCGTCAAAATCGATTCAACTTGTTACTCATAATTTTCGTGGAAATAGGCAACGTTCTTCTCAACTCCGTTTTTACCAAAACAGCTTGAAAAAGGAGCCATAGCTTGCCTCGAGAGCGATCGCCTGATTAAAGAAGATAAACAAGAAAAACTGGATCATTTCTGCTTCCACATCCACATAGACCTACGATATGAATACAGCAGGAGTACAGAACAAGCTTACAATTGATAGTAAGGGTGTCTCCTCATAATGTGTCATAGTTGTAACCAACACTCACCTGAAGCTTATAATGAGGAATTTCACCATGTCGGAATTTCCTATTTTTGACTTCAAAATCGGATTCAGCGCCTCAAAAAACCCCTTATGGCAAACTTTCAGCCTGTACTTCCTAATTTACGAATAAACAAAATAAGAAAATATGAAGAAAAATGTAGAAAATATACTAACGTTTAAAAAAACTGGGAGGATGACGTCAACCAGCAATAGTTCATGTATAGCCGCTTAAAGCGTTGAGATCATGAAATCTCACTTCGTATAGTCCTCAGAGGCATCATTTCAGCCGAAGAACTAAAGAGAAAAAATAGAAAAAGCAAGATGGAGAAAAAGAGGTTTCCCCTGTTTTTGTTTGATATATTTCCTCTTAGATAACACGATATCGTTGTTCCATCGGGCAACAAGGGGAGGGGACGGCGATCCAAACAGCCAATCAGCGAGCGTTTAAACTTCACGTTGAAGAGGTCTGTTTTCCCGGTTATTTTTGGAAATCATAAATTTTGAATGTCTCCCAAAAATAACAGGAGATTTATTTTCCAAAACCAACCCGATTTTCATCGATCCCTCACCATTAACTATTCAGGAAAAATGCAAAACGAATTCGGTGAAATTCGTCATTATAATTAGCATAACGTCTATCATGCATCAGATCATTTATAAGAAGCTTTGTGTCTCACACTATTGGCTTACTTTTTGTCTTTCTTGACCTATAGTTGATGTTTTTAGTGAGCAAACTCCTCACGCATACTTATTATTGACATCCAATTGCTCATGCCGAACTTACAACTTAACCAGTACAGTGTAATCTCCTAAGAGATTATCCGCTGAGAAGGTATTGACGCAGACTGTAGTAGATACCGAAGCATACTGAATCTATTGTAGATATAAAAATATAACAATACGTTCATATACAGTGAAATCATATGGCAATAGGACTTCAACTCCTGCATCTCATTGACCACATAGAAGTCCAATCATGGAGGCTCCAAAACACCAAAGCCTGCTGCAGTTCAGACCTAAGAAACTATTTTTTTAATGATAAAATTCTACGAGGCTGACGAAACAAAAACCCGAAAGACGCTAGCCACTAGAGATTAGTTCGGCCAAAGCATAAATTCCACTAATGAGAATCTAAATAACCAGCTTTCCGAAATGTTGAGCCATTAACAACTTTAAACTCCTACAGCCGTGTAACCCTCCGATAGTGGGTGGTATTTTCAAAGCCTCAAGCTCCCGAAATTAGGTAGAAGGTGTTTTAAAACTTGATTAATAATTTATTGTCTACCTTTCAAAAAGAAAAAGTTCTCCGATAGATCTTGGTCGATATTTCAATCTCCCTAATGATTTTTTCCGTTAACCAATATATCAATCGCTCTGTTAGAGTTGAAAGATTAGTAAAGTTATACTATTAAATTTATATCAAAGACTAATCCAAATAAAATTTCAGAATGTGACGTAGAACGATAGCTACTGATACAATGCCAGATATGAGAACGTGTTTTTCACTCTGTGACTGAAACACGTTCACGAATCACATGTGCCATGGTTTCAATTGCAATACACCCAAATTTGAAAAAAATGATTGTTTAAAATACCCTAAAATGCGGAATGTTTTTGAGTATGTTGATTTTCTTTCCTACTCTACAAACTTGCCTATTTTCGACAGTGAGGAAGTAAAAAAGTCAACCAATTTGATCAGACACTATTTTAAATTGATGGAGAAAAGTCATGAAACATTGATTAGTTAATGTAGAGATTGAGCAATTTCTCCACACGGATGGAGCAAGTCATTCAATTATGCATTTTTATTAAGTTTACTTGTTTTTAGATCGATTGAGTTGGCTTTCCAGGACGAGTCGAACAGAGAGTTTTTCAAGTGTCGTTTCCGAATCGAAAAATTAAAATTTATCTGATTAATCCAGGATATTACAGAGGCAACGAGTTTTTATTTCATCACTCCATTTGATCCAAAACCCCGCAGAACAAATTGGGATCCTCACTGTAGAACGAAGTGGCATCCTCGCCTCCTTTTCTCGGATTTTCATCTCCAAGGGTTCATAGCGAACCAAAGCCTCAACGGCTCTCTCACCAAACCACTCCTGTAACCTCAGCACTTACTGGTACTTCACGACATGGTCGACCAATCAGGAACTGGAAGCCAGTTAGGAGCCTCTTTGATGAACTTCAAAATGAAAATTGTGACAAACAAATCAATGGCTAAAATGTTACCTACTTATTTAATTTATACTATGGGCTAATTTGTGAAATTTTTGTTGTGTTTTAAAAATGTAGCACGTGTTTACAAGTATTAATTTAACAATTTGTGATAATAGTATTCAATAATTTGTGTCATTAATTGTAATTATTAGTGCAGAGATGGCAGATGGTTTCTGTAGAATTGTATTAAAATTTGGTCTTCTCAGATTTGAGAGAGGTGTAGTGTCGACGCAGGCGGGGTCCTTTAAAAATAAATTGTTAAGTCCACAAAAAGAGAGACTAGATATGTGGAAAGCTTGAAGGAACCAATTACCTGCCGTCTGATGGTAAAGATGAATGTGATATTGAAATACCTAATACCTATATTAATTTATTGTTAGCTACGAAGGACCACCTCCCTTTAACGTTGGAAGGAAACGATTGAAATTGTTGTTTGAGGTGTAGGTAGATGCCAATGAATACAAATCGTATCAAAAAAATAGTTATCTATAATGAAGGTACTCAACATGCCTTCCTACTTGCGTCCTACCTATCAAGTGGCCACTATGCAATGCAAAATGCTCTTCAGACAATACAAAATTCAATAGTGTAATAGTTATAATGTTATAATAGGCAGTAGTATCAAGCCTATAGCGGTTGCAATTGATGTTGGTTGAATTTAAAGTCTTTGAGATAGAAAAAAATGTTGCTGAATCCGTTGAAACGACGATGGTGAAACGTGGTTTCCAAACGATGGTAGTGGGGGGGGGGGGGGGTGTAGATCGAACCCAAATCCCAAGTATTGCAAGAAAGACGGTAGGTATGTAGATATAGTGCAACTTACAATGGTGCGGCGAAAATACTTCGTTTGACGTAATACAGCGAGATACCCGTTGTCATCCGCCTCCAGCCGTGGCGTTGAACGTTGAGGTAGGTCGGCCACCTGCACTCCAGGAAAGCCCCAAGACAAGCCGTCCGCAGCAAGAGAAAATCGTCCACGACGAAGTCGCCAGACGATAGAACGCACCACCTGATGCTCAGTTATCCGATCCGAGATGTGAAGGAACCTGGACAACTTTAAATTGCTAAGCATCCAACGATTGATATTTAAGTTGCAAAGAAGGCGAGATGGGTTTGAACAGTTCGAGCGAAAACGAAAAAGGGTAATGGCGACGCTCTCCAACAGAAGAATCCAGACGAATTCGCGATGTGACGTCACGAATCCGGAAGGCACCGCACAAACACTTTCAACCTTTTTCTTTCACATTTGCGGTATTAAACAATACACTGACATTCATAAAATAAACAGGTAATTTATATTGAATATATTATTACAGTATGGCATTTAAATTGCGGTGAGAAAAAACACCTCAAACAAGTATGGAAGTATAGACATGGAGTAGACATTCCCAAAGCTACTGAATGAACGATGCCACCATGGGTACTTATCATTAGTTATGATAAGAAGCTAATGGTTGTGGCATGTCAACTTTACTTCATCCTAATGTGAATAGTTACGAGAAAACATAGTGTTGGGAAGACATGAAGCAAAATGTCATGAACAAAGAACGTAAGTCAAAAATATATTGTAAACGGCGTGACCATGTAGAGATTGATTGTGTCCACATGGATGAAGCAAGTCATTCAAGTATGTATTGTTGTTCAGTTTAGTTGTTTTTGGATAGATTGAATTGGCTTCCCTGGACGAGTCGAGCAGAGAGTTTTTCAAATAGTGTCGTTTCTGAATAGAATTATTAAAATTCGTCTGATTAACCCAGGATATTAAAGTTAGGTAATTAATTGTTCTCATTAAGCGATCTGTCGGTCCCACAAAGCTCTAGGTGGTGTCAAAAAAACTTTAAAATTGTCGCTATTTTGTTGATGAAAAAATAATAGATGTGTAAGTTCTCATGCTAGGGCGTTTCGAAAATGTATTTCCTCACTTTTCACCCCTTAGAAGTGACTGAGAATAACTAAAACCTTCGAGACACAACTAGACTCCGAATAGAGTCGGTATCCCGAATTTCACGAAAATTGGACAAAGAGTCGCGTACGGAATACGGCGGATAGCGGAATATGTTTTGTTCGATTTTGGATTCTACATTCCTTGAAGACGCAACCCATCAAATTTTGAGGGACGATGGGAGGGGGGTATTTATTTTTTTAAATCGATTCCAAAGGTTTATTATTGAAAATAATTGAATAACATTATTAAAAATAATAAACCAAAAGCTTGCAGTTAGAATTAACTCTCAGAGGGATGTATGCTTAAAAGCAAAAAACCCATGTACACACAGCGGGATGAATGCTAAAATGCAGGGTATGGAGCCGAAGTAATAAAATAGTATCATATTAATGATAAATTATGGTAGATTTGTTTTCAACAATTATAACAATTTATTAACAAGGATTAAGCTAACGGTTTGGCACAGAAGATGGTAGATATTCTTATGCCCCTTATACAACTCCTTTAATGAGAAAAAAAGTTTTTTTTTTTTTTTTTTTTTTTTTTTTTTTTTTTTTTAAAGATAAAAGATACTTAGGTAACCAGAGAGACTAACGAAGAGGTACTCACATTTTGTTTTTAAATTAAACCCTAGTTTCACCTAATCATTTCTGGGTTTGATTGCCAAGAATTAAGCTAGTCAAGAAAATCGCCGAGAAGACACTCCTGGACAAACTAAAGGACATGAATGTCTAAGCTTCTTCAATCTAAGTAGAAGTCAGTTGAGGAGTACTAGGAAAAAAACCCATAAAACATACTAAAAGACAGAGAACAAAGGTTCGCTCGTCTTGAGGAAGCAACAATCATCCGTAAGCAGCTTGAATAGGAGATCGAAGACTTAGAAAAGGACCGCAAGCAAAATACAAGGCCGACAATGAGGAAGCGAAAAATAAAAATAATAAATGAAGTAAATTCAAGCTTTTGATCTGAAATCCATCTATGGGTCCCTTTGAACTAGAAAGCTCCCAGGAAGCTAATTAATTGTTTGTTGCAAATATTGAAAAATCTATCGACAATCGGCGCATTTTTTGATCCATAACTCGAACATAAAAATCGAAATAATTAAATGAAGAAAAACCCGAGACGGCATTTTTGCTGGTTTTTATGGCTCTGTTATATAAAGGTATTTCTCAACTTCCTTTCAATCCCAAAGTAGTCATGGATGTACTAAATTTCGTTGTTTTAACGATTATGCTCGGAGCTTTGTTCTTCATGTTTGTCGAAGCCCAGGATGGTAATTATCGATGCCCCCCTATTTGTGGTAAGTGAAAATTGAGTTTTGAGTTCAGATAGACGGACAGAAAGTTAGTCGCTTCACTCTCATAAACATATAATACTCAAAACGCGAGTAAATATTTTTAATATCTATACTTCCGATAAAGAGGATACAAAATTGTAATTTGGTAGAAATACAGATGCAACGTGATATAATCATGTACTCTGAAATTCAAGTAAAAATGAAAATTTAATGAAAAATAAACATGTTATTTTAACGAAAATTTAGTGTTTTTTAACCTTTTTAGGGTAATTTTGATGAACTGCTATTCGGAGTGTCCCAAAACCAATCAGCAACACTCCAGAAATCGATTCTGCAAGTAATTTGCAACAACTTTCCCCTCCTAGATGCCACCTTTTTCTTACCCCGCTTAAAATCCAACTCTTCACGCAGTAATAAGGCAGAAAACTACACAATTTTTGCTGAAACATTTTTTGTGTGCATTAAAACACCTTTTTCTCCTTAAATTTTAGAATAAATTTAAAAAATGAAACGCCGTTGGAACGCTTATCAAATTGGACATGTTTTGAACTTTGATCGTATTTTAGCAGGAAAAAATCACCAAAATGTCTGAGATAAACGAGAAAAATTTTAAAAATACAGAAATTGACAGGTTTCTTAGTTGAGGTAGAAAAACTACTCTAATCACAGTGTTTAGTTTTTCTGAACTGGTCAAAAGGTCATCAAGAGGAAAGTTAAACTCTCTTCCCAACTGTGCAATCAAATTTGAGCTTGAAGGCATAGGAGAGAGTCTTGATCATTTTGCTGCAAGGTTGAGAACACGAAAAAAATCCAACTGGAAAAATTTGGCGTTTTAAGCGTAGTAAAAACAAGTGCTGCATACTGGGGAATTTGCAAATTAGTTGTAAAACGACTCGAAGTATTGATGGTTGGTTTTGGTGACCCTGTTTAGGATTTCCGATGATTGATTATTGATGTTTGTTTTCAGAGTGATATGGATTGTGAAATAACGGAAAATTGTATTAACAAAAATGTGGAAATGATCATCCTGGATTCTGCTTTCACTTTCAAAATTCAATATCAATATGTTTGGTGAGGAAGCCTCAATACCTACGTACATCAAGATAAATTGGCGTTGGTACCACAAACAGTTTCATGGAAAATAATAAATACGCAATGTCAAAAACTTTTGTTTCCTTGCTCGATTCCAATTTTCCAAGGAAACTTGTCCAAGGACTCGGTTTGGAGGACGGAGCAGCCATTTGGCTTTAAAAAGTGAGTAGATGGCGGACTATTTGTTTATATTCAAATTGAAGGTCTGATTATGAGCTTTAAAATGATGAGCTATATGAAAGGGGTTCCGATAACTAAAAGGTGCTGCGGGGATGAGAAAGGGGGACATTTTTACTGGGTTATTCGCTCAGAACCTGCATGAGCCATACTCGTACCAAACGTGTTTATGAATGCTCAAGTATGTGAGTCTTCCTACCAAATATGAGGGATATAGTACAAATAGATGTAGAGGGTATTCTACCCTCTACAAGTGGGTGTAGCACATAGCTTCCGTCATCCATAATATAGTTGGTTGAGTAGGGGATCTTTAATTGGATTGTCAGAATTACCAAATACCTACCATATATGAGGAAAGTCGAACAGTTAGAGAGTAGATTGCTAAGTAGGAAATTGACCCAAATACCTCTTGGAAACCGATCTACAGTACGGAAACTCGTCTATACATATGGAAATTGGCCCGGATTACAGAATGAGGTTCACCTTACGGCTTCTGGTTCACCTTACAGAAACTGACACACAGTATAAAATGGATCAACATTACGGAAACTGATCGAAAAACTGCGGGTAAATTAATGTCAGATTTAAATTAAGGACCAATAAAAAGTGAAAAATCAAAAATATTATAAGATGGAAAAATAATAAAATAAAAATCTTTTTAACAAAAAAAATGGATCGACCTCAAAATCTCAGTAAATGTCAAAAAGGGAAAAATAATCATCTCATCGGAAACATTCTTGATGTAGTAGGTTGCTGGACATAAATATCTAGTCAACAGATGGTATGTTGGAATACCAACAATTATTTGTTGAGTGATTCTCACTTATTGTCACACTCATAATATGAGTGTGACAATATAGGATATATAGGATATATATAGGATATTATCCTCCATCATACGATAGCAGTGACGTACTACCCAATAGTTTTGGAACACTTATCTCTACTCGTATTCATGTTTTGTATTGCACGATCGTCGCATGTTGTAATACTCACCAGATCATCCTCCAGTCATTTTAGTTAAAGTACCTCCGGTTCGATGCCTTCGGCTGCGGTGTCGGGACCGGGGTCGGGGTGTCTTGGCCGGCCCTTGATGGATTTCCCTCGTTTGTAATTAATGCAGTGGAAACTTGGCCATTGCCCGTTTGGGCATACTTTCTGGGAGCCGCCATGGTGGGTGGGTCCAGGCCAAGCAGGGTACCCCCTGCCGGGCTCCGCTGCTTTTGTGGCTTGAAGGTTTCTTATTACTTTTCTTCTCCCCCCCCCCCTTTTTATTACCTACTTTAACTGTCCTAGAATTATCACTAGTTACATTCATTTGTAAGTCATTGTATAATACCTGACATTATAATAATGGTATATGTTGACTATTGTTAATGCACTATGTGTTACACAAAAAATAAAACATTATTCATTTGGACGAAGCTGTACACTACTGATCTATTTGATAAAGCTCAACTGTGCTACTCTGCTTAAGGAAGCTGTACAGTACTCTTCAATTTGAGGAAGGTATACTGCCCACTCATCTTGGTAGACTTTTTTTCGTATCTTTGTTTTCCTAAAGGTACAATCGTAGCAGTTCATTTAGTACTTACTACGAAGTTGATCGCCCCATAATGAAGCTAGGTAGAAAGTATCATTAATTCCAAAACAGCCTGGCGTGCGAGAATCGAATTTTTTCTCCTCACAACTGGTAGGTTTCTTTGTTTTCAAGTTCTTGTAGGCGGAGACTTCCCGGAGAAACACTGTACTTTCTTCATCTCGCGGCTCCTTCTCTCCCACTGAACATCGCGTGATCAAGAAGTCAGCTGTAGTCAGATATACCTTTAATTAGAAGATGTGGAGGACAGATGTTTGCCACCTGTATACTCCACCCCTATCCTCCCTGGAGCGTCTCTCGACTCTAATCCTACGCCTCGTACAGCATGCGGGCTGCTTTTCACTCGGACCACCTTCCCGTCTTTTTCCTACCAGGATATTTTTTTCAGGTCTTAGTGCAATTCAAGTGTGTCCTTGAAGGTTGTGTCCAGAGATTGAACAATAACTTTTGCCATGCTTCTCCACAAATTTCTTCCGAGGAAATGTTAAGAAACTTTATGCATCTAAATTCAATGCAAGAACGTATTGCTTATTGATTTCACGAATTTGACAATATTATATATTTACTCGATGTTGGGTAAGTAACGTAGAATGTGTAAAAATACCATCTATTCCATGTTTCTCATTCTGTTCATCCTTGGAGATTTTGAACGCAGAGATAGAAACCTACCATGGCCAAAATGGATCATTGAGGGTTAGTTTCATTCGATTCAGTGTCGAATAATTATATAAACAGCAATATTTGTTTTATCAGTCAGTGGAACATTCAATCAGGGGTTATTTATCCGATTCAATCGCGTCTTAAGAATCCAAGGTAAGGGCGCCTGATGTGAAGTAATTTCTCTCATATTTAACATATTTCACCTCAGTTTTTCGAGAAAAACGACATTTTTGGTGGATTTGGGCTATTTTAGCTTCTTATCATGTTCAAGTGAAGTTCCCAACGATTCAATTTTAAAGAAAATGAGCCAGAAACAGGTCCTCAACTAGGCATTTGGGATGCATCAAACACTGGAAAAGTGGTGCAAAAAAAATTTTTTTTTGCGATATGGTCAATTCACTTGCCGCTATACACGGGTCGAGTATATTCGTGTTTCATCGCCATTCAACCACCTACCACTTTAGTTGAGTGAATAACAGAAGAAAAGGGATTCGACCCAATACTTACAATCCTACAAATTTTCTGTGTAACGCATTTTTTGAGCATATTTAAATTATTGATAATTTTGAAAATGTGTCCTAAACATTTTCCTTGTAGGAAAAAATGTGTTGAAGGGTTATTTTGGTTAGTCATAAGAACATGGGGTGTATCCGGAATCAACGCAACATTGTCTGTAAGGCTGGTATAATCAAACAATTTTTTGATCGTAGGTATACGACTGATAAAAATTTATCTAAAAGGTGAAGTGATTGACCAATTTTCAAGAGTTTTAATTTGTTAATTAAATTTAGCTGTAAATGTAGTTAGAAATATTGATTAGTCATAATTTTGGTTTATTATTTTCAATAATGAACCTTTGGAATCGACCAAGAAAAAAAATTTTAACACCCCCTCAAAATTTCATGGTTTACGTTTCAAGGTACGCAGAATCCAAAAATCGAATAAAAATTTGGCCGTCCGTCCGCCGTACGCGGCACTTTTGACACTTAGCATTGACCGATTTTGATGAAATTTGGTATGTAGGCTCCATTTGGGGTCTAGTTGTGCCCCGAAGATTTTGGTTGATGTAGGTCACTTCTAGGGGTTCCAAAATGAATTTTGAAATTTTGAAAACGCCCTAACTCAAAAAGTTTCGATTGAAAGGTATTGTTATTCCTTCAATTTAAGATTCTATAGAATTTTTAGAATTTTTTGAGACCACCCGGAGCTCTGTAGGACAAACCGTTCGCTCACTAAGAGAATTTAAAGTTTGAACTTACGATAAATTAGAAAGACGAGTGTGAATCGCAAAAGAGGTCTAATCTCCGTTCAAATTAAAGCTGACCGAAATGCGATCGATGTTTTTCTTCATGTTGGTTGGTATAACAATGTCAAAGCCGTGTTCTTTGCAGACTAGTGATCTATATAGAAAAATAATAAACCTTTGTGTAATTATTTGCAGCGTTTTAATTTATTCTTTACCCAGGAGTGATGGAGTTTCATAACGCAAGTTTTGAATTGTTGGAAGCCTCGTGACTGAAAATATTTCGAGAAAAAAATCAAATAAGTAACATGCTTATTTACAAGTACCTATGATGATCAGTGGAACACTTACCGTAACTGTCCTCTTTATCGTTTGATCGAAAAGACCACAGGTAGCAAGCAATCTGCAACAATCAAAAAGGTGGGAACTCAATTACTGATGTGTCGGAAGGAGATCGTAAAATTTACTTGTATCTACCACAATCTAAAGCTTTTTTTATAAATATAATATAGGCACTTGTTCGTTTATCGAGAGTCGAATCGCCCACGTGAATTATATCAGTGTTTTCTGTAATCTGTAACAAGGTTATTAGGCATCCTGGATTACGCTGTGTTGCTTTCCATAATTGGATTTGAAACGGCCCAAACGGATTTGGAATTTTAAACAGAAAATTGCAAGTGTTAATTGGAGTAGCGGTTGATTATCATTAAGGATAGAAACCTCAAGCGTAATTGCCGAGAGAGAAGTGAGTGGTAACATCGTTTTATACCTCGTAAATGGAAGGAAACAGAAGGAGCGGGGGTGGGTTGGGTATATAAAAAACCCGGGAGTTTATATAAGTAGTTAATGTAGCCATTTACAGGGTTCCTTCATATTCTGACTCTTGTTCGGGAATGGGTCACTCTCGTTCGCGGTGGTAAAAGCCATAAATATTCAAACGGTAATTATAAATATTTTTCGATTTAAATAGAGCAGCCGACTTCCAGATCGATTTAATTAAAAAGTAGGAGGCGTCCGGATGTTCGGGGTCCTTTCTCTGAGAGGGCATTCATATTCATACTGAGTCTCGGTCAGGATTTATCGGGATGAACCTCCTCCTACACCGACTCTAGTCGGATCGTGTCTTTTACAGGACGTCCTCTGTTGGGAGGAATATATATTCCCACTCATAGGTACCATTAAAGGCAAATTTCAAACCAGCACCTCCAATAGGTCTATATAGGACCTAGGTCCTATTATGTACGATTTTGGGGTTCAGATAACCACGTGGGACACGTGGCGATTTCAATGGCCCCTCTACCAGTGACTGACTGCATGCCTCTAGTACTAAATTGTTGTGGTAGCTGGAGGATTTGTCCGCATAATCGTCAAATGAATAAGACTGGCTCACCGTGTAGCTACTGAATGAATAGATGGGAAGAAAGAACCAGTGTCTAATATTAAAACTAACACTTGCGTGCTAGCACGGAATCTAGACAGCAAAGAAAATATAAGTTCCACACAAGAAGAGGGACACAGACAGATGACATAGAAGTAAGAATGGTTTTGTTGACAAAAGACTGAAACATGTCACACAATGTGAAACATTAAAATATAATTGACATAAATGACAAAAAAATATGTCTAAAGACTAGAGCAAAAAACAACCTAGATCGTAAATACAAGAAAGTGTTAACAACTACGATTTTTGGGTTTAAGGAGGTCTCAGTCGATCGCCATTCGTTCCTCGTTTCGGATCAGTATTTTGCAAAAATCTGAAAAAGTTGTACTTAAATTTGAAATTTTCAAGGATTTTAGAGATTCATCAGTGCACGGCCCGAGGGAATTGAAAAAAGTGAAATATTGCCGCCGGAATCATCAAAAACCAACAACAATTGCCAGAGAGAAATGGGAAAAACTAGGTACTGAATAAACGGGTTTTCACATGTTTTCCCCATATTTCTCTGGCAATTATTGTTCGATTTTGATGATTCCAGCCGCAATATTTCATTTTTTCAATGAGCCGTGCACTAAAGAATTTCTAAAATAATTTCAAATTTCAAATTTAAGTTACTTTTTAAGTTTATGCCCCTTCAATTTCGCGAAATACTGACGCGAAACGAGGAACGAACGGCGACCGACTGAAGCCCCCACAATGTGTCGTTAAAGAAAACTTCACCTTACTCAATCTCAGTCTATTTGACTTTGTAACCATATAGGATCCTCTGAGTGAGATGAATTCAACACACATCGCATAGAAATACTTGGAAATACTGTGACAGGCTCGAATCAAAACACCTTGAATTAACAGCTGTCAAAAACAAGATTGGAAACAAAATCAATCGTATACTTCTACACCATCTCCGAATTTGAGTGAAATCGAACTACCTATCAGATCTTGAAAAATTTCCTTAAAAAGGAATGTAATATCGTTTTTAGGTACCCTAAATATGTGCTTATAGGTACCCTCAACCCCTTCAAGAAGACAATCCTTGAAGAGGAGTAAAAGATTTGAAGGGAAGAGAGGAGGAGAAGTTGTAGTGAGAGGAAGAGCTATTACTGCCTTAGGCCTCTTCTCTTCCAACTTGCCCTTTTCCAGGGTAAGTCAATTTTTAGAGAGTTTCCCATCCCTCTGAGTGGTTTGGAGTAAATGAGATGAATTGTTGTTAAGGAAGTGGGAGGTCCAATGAGTTAAGCAGTAGTTGGTGGCGTTCAAATTCAAAAGGTTAAAAACACAAAAAATTATCTTCTCAAAATTTTCCGGAAAATGAATCATTTGGAAACTCAAGGTTAAAAATTAGTTCAAAAGTCGATCCTATAGAGTTTTCAAATTGTGTTAATTCCAGTTTTGGTGAGGTGAGAGATCTCATGATATTCGTGTTTATACAGTTAAAGGTGCGAATCGTGATACCTACTGTAGGATTTAGAAAGTTCCTATTGAAAGTTCCAATATTTTCCAATTATGGGCACAGTTTCTAGAAGGGTTTCTTTAAAAACGAGAATTTTTATGGGACCCGGAGGCTTAAAGGCAGTTTATTTGTGCTGACCCATAGCATCAACACCCAGCAGCTATTGTGAGCTCGACGGTGTGAAATGCGTGTGGTAGCCGCGACCGTCGTGAACTGGTTCACTATAAATTACCACAAAGAAGGAGATTTGTGAATAGTAGCTTTTAACATGTATATCATGCCCGAGGGGCTACCGCCGAGCCAATCAGGGCGATTTTCTTGTGGACTGGGTCGGAAGGGGAAAGACGGCAGTAAATATCAGCCTTGGCGACTCCGAGAAATCAATGGCCGATGAATGGTCGGGCCTTAACGAAGCGGTAAGGGGCTTCGAAGTTGTGAGGTAGTTTGTCCGAGGATTAGGGATGGGCGAGGACTCCTGAACGGCTTCCAGTCCGGTAGATCACCTCTTGAACTGGTCACCACTTTGCTCCCTAACTTCCACAGGATCTGATGTTGGGTAACATGATTGGACACGCTTTGAATAACGCATTAATTAATATAACTTGAGTAGTCACACTTCTAGATAGTTCAAGATGATGAACTTCAAGAGATGAACTAAACTTTTTTTAAAGTGGTCTAAATATGGTGACTCTTTGAGTTGAACGATTTTTATCATCAGGGGTAGTTTCGTGGCATAGACAAGGACCACGCCTGAGGCTATGTTCAGAAATCAGAGATTCTTGGTTACTACCAAAAGGGATGAATCTATTTGAAGCTTCAAAGAGCCAGCGTTTTCTCTGGATATCCAGGACCCGGCTGGTATTGTCCGCTCAAAGTTCAGAGCTTCGTTGTTGCCACCTAGAGAGATTATGTCATTGAAATTTCCAACAGCTCTCGTACATAGTTTGGAACAGTTTCCTCCTGTAATTTGTGGCATAGCTTCTTTATCACTAGGTACCCAGAAAAATTATGAAATGTGAATTTTCAAGAAGGTGGAGGATTATGTGTTTTCGATATTTTTGGTACAGTTTTCTCGAGATAACTGTGTTCTGGTTGGGGTCATTTTTTTCCGAAATCGGAGACTCTTTGCCACTACCCAGAGAGATGTTGCCATTTGAAGCTTCAAGCAGCTTTTTAACAGTCTCCTAAAGAAAACCTGTGTAATTGGTCCTAGGATAACTGGTTTCTAGATGAGTTCATCAGTTCAGAAGTCAGAGCTTCTTGGTCGCTACTGTGAAATTGGCCTAGGAGTTCTAGCAGCGGTCATCTATTCAGAAATCAGAGATTTTGTATCGCTATCCAGAAAGATTATGTCTTTGAAACTTCCAACAGCTCTCGTACACAGTTTTGAACAGTTTCCTCTGGAAATCTGTGGCATATACAAGGACCATGAGGTCATCTGTACAGACATCAGAGCTTCTTTGTCACTACCAAGAGAAATGATGAAATGAGAATTTTCAATGAAGGATTCATATTTTTGGTACATCTTTCTCGAGATTACTGTTTCCTGGTTGGGCTCTTTTGTTCCACAATTAGACACCTTTTATCACTACCCAGAGAGATGATGCCACTTGGAAGCTTCAAGCGGCTACATAGTTTCGAACAGTCTCCTACAGACGAACTGTGAAAATGGTCCAAGGATAATACAGTTCTAACTGAGATCATCAGTTCAGAAGTCAGAGCTTTTTGGTTGCTACCCAGAAATTGGTCCTAGGATAATAGTCAAGTTCAAGCTGAGGTCATCTGTTCAGAAATCAAAGCTTCTTGGTTGCTACCAAGATGATGATTATGATGTCATTGAAAGCTGCTAGAAGCATTAGATCATAGTTTGGAAAATTTTCTTCTAGACGAGCTGTGACATTGGTCCTGAGATCATCCATTCAGATATTCAGTCCTTTCTGAAGTCCTGATTCAGGAATCTGATCTACTTTGTGGCTACCCTAAGAATTGATGCAATTTGAAGATTCAAGCAATGAGTTCTAGCTGAGGTCATCCGTTGAGAGCTTCAAGAGGCCTCAGGTCACAATTTGGAACAGTTTCTTCCAGGCAAAGCGTAAAATTAGTCGTGTTTTTCCAGTTTTCAACAGTGGTTTCGATGGGACGGTGAAGAACGTCAGTGTACTTCAAGAAAGTTAGCTTTTCACTCAAACAGCATAATGTGCTGTTTATATTATATAAATGTGTGAACAAAGGGGGTAACAGTATCTTGACAGATATGATGAAGCAATATAAATAATTGCTTCATCATATCTGTCAAGGTACTGTTACCCCCTTTGTTCACACATTTATATACTTCATTATATTATAATGAAGTAAACTAGATAAAAACGATAGAACTGGGCCATGGAACTCCCCGTTAGAAAATCAACTTAACAACGATCAACTCTAATACATCTTCATGAAACAAGATGGCGAGGTACTGCTCTAATCAAGTACCTAATGTTCGAGTCAAATTAGCAAAACATCTTCCCTCAACATTATGATTTCGTAGACAGGGTGAACCGCTAGAAGATCAGACTTGGTAGGCCCATTGTAGAATATTATCCTTCAAAAACTTATTCAGAAGGTCTTCAACAGACTAAGCACCCATGTGCATAGCGCTATATGAACCAAACAGAGGTGGTTATGACGAATTAATATCAAAAAATTCATCATTAATTACCTGGCCATATCCATTTTTTCTTCAGTGTACATATGCAGGGGGAAAAGAATATATTTGTTGCACAAATCTGCTGTGTTAGGAACCACATTATTTCCTTATGTTGAATATTTATCCTCGACACAGGTATTTGGGTTGCGCCTCAAGTTCTTAAAGCTACCCGAAGTAAACGTATGGATCCAACAGCGGAATGAAGGCCTCCCTATACGGCTTAGGCTATAAATGGTATCAGTCGACATTCCGCATATTTAGGACTCGGATTTTGTCATGTGCGGCTCGTGCTTTCACGCCTATGTCTATCTTAGGTTGTAACTTACAAAAGTATCACGACTTCACCCACGCATAACTAATTGAAACCATTTGAAAAGGCTGCGCTGTTAAATGTCAGCTCTCCCTCCGCACAGCACTCCATCGATACGTCAGATCGCGATTGTTCCTCGCGAAATTTATCGTTAGAGCTAATACAGTTTTAACTAGTCGCATATTCCGAGAGCTCCGCCGCCTGCGGTCTGTATTTACTAACCAGTCCTCCCTCGTAACTAACAGATTAAACTCATAAGACTCTCACAGCCAAGTTTCCATTCAGCTCAACACTGTTGCATTGATCTTACCAATATACGAGTGTACCTGTTATTGAGTTCTGCGGTACGCCTGGATCCATCAAATAGAAACGTTACATCGCACTCCCCTTGGAATACTTTAGCATCCCCAAAACTCCAAAATTGTGAGAAATTGGGAAATTTTGGGTGCTTTGAATTGCTTTCCATTTTACTACTATATCGATACCTAAAGCTCAAAGGCGGCGTCCAAAAATGGAGTTCTAAAAAGTGCACATTCCCAAAATAATGACTTATTACACTAAACTCTTCAATTTTTTCAAGAAATTTTCAAGCTATATTCATCAAGAAGGTGAATAATAGTTCTGTTAAATTTGAATTTTTCTTAAATAAAAACGTTGCCAATTATTACACGAAGGTCTATTATTTTTCTATATAGATCACTCGTCTGCAAAGAACACGGCTTTGCCATTGTTACCATCAAACAACTTGAAGAAAAACATCGATCACATTTCGGCCTGCTAACATTTGAACGGAGATTCGGCCTCTTTTGCTATTCACAGTCGTGTTTCTGATTTATCGTAAGTCCTTATGCTGTCATAGGGAACAAACGGTTTGTGGTACAGATCTCAGTGGTCACATTCAATTCTAAAAATCAAGTACTATTTTAAATTGGTGAATACCAAATGGAGCCCATAAACCAAATTTCGTCAAAACCGGTCCATAGTAACTAAGAAAAGTGTCGCGTACTGCGAACGAACGAAAAAATTTGTATTCCATGAATATTTTCTATTCTTTAAGTTTTTTTTTCTTGGTCAATGCCAAAGGTTTATTATTTTTATTTATTTATTTTATTTATTTATTTATTTTAATTGATACGGGACAAGCCCAATTGTAACATAATAACATGATGTAGGTACTTCATTATTATCCAATATCTAAACCAAATAATTATAGTTCACTGAGAATTTTCCAGAAAAACAAGAAACAAATACAAAAGAAAGACAAAGAAAATAAAAAACCCTTGGCGAAAAGAACTGACAACGTGGTCCACATGACTTACACGCAAACAGTATTAATAAGTATATAATTATGCTAATTCAAGTTCTGGCGAATGACGTATTTCACTGACGTAGTAGAGCATGTAAAAAAGTCCAAACATCCGGAAAGGCGGTTGGACTCCTCCTGTATTCTTCTCAGTGGATTATTCCGTAAGTAGTTGGTGGCTGACGGAAAAAGGTAAAACGGCTGCGACAGTCTGGTGGCATGTTGACTGCGACAGTCTGGTGACATTCAGGCTCAAACTAGCTAGGAGTATGGGGTAGTAGTATGGGGTAATTTTATTTGAGACGAGCCCGTGTAGTAGCATAACATCGGCCTCTCTTCTTCTATGCTCCAAGGTACCCAAATTGGCTTCTTTCATGGCTCGTTCGTAACTGAAGTCCTCCCAACTATGACCTTTTTTGAATGCGACATAACGGAGAAAACGACGTTGCACACGTTCGAGAGCATCTTTAGCGTTTGCGTAGTTGGGAGACCATACAGGAGAACAATACTCAACACACGGCCGAACCAGTGAGGTATATAACAGCTTTAATGCACCTGGGTCTGTGAATTCCCTCGTGTTCCTTTTTATATACCCCAGTGTCCTCATTGCCCTGGAACAGATCTCCTCTATATGTTTTGAAAAGGAAAGTCCAGTATCGAACCACACTCCCAGATCCTTGATCGATGATCTGCGCTGCAATAGTTTCCCACCAATTGAGTACGGATGAAAATTATTATGATGATGAAAATTATTGAAAATAATAAACCAAAATTTACTTTTTTCCCGCTTTAAAAATTGGAAAAAGTTGATTGGGCCACAATTTATATCCTGCAAAGCAAAATTTACTTTACATTTAATGTAATCGCCACGTTATTCGCACCTTAAATTCTAAGTAAGTAGCTTTAGATGAATAACAAGATATTATTACTAGGAGATATTCGGAGATATTTCATCGCCTGCATTCGACCTTCAGTCAAACAGATTACTCTCTGTTATATCTGTGTGAGTATCTACGTGGGGTTGTGCGCTATGGTAGGTGATCGTTATCACAATTAGAATCATTTCAACGACTGCAACACTGGTCAGATATTAAACATGGTGCAACGATACGCCAAAGAGAAAAGGTGGGATCCAAACTTGTTTTAATGCCAAGGACCCGAACAAGAGAAAGTTATTAGTTGCCTTGTCATACTTTTCATACTTTGATAGTGTAAAGGGGAAATTCGCCTGTTCGAAGCAATCACGCCTGGTCATACCCCTTTTCATTCCCGCTGTCAAAGAGCGGAGCGAAACACCCTCGGTGGTCGGTCGTCTCCCTCAGGGGCTTTCCGTTGTGAAACCCTTCTGCCCCCGAGGTAGGTGTGTATAGGCTGAGTGTAAACTCCCAGCCCAGCCTCCCTGTTGCTCAACCTGAAGGCTGGAGGGTGGAAATTGAAGTGGGCTCCTTCAGGCGGCTCATAACGTGAACTACCGGGCTGGGAGCCGTTCAGAAGTTCTCGGGTTCGAACCTAATCTCCGCATAAGTGCCTGGTCGCGGTTGATTTGTGGCCTCCAAATCAGACCCTCAGTGTACTCAGCCAATAATATATTGTCGTTGCTACCAACCTACATACAAGTATATTTTATTCGTCCGATTGAATCCTTTCATTTATCATACTCAATTCTTATTCGTTCTTCGGATTTTAAAATGGTTTACTGTCGATAGTCAATGGATAACTCAACACCTAATAGATATAAATAAAAATACAATAATTTTACAAATTTCTCTGGATAAAAAGTCTTAGGTATGCGTGTGGCATGAGTTGACAAGCGAATATTTCGTGTTAAAGGGGTCTTAGTCGATCGCCGTTCGCTCCTCCTTCCGGGTCAGAAGAAGAAGAAGAAGAAGAAGAAGAAATACGTTTATTTGGCATATAATTACAAACTAATATTATCTTTACATATTGTAGTATAAAAATTACGGCATGGTTACTTAACCGTCTGCCGGAGGTTCAGGATTTACTTTTCCTTAAATCAAAGTTACCTACTACTTACTAGAAATAAAAATTATAGTCTGCGTGACGGGGAACATACATAAAGGCCCAAGTATCCTTCTAAAAAGATAAAAGTAAAATATTGTGGAGATGTTGTTCTACAGGGTGTCTATTAAATACAAAATAAAATACAACAGCTCAGAAATTGAAGTGTTCTGCAAGAAACCTCCGATATTTCCACGCAGATTTACAGAAATCAATTAAGCAAGGCCACCTCCTTTCACCATTCAGCAAAGCGATAGCCTCATCGCGGGATAGGGTGCTACTGCCAAAAGATGGCCACCTAAATTCACGCAGAACGGGACAAATGCATAAAAAATTAAAAACATCCTCAGGCACCTGGAGATTGCACACGGAGTTATATCAGATTAGATATAACGCATGTAGATGATGAGGAAATGCAGGGCAAACAATCGACAGTGGAAAAAAAATCAATAAAACCGGTCAAAACCCAAAAAGAGAAATGAAGTTGTGAGAGAAAAGAAACGGAATTTGATTTGTTGTCAGAATTTGAAAAGGTGGCTGTTTTGTATAAAATAACAAACATAAAAGATGTGCCGTGAATGTGACGAGACCCCCTTCTAGTGTGGCTAACCGAGTTCTGGAGGAACTCTTCTACTCTAGTCTACAGCCGAAACGGTCATCAGTCATCTTGTAGTCGAAGTGGGTGGTGAAGTTTTCAAGTAATACCGAGATCTGACTTCGAGGAAGGGGAGGGCGATGAAGTGGAAGAGCTATTCATAAAACGTTTAACATTCCACCCGCAGGTGCAAGAAGGAGATGAGGAGTTAATGTCGGAGTCATACTCTTCATCCACAGGGTTAATTACGGCTAAATACCAACCGAGGGCCGGTTCCGAAACGGCTCTCTCAATCATCGCCTGACGGGTCATCAGACGTGAATCTCGTTGTCAGCTGTTAATGGTTTTGAAAGGGACTTTCCTTAGGCGACTTCTTAGTCGTGGAACCACCCACTAAACATGGAAAATGCAACGTTACAAGGAGTACAACACCTTGCGAGGTTTAAGCTGTCTATACGGCTAGTCTTGAAGAAAGTTTGTGGTGGATGAAGAGGCCTAATCTCCGTTCAAACTATAGCTGACCGAAATACGATCGATGTTTTTCTTCAAGTTGGAGCTTTGCAGACGAGTGATCTATATAGAAAAATAATAAACCATTGTTTAATAATTTGCTGCGTTTTATTACATTTTTGGACTCTACGTACCTTGAAACGTGAACCAACAAATTTTGAGGGGGTGTTAAAAAAAAATAATTTCCTAGTCGATTCCAAAGGTTCATTATTGAAAATAATAAACCAAAATCTCCTAGAAGTCTTATTGAGGATTCCTAGACCAAATTGGCCGACGAAGCTCCAAAATCCTCATGACATGAGAAGTTTAGAACATGGTTCTAAACTTACTAAACTTCTTGGCCTCAGGAAGATCTTCGGGAGACTATTGACCTAATTCTTGTTGTTGAGGCATTTCACTCTTTCCGTCATAACGCAACGCCATCTCTCCAATACTCCATCAGCTCGGGGTTGCTTTTGTCTGGAGATCAACTCTTTGATTATTATCTTGGAGTAACTAGGGGAGTGGTTCAATCGTCACAAAAATTAGCTTTGTTGTGTGTTGAGTAAAACGTAATCCTAATATTTCTAAAATTCATTTTAACGTTTGCTGAATAATATTATATTGTGTTTCTTCATATATAGTTACAGGTATGCTGTGAATTGATCAAGTCCCTGTTAAGGGCTGACAACAGTTGGCTTTCAATGTGATCCCCGGTACTTAGTTGTTGTGAGTGAAAACTGTTTTATGGAATCCAGTTCACTAAACCACAGATTTTTTAACAGCGTGATTTTTTAGTGCTTTTTTTTCTTCAATCGTTGCTAACGAACTCATTCTAAACATTTTGAGGCCATTATGATAGCTTAATTTTCTTTGTCAGTTCGATAATGAGCGAAATTGGTTCGAAGGGAAATCTGAACGCTCTTATTCCAGTTCAAATCCAGCCACTGAAGCTAGCTTATGTATGATACCTTCAGCAAGGACCAGAACTATTCTTGGTGTTCAGGCCGTTTGTCAAACTATGGGGTAGACAAATTTTACTGAGGAAATAGGCAGTACTAGCCAGGTTATGATCGTTAATTCTTACATGTAGGGACATGTTATTAGTGTTATACTGCTCTGTGATAACACTACAATCTGTCATTTTTTCACCAATGGGTTTTTATTTGTCCATGTTATTATGTGCAGGGAAATTACTGTAGTAGTGTAGCTTCTGGGTGATTATTCATGTCATTGACGATTTCAGAGTGGTTCCTTCAGGAACGAATACGATCCCAGCCATTTCTTCGGCTCCTAATTTGGTAATAGGTCACTCCTCCTTGGTTGAGCAACGGTTTCAAATTGAATTAGCCGTGAAAGTACCAACCTCCCTAAGCATCTATTAGAAGACTATCATTATGGCAACCGTAAAATTAATCACTCGCCTGTCACTTCGACGGTCATTCTCGTTTGAAAAATAAATCGAGCCTGAAGATTCGTCTCCGAACCCGCTTCGAACAGTTAGCAAGCCACACACTTGGCGGACTGATAATTAATCGCGTTCTTCTGCGCTTGCGTCAGTGCGCGCCAGGGCGCAGCCTCGCACTCCCACTATCTGTCGAGATGCGATATATTATAATCCTCAGTTCTTGTTCCACCTTTTCTTCCTTGTCGGGTTAGCAACTCCAAAAAAAATTAAATATATAAATAAAAAAAGAATAAATAACGAGTGATTACTTGAAATGATGTTCTATGTGTTTTGAGAAATTACCAGTTTGGCTACCAGGGCGCGAAGAACATTTTAGACAATACATTCGATTCTGAAAGGGAAGAGCCCAAGAGTCTGTCTTTTTGAGTGACATAATGGACACTACGATTCTGAGGTGAATACATTTTGCAGAAGTGCACCCCTAAGATCATCCTCATGATTCAGGTCCAGCTTTTGTCTAGTGAAATTTTGGACTCACACAGGTCTCACCCGTTTCTTGTGTGTGTGTTGAGCGACTTCGAGGTTTACCATTTGTGGTCCAATTGTTGAATAGTGCGGACTCAAATGAATACTGTGACACATGGTTCTCGTTGCTGAAGTAGAGAAGGTCGTCTAGTCTAGGTCATATTGCTTTGGGACGTATAGACCTTTTATACAAATTCCCACCAAGGTCAATAATAATTGAAGGCCTTGTGTGTTATGTTCGCTGAGGGCGTGATAGAGAGAACTATGAAGAAAAACGCTGCAAATTATTACACAACGGTTTATTATTTTTATATAGATCACTCGTCTACAAAATCACCAACCATCCAATATGAAGAGAAAAACGCTGCAAATTATTACACAATGGTTTATTATTTTTCTATATAGATCACTCGTCTACAAAATCACCAACCATCCAACATGAAAGAAAAAATAAAACGCTGCAAGTTATTACACAATGGTTTATTATTTTTCTATATAGATCACTCGTCTACAAAATCACCAACCATCCAATATGAAGAGAAGAAAAAAAAAAAAAAATCAAAATCACCAACCATCGATCGCATTCCGGTCAGCTCTAATTTGAACGGAGATTAGGTCTCTTTTGCGATTCACACTCGTGTTTTGATTTATATATATATATATATATATTTCAATATAAACCCTTAAATTTTCGTAGGGAGCGAACGGTTTGTCCTACAAAGCTCCGCGTGGTCTCAAAAAATTCTAAAAATCCTATAGAATCTCAAATTGAAGGAAAAACAATACCTTTATATCAAAATTTTTTGAGTTAGGGCGTTTTCAAAATTTCAAAATTGATTTTGGAACCCTTAGAAGTGACCTACATCAACAAAAAGCTTCGGGGCACAACTAGACCCCAGATGGAGCCTACATACCAAATTTCATCAATATCGGTCAAAGCTAAGGGGCAAAAGTGCCGCGTACGGCGGACGGCGTACGGCGTACGGCGGACGGCGGACGGCGGACGGACGGCCAAATTGTTATTCGATTTTTGGATTCTACGTACCTTGAAACGTAAACCATCAAATTTTGAGGGGGTGTTAAAATTTTTTTTTTCTTGGTCGATTCCAAAGGTTCATTATTGAAAATAATAAACCAAAAATAAAAATAAAAATCAAAAAAAAATTTAAAAAAAATCAAAATCACCAACTATTGATTACATTTCGATCAGCTCTAATTTGAACGGAGATTAGGCCTCTTTTGCGATTAACACTCGTGTTTTGATTTATATATATATATATATTTCAAAATAAACACTTAAATTTTCGTAGGAAGCGAACGGTTTGTCCTACAGAGCTCCGCGTGGTCTCAAAAAATTCTAAAAATTCTATAGAATCTTAAATTGAAGGAAAACAAAAAATTGACAAAATTGAAAATTTTGAAAAATTGAAAATTGAACAAAAAAATTGAATAAATACCTTTATATCAAAATTTTTTGAGTTAGGGCGTTTTCAAAATTTCAAAATTGATTTTGGAACCCTTAGAAGTGACCTACCTCAACCAAAAGCTTCGGGGCACAACTACACCCCAAATGGAGCCTACATACCAAATTTCATCAAAATCGGTCAATGCTAAGTGGCAAAAGTGCCGCGTACGGCGTACGGCGGAGGGACGGCCAAATTTTTATTCGATTTTTGGATTCTACGTACCTTGAAACGTAAACCATCAAATTTTGAGGGGGTGTTAAAATTTTTTTTTTTCTTGGTCGATTCCAAAGGTTCATTATTGAAAATAATAAACCAAAATAAAAAAAATAAAAATAAAAAAAAAAATTAAAAAACAATAAAAATTACCAATCATTGATCGCATTTCGGTCAGCTCCAATTTGAACGGAGATTAGGCCACTTTTGCGATTCACACTCGTGTTTGGATTTATATATATATATATATATATATATATATATATATATATATATATTTTTCAATATAAACCCTTAAATTTTCGTAGGGAGCGAACGGTTTGTCCTACAGAGCTCCGCGTGGTCTCAAAAAACTCTAAAAATTCTATAGAATCTTAATTTGAAGGAAAACAATACCTTTATATCGAAATTTTTTGAGTTAGGGCGTTTTCAAAATTTCAAAATTGATTTTGGAACCCTTAGGAGTGACCTACATCAATCAAAAGCTTCGGGGCACAACTAGACCCCAAATGGAGCCTACATACCAAATTTCATCAAAATCGGTCAATGCTAAGTGGCAAAAGTGCCGAGTACGGCGTACGGCGGACGGACGGCCAAATTTTTATTCGATTTTTGGATTCTACGTACCTTGAAACGTAAACCATCAAATTTTGAGGGGGTGTTAAAATTTTTTTTTTCTTGGTCGATTCCAAAGGTTCATTATTGAAAATAATAAACCAAAATGCGGTTGATGACTATTTGTCTCAACAACAGAAAATGACTGGACACACGTGAGAACTTAATATAAGGTCGGGAATATCGATTGGCATTGGTGGTATGTAATGGTAAATTTAAAGGGGTGATTTCGATGAGTAGGTATGGGCTGAAGACTCCCTGATCCCCGTAACTTCAGGTCCCAGTTCTCAAAATTCCTGATGTGCTGCTCAGCAAGATTTGTAGGTTTTCACTGATTATTCCCCTTCCACGTCAACTAGGGTAACGGGCTCAATAGTTGTACACATAAGGTGGCTTTCTAACTAAAATTCTCGCTGTAAAATCAGCATTTTAGTAAGTCCTTCTAATTTCTTACTAACAATAATTGGGCCCGTTACGCTATCTTCATTCAATTATGGAAAGCTAGAACCGCTAATTTGTTAGTGGGTGACGGTTTTGACGTCTTACCGTGACATGAGCAGTAATTATTGAAGGGTTTAACCCTTTACAACCCATCCTGGCCCTCTCTGACCTCAGAGAATAATCGGGTTATCAAGAGCTCTACCAGGTGGGCTTATTGCAAAAGTTTATAATGTAGGTATCACGATCAATCATTCGATATACCTATTAAAATCATCAATAATTCTACCTGAACAAGCATAAAGATGTTGACAACACCCAACATGATTAATTTCACACGAAAGAAAACAGATGACGTTCAACTATTTCTTCCAAAAGAATGATCGTTTGACGCCTCTGGCGTGAAAAACTTATATTCCCAACCATTTGACTTCTGAAAATTATTAATTAGAAATGCCCCTTGGGAAGCCACGCCTCTCGAGTGACCAAACTTGAACAAGGGGAAAGTCGTAAAGTTGGCGCGGCTATGAAATAAATTCAGTTTGTTCAAAAAGGCATCCCCATAACATTTACATATGCCAATAATCAATATAAAACATCTTAATGAACGCGCTTCTGGGAGCACCGTTTCCAAGGCCTACACTCGCAGCATGACAAATTAACGTCATATCGTAAAGTTTGCTGCGTTCTGTTTCCTTTATGTTCGTTATAATTCCGCGCGTTCAAATAAACCGTCTCGATCGAAAATTGATGGGGGGAAGCTAAGCTGTGAGCGGTAGGATGAATGATGGGATTTATTCCGGCTTTTGACGAACGTACTCGCATTTCTCATTAGCATACTCCCGCGCACCACAAGTGGAATGTGAGGGAATTTAGATACAAAAATAGTTTTATATATGGATAGATTTATTCTATTAGCGGTAATAAAATATCATATTGAGAAATATTATTAATAAAAAATACTTCTTTGAAAATTAACCCAAATATCCTCTAAAAACAAGTCTTTGTTATTTTTCTGTATAGGTCACTCGCATGCCAAGAACACAGCTTTGTCATTTTCACTACCTATCAACCATTTTTTTGCTTCACGATCAAGTTTAATTCGAAGAAATGAAAGTTTCACACGCAATATGAAGAAAAAATTGTGGGTGCTAGTAGTAAGAAATTCGATCAATGGTTGCTAATGATGCAAAACCGAGTACAACTCCTAAAGACGAATAAGGATCGCATTTTGGTCAGCTAAAATTTCAACGGAGAATAGCCCTCTTTCGCGATTCATCCTTGTGTTTCTGATTTATCGTAATTGCAACCCTTAAGATCTTATAGGGAGCGGAAGGTTTGTCCCAATGTGCTCTGAGTGGTCTCATTCGATTCTAAAAATTCAGTAATATTTTGAATTGATGGAAAAAACGATACCTTCATATCAAAAGTTGTTGAGCTAGAGGTTTTTGAACATTTCAGCCCTTAGAAGTGACTGACATCAACCAAAAGCTTCGGGTCACAAGTAGACCTCAAATGGAGCCCATATACCAAATTTCATCAAAATCGGTAAGGAAAGTGCCGCGTACGTCTTACGGCAGTAGACGGCACAAGTTTTATTCGATTTTTGGTTTTTACGCATCTTGAAACGTCAACCAACAAATTTTGAGGGGGGGTAAAAACTATCTTTCTTGGTCGATTCCAAAGGGTCAATATTGAAAATAATAAACCGAAATTTGAAGCGCCTTCAAGAAACGTTTGGATTTATAGAATTGGATAGTATGGATAAATGGTTGATCTGAACATTATCGCTCATAAATTTCAAAATCGCAAGTTGATTTCGAGTAATGCTGACCACCGATGTATGAAACCAACTTTACTACCTGAAGCATCAACCAACAAAGAACCCCATCAATGTATCACTTCCTCTGAGAACCTCTGGAGAGATGGGAATGACCTACACGACAAACAGCTTAGTCAAATCGCGAATTTGTGTTGAAGGTCCTTAAAACTTCGACACGTGGTATAAACCATAATCCCACCGTCGTTAACAATAATTATTGTGAATTATTCATAAGTTAATAATGTTCGTTTATTGTGAAATTTATCAAAACACGTAGGTGCGAGTGTCTAGCATTTGGGGTGCCCAAATCCCCACCCTCTACCACACCCATCCGTAGAAGATAGATGAGCTCTCTCTCGAGGGAGGTCAAGTTGTCTCAGTTACAATTAATTATGTATTGAACGAATGACCAATCAGAAACACGAGTGTGAAATGCACATAAACATTCGCTGACGGAAGTGAGACAAATTTCAGCTGATCAAATGCAATCTGCGTAGATGGGTGATCTTTACACTCAATTGATGAACCGTTGTGTAATAATTTGCGTTTTTTATTGTCAACTTTGTCAATAGATATTATAATAGGATGTAATTAATTCATCGAAAAAGTTGTCTTAACACATCATGCTGCTTCATTACGGTTCTTTCAAAATGGAATTATCACGTCAGGTCAGCTAAGAAGGTAAATCGTATATTACACGGAACTGAAGATGAATGACCTACTAATAAGAGGTAAAAAGTTATGTACATTATGGGTCGGAAGGAATGTGAATACGTCTCACAATAATGATGGGAAATAAATTTCTTCCCAGTAATAAGTCTCCGTGTTTGTTATCTACAACTAACAAGTTCGTGGGATCACTCTCGAGTTGAGAGTTAAGGGTTGAACGGAGTTGGGAAATTTATGGGCGAATATTTATTTGAAACATTATCATTATTATCATTTGCCCGAGGCGGGATTTCGAAGTCGGAACCGACGGTACGGAGATCATTGTAATTCTCGTCACACGGCGGAGAAGCAGTAGCATACATTATTAGACACCTTTTCCCCTCAGGGTTATTATGGGAGGTTGTAGAGGGTTAGGGAAGGATAGGTAGCCAATGTATAATGGCCAAGGTCTTTCCTCTGCCCCCATCACCCAAGAATTCCCGACGTCCTAAAAATGCTAATGACGACCCCCGAAAGGGTCAGGTGCTGCCCTCAGGCGTAAGTGGGTGTAAGATTATAAAACCGAACCGAAAAAAATTGTATAAATTATGGGGACTACGAAGTAAAAAAGGGAAACATGCAGCTTTCTGGATTGAATAGTTTCAAGAATCGGTAGCTTAATGAGATCGAAAAGGCAACCGAATTACCCCTTGATTTCTCCAAGGGTTGAGGAAGGCGCCTTCCCACGCAGCCCTTATCTAGGGAGGGTGGGCTAGGATTGCTACCATGTTGGGTTTTTTGCTACCGGAAAAAAGGGCGGTTTGATTATGCGCATGCCTGGGACGCCCAGGAATGCAACAGGTCCCGATCATTAACTGCAGACGTAGGAGACCGTTATAGAAAATAGATCCATCTTCGAGGAATGTAGGGGTGGATGAAGGCAGAGTTAACTTTCAGTGACACCTTGACCTGTATCAAAGCTGAACAAGTTCAGTTCCGTGATATGCCGCAGGCGTTAAGATAAATACGCACAGATGTAATGCCTGGGCAGACAGGTAAATTTTTCTACAAAATAGATGTTTTTCTATCTTCCTAGGTTAAGGGGAGTCAGCCCGAAAACAGCGTTTTTTTTCAAACGCCTGTGTGTTGCTTGAATGTTAGTAGGAAATTGATAATGTCTATAAGTCGACAGTTTGGATCTTGATGATAAAAATTATGTTAAAAAAGTCATAAATGATAATTTAGGTACTTCGCTATAATTACCTAAAGTTGGGCCCTTTCACCTGTTTTCGTGCACTAATCTCTGGGAGTACTCGTCCGAATTCAATTTTTTTAAAAATTTGTTCATCTTACTAAGCTCTATCAACAGACGAGGGCTTTATTATTTTCAATAGTTTTATCTTTTTTTCTCGAAAAATAAAATACCGGGTTTTTGGTAGGTAACATTTTTTCAACTACAAACTCTCCAAATCAAAATTATACCAAACCTCCTCATCTATAGACGTTTTAGCAACATACGAACAACACTAAAAAACAAAAAATAAAATCCGATGAAAGTGAATGTAAGCATCAAAAAATGTTGTTTCGAGAAAAACGCGTTTTTCTGGAAAAGAACAATTTTCAAGCTTGGTGGTACATTACCGCCCGCGTTCTAACTTAGCTGTATAAGAACAACGAGAAGAGGAATACGGTATGGGTTTTACAGTGTTACAGTTTGTTTATTGCCGGTTTTTGACAGTTCCCGAGTTACCTACTAAGCAGGAGGAAGGCGTGGTCTCCCTTGTGTAGAGCGGGAGCGCAGCCATGAGATGGCCAACTTTGACCTCAAGTATCTTAGGGTTCCATATTCGGAACAATCAATTATTATATATTAAATTGCTCAAAATTGAATACAAAATAATATAATTTTTTATTGGGCTGACTCCCTTATGGCTAATAGGTAAATACATGCACATAGAAGTAGTTTTGGTTTATTATTTTCAATGATAAACCTTTGGAATCGACCAAGAAAAAAAAAATTTTTAACACCCCCACAAAATTTGATGGTTTACGTTTCAAGGTACGTAGAATCCAAAAATCGAACAAAAATTTGGCCGTCCGTCCGCCGTCCGCCGTACGCGGCACTTTTGCCACTTAGCATTGATCGATTTTGATGAAATTTGGTATGTAGGCTCCATTTGGGGTCTAGTTGTGCCCCGAAGATTTTGGTTGATGTCGGTCAGTTCTGAGGGTTCCAAAATCAATTTTGAAATTTTGAAAACGCTCTAACTCAAAAAATGTTGATATAAAGGTATTGTTTTTCCTTCAATTTAGGATTCAATAGAATTTTTAGAATTTTTTGAGACAAGCGGAGCTCTGTAGGACAAACCGTTCGCTCGCTATGAGAATTTAAGTGTTTTACGTACGATAAATCAGAAACACGAGTGAGAATCGCAAAAGAGGCCTAATCTCCGTTCAAATTTTAGCTGACCGAAATACGATCGATGTTTTTCTTCATGTTGGATGGTTGGTGGCTTTGCAGACGAGTGATCTATAGAAAAATAATAAACCATTGCGTAATAATTTGAAGCGTTTTTAACTGATAACGGCAGTGATAAGAGCCAGGACCTCAGCCCTAGCCACAGCTCTGCCCCCCCCCCTCCCCCTCAGGCTCAAACCCAGCCACTGCATTAGCTCCAACCCCCCCCCCCCCCGCTCCAGACCAATTTATTTGTGAGACCATTATTGATGTTACTTTTCAAATTAGCAGATACTTGATATTAAGATTGATTTAATCTTTCCCCAATAGGTTATAGGTCATGTTAGAAGTAGTTATAGACGTGATGTTTCTCTTGAGGTAATGTAATTTAATGGTTTAACAAAGAGGATTTTAATTAAATCATGGAGATTAATTCATAATTTTCCCCTCCCCACAACAATCTATAAACATATCACGCTGTGTGATGAAGAAGTAGGTAGGTATCGGGATAATATGGGTAATAGGAGCTTTTTACTTCCCCTTCATGCGATTTTGTCATTTTTGTGTAAGTGTGGTGGCAATACTGTGGCCCTAAGCGACTCACTAACTACTCATACAATCAGGTGAGTATTAATCTACCGTGTGAAGGAAACACGCCTCATCCTCTAAATAACAACTTTTCAGGAAATGAGCTTCAAGTTTATGATACAAACCCCAGGGTAAATTCCCTCCACTTCATGTTAGAAACCCCCGCTATCGCACCAACACCAACATCAAATCGATTTAAAATACCTTGAAACGTAAAACATCAAATTTTGAGGGGGGGTTAAAAATTTTTTTTTCTTGCTCGATTCCAAAGGCTTATTATTGAAAATAATAAACCAAAATCGAATAATCTATTTCCTCTATCGATTAGTGTCACTTGAGAAGATTTTCTAACAAACTACACTGATTTCCTAGTGTTTTGAAGTCAAAATGCCTCATCTTGGCCTGTAATGAGTTTCACCATCACACAAATCCCAGCTGCTACGGGTTTCTTTTAGTGGAGACACGCCTCATCATTCATGGAAGTGCTACTAAAACGCCTTTTTGTTCTAATAACAAATAAACGCGTCCAGAAATTTAATTTCTGCGTAAACATAAACATGCATTTAATTTTTTTGAGGTAGGTAATATTTGAACTTAACGTAAATGAACCAAACAGCAAACGGTGTCAAAGAAATGGAGAGTACCAAACAGTTTGATTTTTATAATGGACAAAATAGCAGGAAGTAAAAGGAGTCTGTCGGAAAAAGTTACACGCATGGTAGAAAAAATTTGACCTATATATTTATAGTGGTTTCAAGGTCCCGATATCCGAGCGGGAAAAATTAATTAGCAATAATAGAGAAAGAGAGTCAAGTTACGGGTTTTTATTGATTTTAGGATAAGTGGGTGGTCTTTAAAAAGTAAATGGCTATGCAAATAAAAATCCAGTCCGAGAGATAATAGCGCTCGATAATTTGGGGTCCCGCCTTCCTGCCTTCCCCACCGCACGAGTCACCGGAGGATTCCTTCTTCAGGATACCGTGACATCCTGGGTGTACCCTCGAAACACGTGCTTCGTTCTGTGAGGCCTCGAGGCCTGAAGTCAATTTTTCAAGCCTAAAATTCGAAAAGAAAAAAGAAAAACAGGACCGATGAACTGATACTCGAGAGATTCGCCGGGGCTGGTAATGAATAGGATGGTTTCTGGGTAGAACTGGGTCCGCAATCTACATCACTTTCGCATCCGAATTTAGATTCTGTGTTTCAAGCTTCGATCCATCCTTCTTCTCTATTAAATTATGAAAATCTAGAAGACCCGGACTTTCTGGTTCAAAATTCAACATTTCCACTCACGTTTGCGTTTCAGAGCTACCCCATATCATTTTTTTCTGTGTCTCTCAGTTTTTGATCCTAAACGTGGCATATCGTTGTTCTAACGCTTTGATTGAAAACAGATCACAAAGATTGTACAGATCAGACACTAAACGGTTCTATATTATTTAAAAAAATTTCTCACGATCTATTTGTCAAAATATGTTTAAATTTGGAGTGTAGTTTGAGGCTGAGGCTAAAATGTTTGCTTATTGGTTTCATCACGATATGATCGTATCGTGATGGTACAGGGACAACTTTTTTTTTAGTTGGACTGCTGATTGTCCGAGTTTTATCGCTGGATTTTGCAGGTTTCAACCAGAATTTAAAGTAGTTTGCTCGGAGCAAGAAATCAATCAGTCGGACAAAACCAAATGAAGAGTACAGGGGAAAACTCCATCATCGCCAAAAAGCTGACTTCGAGAAAAACACAATTTAAAGTTTACAAATGAGAAAATATTGAACCAAGGACATAACAGTTAAGGTTACAATTTCGCAGTATTTTACCACTATTATCTAAAACTGGTTGAAAAAAAAAATCAGTCCAGCGATTCCCCGAAAAAAAATTCCCTGAATTTCTCAGGTTTTCCAGGGTCAATATTCGGTTTTTTCCAGGGTTATGAATGAACTAAAATATAAATAAATGTGATCACAACTTCTCAATTATTCAGGTTTTCAAGGACATTTCGAAATGAAAAAAACACTAGACAAGGTCTGGAAAGAAAATATGAATGAAAATGAAAATCATCAACCCTGACAGATAGTCGCCGGAGAGCATGAGCCAACGTGAATTTCCTTTAAACATCCTTTAAACTTCGACATTTTCCAACCGAATTCAATGGAACTCTGAGGAATGATTCAGAGTTGAGTGTAGACGATCCCCTATGAAAACCATCGACCCCGGACAGATAGTAGCCGGTGAGCATGCGCCAACGTATCAATAAACTAATGTATAGAAAGATGATTCTATACATCAAAACTACAATCACTAAATACCTTGCACCCTTCTTAGGTGACCATTACACTTCAACCCGTACAATCCCTGAAAACGACATCAAAATCGGACAATAACTTCGTATAGTTTGACCCGTCACAAGAATTTCATGACAGACACAACACATACAGACAGACACGGAACCAAAATTGTTCAGGAAAGCCTACGTGAAACGCGAGTGGAAATTTGGATTTTGGAGAACACTTTTTTCCAACCATGAAAGGTGAAAACAAGGCTTCCGCAACCTTGGTAGACTCGGAAGTGAAATCCCATTATGAAAATAATAAGATAACCAGAATCAGACTAGTAAGTTGAGGAGGTTAGCATTCATTTTCGAGAAACAAATTGAAGCAATCGCAACTGCTTCTATGTATCGTTAAAACAAAAATGTAAAAAAAAAGTTTTACTCATTTTTATAGAAATCTATATTTGAAAGATTATAGGTGGGAAAATTTTCTGCATTGGAAACTTTCATAATTTAAAAAGACTACAAAGACCGTAATTGAACTTTTCTCCATCAGACTACAAAAACAAAAAAAAACAAAATGTTTGGCTCTCAGGTTTTTTCGGTAAAAAAATTAAATTCCCTGAGTTTTCCCTGATTTTTTTCAGTAGAGTAAAATTCCCTAAATATTCCAGGTTTTCTTGGTTTTTCAGGTCGCTGGACACCTTGTCAGCATTCAGACAGATGTAGGAATAAAAACATGTACATAAAAACTAGCTGCGCCCGCACAGAAATTGGAAACTCATCCTCAAAAATCATCAAAATGAATGAAAGGGTTATGATTAATACCATACAAATTTCAAAAATCCCAATTTATATCCTGGAGCGGCCAAAATTACAATTTATTCGGAAGGGAATGTAGGAAACATATCTTGACCTACTAAGGTCAAGACACACCAGCCGGTTTTGTGGTGTGGGACATTTAAAACGCTATCATGGAGTTCTTCCCCACACGCGCATTAAATGAAGTGGTTTTTTCCCGTTATTGCGTAACTACAACCTGCTTCTAGACGGTGTTTTTCACCGGAAAGGACTGCATATTCAGAAAGTATACCTCAAAATACTACAGGTATTGTTGCTAACTAATTTTCGACCGAAATGACGATGATGGGGTTTTTCCTAGTACTCTTCAAATTTGATCAAGAAACCAAATGAAAGAAAACATTTTGCATTTGTAGCACAGTTCAAGAAAAATTATTCAATTGTCTAGTCTTCTTACCGTAAAGCGGACATCTCTTCCTCGTTTGTTCGAAAAATGACACCAAACTTTCCAGAAACGGTCAGCTTTACGTATGATTGACGGAAACTTGACCGATTTTGCCGGGCAGTTGCTCTAAATCAGATCACCCGGAACTACAAAAGGCTCAGGAAACTCAAAAAAAGACAGCCAAAGAATCCCTTTGAAGCTCGTCTCCTTGTGCCAATAACATCCTTGACAAAGAGATGCGGTCTTAAGACTCCTCTCTGTTGCACCCCAAGGTTTTAGGGGGGTGGAAATAGGGACCTTGGAGGTTTCTGAACCCTCAAAACAGATTGATCTGTTTATCCGAATAATCCTCCGTTGAAGGACGAAAAAAAGGTTCTTTGCCAGAGCTCGTGCCACCCTGCAACAGCCGGCTCTGCACCAGCTGCCCTCCTGCTGGGAACCGTTGGGATTCATCTTCGAAAAGGTTCTATCTGCAGTTCCCGCGTCGTGAATACCTAATGAGTTTCTGCGATCATTTCCTCATGACCCGAATTTCTAATCGACTTCGAAAAACTTCGTGAAATAATAACAGAAGCGTCCTGACCGCCTGCGCTCCTAATGAAGCAAATTAAAGATCTTAAGATAAGAGATATCGACGTCCGAGGAGACACCCATTTATTAAAAGGATATCCTTCAGATGGCCACCATACAAGTTTTTTCTTTATTTATTTTGCATTTCGATCGTAAATTCAGATATCGTATCATCAATCTTATCGATTCAATAAAAACCAAATTTGAGTGCTGCAAAGTGTAAATCACTATTGATGACTTCATTTGGATGTCAAAATGATTTCAAGGTAAGATTTAGGTAGCTTTTCATTTTGGCTACGTCTTGTGTGGGGCTCTGGCATTTACGCTGATTTAAGTCTCGCAAATATTTCGCTCTTCCTCATTACCCAAGGTAGAGAAATGATAGGAAAAGGTGGGCTTTTATTCACCAGACAAAAATATATTTAAAAAAATATTCGTACCATAGAAGGCGAGTAAGTAGGTTAATTAGTGGAAAAACTCGGCGCTTCGCGTCTCGCAGGGGGATAAGCCTCCCTGAACCCCCCAGATACCATCTACTTAAAGCTTAAGACGTAAATTATAAAAACATGGAACATGTTTTAGCCAAATTTAGTGCAGAACCTTTAGTAGAAGCCCAAACAACATATCTAAGATGCATTAAAAAACTCGGCGCTTCGCGCCTTGAAAAGTCCGCATGACACCCCCCCCCCCCCCATCACCTTCCCAGCGTAACGTTTTCGGGTAGTTACTCTAGGACTATAACATGTTCCATGTTAAAACTCATTACGGACAAAAATGGAGATACGAGGATTCACCTGTCAATATATGATTGGGACGATTGCTTTAGAAGGGAGGGCAGGTTTTAACCCTCCAGTAATGTGGTCAGGTCATAGTGAAACAGGTAGCTGCTCTACCCTTTTTATATTTGAACCTGAAACGTTGGTTCCCCTTCTCCTCTCCCTCTATCCCCAAGCTCATTCAATTCCTCATTTCAGTTCATCTTTGGCCATTTTGGTTTGTGTTATTCCCAAGAAAATGCAAATATGACACGATCATAGTAATTACGTTCTGTCCACAGCCACCGAATGAGGCTCATTTTCCTTTTTTTTTTTTTTGACATCGGAGTCATTTCTTTGCTGGTAAATTGCATAAATAAGAAGATCCATGAGATGAGGAGTAAATTCAAACATAATTATGTCCTCAAAGATATGGACGATGACGAGATTAGAGCACTGATTGGGCTGCTGATCATGTCTGGGGTGTACAAGACTGTTCACACAAACACTAAACATTTATGGTGCATCGAAGGACCTCTAATTTTTATAACTACCATGAGTTGGGAGAGATTCCATCTCCTTCTGCGATGCATCCGTTTTGATGATTTGGGAAGACGTGAAGAAAGGAGACAAGTAGGCTCCCATAAGAGATTTGCTTACCAAGTAGGGAGATACATTTGACCTCACGAGATTCTTACAGTTGATGGACAGCTTGTTCCATTTGGAGGGCGCTATTACAAGGAGTTACTAACCTTCAAAATATGCACCAAATCATGTGTCACTTAATTTTTATTGAGGTTTTACCTGCAATGAAATTTAGGTATTTATTAGATTCGCCGAAATGAGAGCTTCTTTGTAACATATGGAAACCAGGTTTGTGGACTTTTACTCGCAAATATTTTGAATATTTATGAATTATACTGATTGATGTGACACATAAAAGCCTTGAAATGATCATTTACTCCTTTATTTTAGTAAATTAAAGAAAATTGAAAATCTGGGTCATATTGACCCGACCACAGAGTTCATGTGTAAAAATCTAGGTACCACAGTGCTGGAGGGTTAACAACTTGGTGAAGCTTTTTTCAATATTTCGGTAGGTATAGCATGGAGGTTGAGTAAAATACAGGTTTGATAGGTTTTGCCTGAGTTGCGTTTCAAAAGTTGTACCTACCAACATATTGTAAATAAATAAATTATGCAATGTTTTAATGTGTAAAATGCAAAAACGGGAGAAAATATTTTGAATTTAATGGACCCGACTTCACTTACAGCAGATAGAGATAGGGCCTTTGGGTGGTGGGAAGGGGGGCGTACAAGGGGGACTTTACCTACAATTGATAAAAAGTTGTCCAATGACACACGGAATTGAGAGGTCTAATGGGTCATCAATAAGCCAAACAATTCAGCTTCCTAGTAGGAAGTTCACAATCTCTGGAAACTCCATCGAAAACATTTTGAATTTGAAGTAATTATGCTTCCTAGTGGGAGTTCACGTTTCTGAGTGTCCAGGTCTTAATAAGATCGCCACGAGATTCACGGTTAAAGTGTCAAAGGTGGGACCTTCGAGTTTGAACCAAACCAGAGTTAGTTCAATTGAGTAAGAAAGGGTGGATGATGGTTGCTATGTGCCGAAGCCACGATCAATTCATTAGCGATGCTGTTCACGATTGACCATTGATAAAACTCAATGCCAGAACATTTGAAGAAATTTACGATAAGTTGGTAAGGTTTTGTAAACAGTGCGTGAGAAATGTAATCATGAATGAATGAATTTCAAGGTTATGAGTCATCAAATTACCGAAGTCTTAGAATAAAAGTAGACATCAAGATTTACTAAGGTCATAGAAAATACAGGATTGTACAGTACTTGAGTCTCACTTAAGATACCTAATGGTGGAACTGTGTCATTAATTCATTCCCTGAGCAGGAACATCCATGTACCTATGTACCAATGTAAATAATGTTTACAGGCATTTGTAACTTCAGCATTAAATCATCTTGTTGGTTTTTGACTTTGTGGGATGAATTTCGATTTGCTCATCGCGGTGGAGTCATCTGAGATTCCTATCGGACGATTGTATCTTCTCACAATCATTGAGTAGGCCGGACCGGAGCCCCCGAGAAGTCGTTGATCAACCGACGTTATCTCGAATCTCCGTACAAGAACTTTTTCCTGGTGGTGTCATTGAAAACAACGGAACGTTTAGGGTCAGGTTGGTAGAGGAATCAATAATAAGGCCCATTCATCAAGTGAGGGAAGTTTTATTTTTCTTTTTTTCTTTTTTACAAAAGCGTGATTCGATCTAATGTGTTTCATCACGACCTCAGGGAGCTGACCTGGGCTCCCTTTCGTCGTGGATGGTCCGAAAGGAATTGGCGCACTGATTTAAAGGAGTACGGTAAATGCATAACGACCGAAGAGACTGAAACGCACGAAAGTCATTAGAGCTGAGCTGTCCAGGAGTCACGAGCCGCCCGCGCACTGGTCTATCTTCCGACTCTCATCAGGAGGCCACCAGCGACATTTAGGTCGTCTCGAACGAAAAAACGCCGCAAATTGTTACACAACGGTGAATTTTGGTATTAATGTAAGGAGTTAATGGAAAATGTTTAGGATCCACAGTAGAGGTTGATTGTATAAGATACCTGAAACGTCCAGGTTATGTGGGATTCATACTTAGTGGATTAAGACGATAACCTTGCTCATCGTTACGACGGATTCTTCAATAATATAGGTTAAAAATAGTCGTACAATCGTTCATCATCATTGGTAGTATAGCTCACCACTGCAAATTCAGATTTTCCACTCATAGTACATTCCGACCATATAAGCGGGCAAGGTAACTGATAATACCTCAGGATAGGGCAATGAAAGAACGGTACAATACTGAAATTGAATGACGGTGTATTGCACATAATGCTGATAATAAAAGCACTTATAACTAGCACAGAGTTAGATGGGGAGAATGGAGCCTCCATGGCGGAAATGGCAGTACTTGTCACATCAGTCCTCAAAGCAAAAAAGCTGGATAGAAGGATGGGAGGAAGAAGATGAGGAATAGAATTGAAGGAGAGACCAGAAGTAGGGACAGCCTTTTGGTACAAAAAAAACTGTACAAGTGGTACCACTGTACAAGTGGTTCCGGGGTGAGTCCTAAGTAAAGGGAGTGGGGTTTTAGTTGGTAGGCCCAATGCATGGGAAGTCCAACACTGTTGGGGTGAACTTCCCCTTCGCTCTTAAAGAGTTTCCCCACTTCTGTAACAAAAAAAAAAAAAAAAAAAAAATTGACCTAGAGGAGGACGGTGGATTGGTTTCCCAGGGTTGCGATTTCTATGCCACTCAGATATTATAATTTCAGGGTAAATGAACATGGTCATACTTATGATCTTATTTGATTAGAACTTTAATTGCTCGTACTGGTTCTTAATTCTTGTATGGCTAGAACCTAATTTGCATCAATAATTGGGGAAACAATAGAACTGGACGGTGGTCTGACCTCTAGTGGTGGGAGTGAGAACTATAGCGCGCCTCACTTTGAACGGATTGCCCGGGAACAGGCGGGAGATTCAAACAGTAACGATCAGTTTTATTAAGGAAGAATTGTTTCACAAGATTTTCGGAATCTAAGTACGTGAAAACATCAAATTTTGAAAATGGTAGATTTTTGATCGATTTTGCTCGATATTAAAAATATTAATTTAATGAACAAAAGTTGAAAAAATAATTGGATGCTTGCTCTCTGTTGGTCAAGTTGTTAATTATGAAAGCTGAGTGATTTCCTAATCAAATTACTGACTCTTTTAACCGATTCCAAGGTTCACCCCTTATTATGAGTTCATTAACTCGTTCTACGTGATGGGCGTACTGTGCTTTCAACTGGATTACCACTTTTAGAATTTTACCAATTTTCATTCAATTGGGAAGAACTAACAGTTCTTATAGACCATTAGCCCCTTTAGTTTTGTGGTCATGTTATTATTAATACAATTAATTCTAATGTGGTTCATTTTTGAAAACGGAGATTTGTTCCATGTATAGATGTTTGACTTACTCAACGTGAACTAATTCGTCTTACACGCTAGTAAAATATCATTTTAGTGTACACTCTCGACTGTAGAAAGCGTGTAATGAACTTGATGACAGATAACAATAAACGTTTTGCACTTTTCCCAAGTAATTTCACAAAAACTCATTAACGAATAGTCGATGCAATCGCATTCAAAGGGAGAGAGCGGAAAATAGGGAGATTGACTATACGACTCATCTTCAGATTAGTGAAGAATTTTGCGCAGAAGGCATCGAATCCCTATTCTCCATGGTATTGCAAAATCGCAATAAATATTTGACATTCCGAAGGGTGCCGAGACTGTCGTTATTGCCTTCTCTATTACACTCTTTTGTAATCACTAGAAATGGTGGTTCACACTTTTGGAGCTAGTACAAGTCCATGAGACAGTCGTCTTACATTTGACATCATCCTGAACGAAAAAGGAGAACAGCAGTGTCAAACCAATAGGTACGTGGTATTGAAAACAGCCCTCACTTAATTTTAGTCAAAAATAGAAGCACCCGTTACAGGTTTAGAACACACTGACTTCTACAGCACAAACCTTGGAAATTCCACCAAAACTGATGAAAAGTGCGTATGGTTAGTTGATGTGGTTATACCTACGCAAAGTGAGTGGAATTAACCGTGGACAGAAATGCTGTCGGACAGACAAACAGACAGACAGACGGACCACTTTATTCAATGAGTGGTTCAAAAAGTTAAAATTTTGATTTTGGAGATTTCTTTGGAGGTAAGGAAGCGAAAAGAATTGCAGAAGTGGAGAAGGAAGTAGTGCAGGTTTTATCATAATAATTCGAAATGACTGCTTTCTGCTGGACTAAAGCGTTCGGAAAAACTGGTCCAAAGTGTGCGCCTTGAACGAACGGGTCTCTTCCTTTCAGCTTCACTAAGTGCTTAAAGGGACTACCTTGTTATTAAAGTTTATATCAACTCTGGTTGTTGTCAACATCGTTCAATGAATTACGCAAAAATTCTTTTCAACAAACAATGTAAGTACATTACGAAGCGTACCTGGTCTCCACCCTTTTTCAAAAGCTGCTCAACCTTTCACATCTCGGAAGGGTACCGGGAGCCCAGAGCATTTCAAAGGTGCGGAGGTGGGGTCTTCACCAGTATTCAATGGCAAAGCAAGCTTCTCCTCGGGGTCATTGGAATTCAATAGGTCCATTGTCATTACACTGGCAACTATAAAATAGTTGCTTTACCAACTCTCTCCCGAGCCTTTCAACGCGGTTATTGTTATGCTCTTCTCGTCCTCCCGACAAAGGGATCCCACACGGGACAACCTTGCTAATTTCGTGCTAATGCCGCAATATGCCGCTGCCTGCGTTTTCTATATCGACTCAAACGTTTCCAAACCGCTTATACGCCGGGGCGGAAGATTCCTGGCTCTTATTACGGATTCCTTGATCCCATCCAAAGGAGGTTTTGTATGCGACTTTCCCCTCTTCCTTCGGACTTTAAATCAATAGAACGGATTCCTAATGTTGAATACGTAAATAGTGAAGGTTTCGAAGCTCCGACGATTTCGAAGATTAAAATCTCAGAGGGAGTCACATTGTTTATCCCTTTAAGGAAATATCAACATAGTGTAGAATCCTACTCTCAAAGGTCTCCTTCTATATCTTGCCTGAAAAATGTCTGCTGCATTGTCACCCACCTGACCTGTCCTCCGTAATTTAATGCAAGTTATTTACGCATAAATATTGAACTTCCGAACAATAAATGCTCGTAGCTCGAAGTGTTCATTCATCTCCATTACCTATCCGCAGTACATTTCTCAGCTGAGAAAAGTAATTCAATCTCAAAATCGATCACAGTAATTGCCAAATCCCATACTGTACTTGTATTCCAGTGATCCAGAATATCGATGGGCTATACAAAATTGTTCCTTCCTTATCATTGAAGGAAGGGAAGCTTTGTAATCGTTCAACAAGACAAAGTTGGGTTATTCGTAATCAAACATTCGACTAGCTTATTTCGTTTCAGAGCTCTCTGGCCAATTTCATTCTGTCTATTTGTGTTTTTTTTCCAAGTTGGACCATTATTGACCGTTTTGGTATTTTTTTGGTTTATTATTTTCAATAATAAGCCTTTGGAATCGAGCAAGAAAAAAAAAATTTTAACCCCCCCTCAAAATTTGATGTTTTACGTTTCAAGGTACGTAGAATCCGAAAATCGAATAAAAAAATTTCCGTCCGTCCGCCGTACGCGGCACTTTTCTAAGCAACACTGGACCGATCTGGTTCAAATTTGGTATATGGGCTCCATTTGGGGTCTAGTTGTGCCGCGAAGCTTTTGGTTGATGTAGGTCACTTCTAAGGGGTGAAAATTAAGGGTTGAAATTTTCAAGAGTGCCCTAGCTCGAAAACTCTCGAAATAAAGGTATCGTTTTTTCACCAATTTTAAATAGTACAGAATTTTTAAAAATTTTTGAGACCACCCGGAGCTCTGTAGGACAAACCGTTCGGTCCCTACGAGTATTTGAAGGTTTTCCTTCGATAAAACAGAATCATGAGTGTGAATCGCAAAAGAGGTCTAATCGCCGTTCAAATTTTATCTGACTAAAATGCGATCGCTGTTCATTTCTTCGAGTTGTATTCAGTTTTGCCTTCTGCGTAACCAGTAATCAAATTTCCATATCAAGCTTTCTATTTTTCGAATCGAGTGTGAAGCGTTTAGTTCTTTCTAATAAACTTGTTTGTGAAGATGTGAAGCCATTATAGTGTGGTAGGTAGTACCTACCAATAGTTGGTAGGTAAAAAAAATTGGTAGGTAAAACAATGTTTGTAGGTAAAAAACGCTGCAAATCATTGCTCACTGATCAGATCACTGATCAGCTGAGTGAGCTCCGAAGCCATTTTCAATGCTATTGAATGGAAGTGCTCTTCCAGGCGTCTCCAGCATTCGAGGAGATCTTCTTCACTCTTCTGATCACTGATCAGCTGAGTGAGCTCCGAAGTCATTTTCAATCCTATTGAATGGAGGTGCTCTTCCAGGCGTCTCCAGCATTCGAGGAGATCTTCTTCACTCCTCACATCACTGATCAGCTGAGTGAGCTCCGAAGCCATTTTCAATCCTATTGAATGGAGGTGCTCTTCCAGGCATCTCCAGCATTCGAGGAGATCTTCTTCACTCCTCACATCACTGATCAGCTGAGTGAGCTCGAAAGCCATTTTCAATCCTATTGAATGGAAGTGCTCTTCCAGGCGTCTCCAGCATTCGAGGAGATCTTCTTCACTCTTCTGATCACTGATCAGCTGAGTGAGCTCCGAAGCCATTTTCAATCCTATTGAACGCAGGAGCTGAAATTTGAGAGGGAAGGTCAAGGGAGAATACAGATGGTGGTAGGTGCTATTGATGGAGAACCAGTGATCTATACAGAAGGATGATCTATACATAAAATAATAAACCTTTGAGCAATGATTTGCAGCGTTTTTTTACATTTCCAGACATTGTGCTGGTTAGTTTCTCGACAGTTTAATACGGATTTCTTAGTCCTAGGTTAAGGGAGTTATGGAGTACATCAACTCCTTGTTGGGTCATATTATGTCACTCAAAATATGAAGCTTATTCCAATTATATGAAGCACATTTGAAAGAAGAAATTTGTAAGGCCTCTTACTAGACTGCACAGTCTGTCACGTCGTTTCGACTTACAACAACGTGGCCTGGAATCGTGGTTTGCTCATAGAGCTCTCGATTGGTAGACAATTTGTATTTACCCTACCGTCTGATATTCAGATAGAACTCATCCGAAAATTCCTGTTCACCCCTGCCATCTATTGTCTTTCGGTATGATTCTATAATAGAATGTTAATTAGAAGACTGAATTCCATTCAGTGTCCATTAACCAGCAATGGATCGATTGGGGAGAGGTAAATAAGTGCCTATTGAATCCACCACTAAATTAATAACCCCTCAAAAGTGAACAAATTCTACTTCTCTATCTCAATTCGCTTAATTTGAATTTTACAAAGCATTTTCACCAATCTTATCATCAGAAAAATTAATTATGACCTAGTAGAGTCTTGCACTAATGCTTCCCATCAGGAACACCAAAAACTGGTATAAGTATGACCGTGGTGCTTGTGGTACCAAAGTTACATCAAATATTAACAGAAAACTCCCTAAATCAAGGTAGGTACTAACAGTGTACTAATTAACGGTACTAGAGAAAGTTAAAATTATAAAGGATACCTCGATTTCCGGTGTCGAGAAGAAAGCTTGTTTGCTTCTATTTCGGAAGAAGGTGTAAAACGATGAATTTTCATCAATTGAAGAGGCAGACCGCACGATTGACTTTTCGCTCCTGAGCTTCCATTGTACTCTCGTCAACTGGGAATGACAGGCAGCTCGTGTCTCGGGGTACCCAAGAAGACCTCAACTTCAAACTGCATCTTCCACTCAACTTCGAACATCTGAGGTAAAAAAAAAAAATACATCTGCTTCGTCCGTACGTTGGGTTGGGATTTGAGAGTGGATAAAAACCGTTACGTAGTCTGTATACCTGATCCTTCGCTTTATATGGTCCTTGGAAGATGAGGTTGTGGGTAACGAAAACAAAAGTTTTAGCCCTTTAACTGGGGCGGCTCTTTAAATCATGAGACATTCATTGAGGAGTTTACCCCTCCTTCATTATAATGAGCTCATAGAAAAGGGTGTTTTAGAAACACTCGTTATAAGCTCTGAAGTTGTGAATTAAAAGGCTCCCGAACTCATGTGATGATCATCTATTATTCTACGTTTTCGCTTATCAATCATTTCCGAGATACGAGCAAAGAAGCTTCCTTTGATCAAAGTCAAATTTTTGAAAAGCCGTGCTGAGTTTTAGTGAGCGAAAATATTCGGCACTTACTGACTATAGTGACTACCTCCAGTCAATAGCCTAAACATGACAGCTAAATGTAAGAGAAAATTGCAAAAATATGTCACTAAAGGTTTAAAGTGCTTCTCAGGACTGTGATTTTGGTGGACCCGATATTTCGGATCTGTCGCGAATCAAACGATAAAATAAGCAAGACAATCAAGACTATAATATAGTCTTGTAATAATATTAGTCAAGACAACAAACAAGTAGTTATTATAGTCAAGACTATAATATAATATTGTAGACTATAATATAGTGTTGTGTATAATTATATTATAATGGATCACGTTGATGTGAGAGTAAACTGGTACACTGTTTAGTCCAGCATAATACATGTATATTAGCTTCACAATTTTCATTATATTTGAAATATTAGAGAATAATGAGAATTACTCCCCATAAAGACAATTTCATATTTTCATCCGATCACACATATCCTCAACTCATTGCTATTGCTGAGTAAATCCGGTTATGTCGAAAAATACTCATTCAGAAACCACCGATATATTACAAACCTGAAAAAAACGTTCTGGCATATGAGGATATACCATTCCCTTTTCACCTCATTTTAGCATAGATAGTCATCTCAGGAGGGGGTCTCAAAGTAGGCGGGAAAATATTCAGGATTCAATTAAACGAGCTGATATATGACAGTAATAATTTTGAGGGAGAATAATTACCGCTGTTAATCATCTTTAGGTCGCCTGCTAATTACATCATTTGGTAAAAGCCGAGGTAAAAACCAGTTAGAAAAAAAAACGGGGGCGATATAATTTTAGATAAATATTGCTCCGGGTTTGACAGAGCTCCCTAAAAGTTTTGAATCGCCGAGGTCCGCATCGATCAGTTCGTCAGATTTAAACTCATCTGTAAAATGGGAACTTCGTAGATGAAATTTCAACCTAATTAATCGTTTCTCGTGGAATAAGGAAAGTCGGCCAGATTGTTTTCAATTTTAGGAAATTACGTTGAGCGACCATACTAAAGTAAAGAACATGTTGATAATATACGCCTCTTGTAAACTATACAACAATCTCAATAAGAGAGTTGACAAGTTCATATAAATTGAGCACAAAGGAGCAAGAACGAGGGAAAAATTCAATCGTGAGCCCTCATCATGGTATTAAATATCATTAAGATGTACCTAAGAAATTCACGTAGGTAGGCACTATCCATTAAAATTACGCTCTGATATGGCAGTGCTGATGACAAATTGTGCTGATTAAAAAGTTCATTAGATGTAAATAATTAGGTATTTCATTTTGATAACAAAATGTATCCTTAACCCATTCAGTAAAGTAAAGAAAAAAATACTTAACAATGCATATATCGAACATTTGCATCCTACGACTGCAGTATGGTCCACATACTTAGGTACTAACATCATGATGTACAATAATGATACGTTACAATTTACTGTTCAGTTCAAAAAAGGTTGTTCTTTTTCGATTGAAATATTCCACCAGATCTACAAACATCGAAAAAGAAGTAATAACAATGAGTTGTTCCTCCTTTTCTAACTGCACACCTCTAGTACTAGTACTGCAATTGACTCCGCCTAACTAACGAAAGAACTTCTTTCAAACATAATCTTCTTACCTTCCAGTCATCTAAAGGTAAAATGTCCTATCTGTCGATTCATCCACAAGAAAAACATAGTATCTGCCAGTTCATCTTAAAGTAATTCGTATCATTTCCTAGATCATCCAAAGGTAAAACGTTCTATCCGTCGATTCACCCTAAAGAAAAACATATCTACCAGTTCATCCTAAAGTAAATCGACTCATTTGCCAGATCATCCAAAGGTAAAAATGTCCTATCTGTCGATTCATCCAAAAGAAAATCACATTTTCTGGTAGTTCATCCAAAGGCAAAAAAAAATGTTTTATCTGATGATTCATCCTAAAGAAAAAAAATATCTACCAGTTCATCCTAAAGTAAATCGTCTCATTTGCCAGATCATCCAAAGGTAAAAATGTCCTATCTGTCGATTCATCCCAAAGAAAATCACATTTTCTGGCAGTTCATCCAAAGGTAAAATTAATGTTTTATTTGACGATTCATCCTAAAGAAAAAAGTTTATCTGTCAGTTCATCCTAAAGTAAATCGTCTCATCTGCCAGATCACCCAAAGGTAAAATGTCCTATCTGTCGATTCATCCAAAAGAAAATCGTCTTTTTTGGCAGTTCATCCAAAGGTAAAATTAATGTCCTATCTGTAAATTCATCCTAAAGAAAAAAGTTCATCTGTCTGTTCATCCTAAAGTAAATCGTCTCATCTGCCAGTTCATTAATGCCAAATCTGTCGATTCGTCTTAACACTCCGAAGGTCGCGCCCCAAAAGTTACTTAGATGGTCGCGCTGGTCCTGTGAGATCCATCTAGGAGTGATGGAGTTTTTCAATGAAAATGACCCCCATTTTTATATTTTAGGAGCTAGAAAACGTAGTAAAGTAGAATTGACCTATTTTCTGGTGAAAATGATAGTTTACAAGCAGAAAAAGGTGTATTTCTTGGAAAAAACTAATGACTGAAAAACATGACTTTATCTCGAAATCAAATGTAAGTTTCTCTGTGAATAGCAGTCAGGTACACAATATAATGTATGCATACAATAGAATACATGGCAAAAAAGTTGCATCCTTACAAAAAACAGGTACCTACCTGAATAGAATAGGAATTAAATGAATAATCGTTACTTAGATCAAATTACGAATATAACAAAATCCATCATCGTGTTGTATGGAAGGTTAGTAAAACTCATCAAAATTATTGAATTATTGATTTTTTTTTGTTGTATATATGAAAAATACAAAAGGCGGTAACTTATAAGTAACAATAGTACAAATCGTTTGTACAAACTAGCATATAGGTATTTTCAGACTTTCATTGTTTATGTATTTTCATTTAATGTAGAATGGCAAAAACATTATAGCGAACGAAATAGTTTCATGCAATGTGTAAAATTACTACAAGAAAGAGAAAAAAAGGGAAATTAGAAAAAGTTACATGCTCGGCCATGTGGATCTATCAGATCCGAATGAAGATTGCACCACACGGGAGGACCGGCTGACTTCCATGATCACACAGAGTCCAAAAGCAACTCAAGAAAAGAAGGTACTGGGAGAGGGAGCCCCCTTCATTGAAGGGTTGGCTGGGAACAGACCAAAGTCCGTCAGTGGATCTCTCAGATCCCAGCGCGACCATCGGAGTGTTAAAGAATAACTTTTTATCTGCCATTTCACCTTAAACTAAGTCGTCCTATCTAACAATTTATCCAAAAGAGAGAATTTCTAATTGACAGTTCATCTTAAGATGAAACATCTTCTTATCTGACAGTAAATTCATCTAAAATGAAACTCTTTCCTAGCTGACAGTTCATCTCAAGGTGAAAGTCCTATCTGACAGTTCATTCAATGCTAAAACGTCCTAAACGTCATCCTTAGGTAAACGTATTATCTGACTAATTATAATAATTAAAATTGAAGTCAATGGACTGGAGGATCGATCCTTTTTGTGAACAAATATGGATTCAGGTCAAAAAACCAAAATCGTACTTTTGGAAATGAGCAAATTAGAGACAGTTCTTTTCTTGGTGAGAAGGGAGTTTAATTTCGACTATACCTTGATGAAAGCAGAGTGGAAGCAAAGATGGAGTGTTTTGTTGGTTCCCAATTCTGATACCTGTGACACTTCGTTTAACAAGTAATACGAGTTAAATTACACATCAAGTAACTTCTCGTACCAACAAAACCTGTATGAATCTGAGATGAGGTCATAACGCGGTGATTAAACCTGAGTCGCCAGTGATCCTGCACATGTTTCGCTCGAACCGATATTGTCAACAACCGGTACTCCCAACTCGGGGGACATCCCGGGAACTAACGAGACGATCATCTGCCGTCCAGAAGACAGTGATAGGCCCCCGAGGAAATACACCCCTGCAGCCGGAACCCCGACGGCCCCTAATCACCTTGATTTAATGGTAATGAGGATTTGAGATGGAAAACGGACGACAATGGAGGGCCCTCGGGAAGAGGTCATAAGGCAGGTGGCAGGGCGGTCAGAGCGGCTATTAGCTTGTTAGGTGGTCAGTTCTTGTGGAAGGAGGGCTGACCAGAACAGGTGAACCTGCGGGATACCAGGTGGCGCCGCGGTTCCCTTTCCTTCTTCTTCTCGCGGTCTTCAAGACTACAGACGCCGATTAGATCTAGATCTCTCGTGTACGATCTTCACTTCAAAGAGAACCCCTATAATATCAGTTACATCAAGGTGGCGTCGGCACCTTTGCATTCCCATAGAGAGATTTAACAAGTTTTGGTACCCTCTGAAATCAATGAAATTGAAAAGCCCAGCATGAATGGAAACCTATTAAATACCATTTTCATGACTTCAAAATATTACGTACCATCGTCTTCAAAATTCAAGCTTAATGTATTCACGAATCTGTGTAGATAAGTAACTATCTTTACAGTGCAGCTGACTCCCTCATAGGGATGTGCGATACTTCAAAAGTATCGATTTAATATACTTTCAAAAAGTATTGATACTTTTCGAAAAATGGGTGGAAAAGTCGTTTGTTTCTCTCCATCAGTGTGACATCTCTTCATTGCGAGGATAATAATTAATATAGAATGAACAAAACAATAAATCACTCATTTTGGTTTATTATTTTCAATAATGAACCTTTGGAATCGACCAAGACACCCCCTCAAAATTTGATGGTTTACGTTTCAAGGTACGTAGAATCCAAAAATCGAATAAAAATTTGGCCGTCCGTCCGCCGTACGCGGCACTTTTGCCACTTAGCATTGACCGATTTTGATGAAATTTGGTTTGTAGGCTCCATTTGGGGCCTAGTTGTGCTGCAAAGATTTTGGTTGATGTAGGTCACTTCTAAGGGTTCCAAAATCAATTTTGAAATTTTGAAAACGCCCTAACTCAAAAAATTTTGATATAAAGGTATTTTTTTCCTTCAGTTTAAGATCCTATTGAATTTTTAGAATTTTTTGAGACCACCCAGAGCTCTGTAGGACAAACCGTTCGCTCACTACGAGAATTTAAAGTTTGGACGTACGATAAATCAGAAACACGAGTGTGAATCGCAAAAGAGGCCTAATCTCCGTTCAAATTAAAGCTGACCGAAATGCGATCGATGTTTTTCTTCATGTTGGATGGTTGATGGCTTTGCAGACGAGTGATAAAAAAAACGAGAAAAACACGAGAAAAATAAAAAATAATAAACCATTGTGTAATGATTTGCAGCGTTTTTTATTTAAAACTTTTTTTTGTTTAGGCACTTGTTTACGTATTGCACTTGGTTGGGTTTACAGTTTGGTGGTCCTTCCCAGATGATGGAGGACAGCATATTATCATAGAGAGCTGGAGGTGGTGGTACATCATCTTTCTTTAATTTGTTGAAGTGGTTGGTCTCCCAACAATTTATGTAGAGAGAGATACTGTCAAGTAGGTACCTCCATGTCGTAGGTGTTGAAACAGATACAATTTGAGAGATAAAAAGAGTATCACCTCCGATACTGGAAAAAAGTATCGATATGCATCGATACTTTTTTCAAGAAGTATTGATACTTTTAAGTATCGATACTTTGGGGACATCCCTACTCCCTCAGTGGTAAGATGTACGATTAAAAGTAATACGAAAGGGCTGTTTTTAGGTATGATCAGGAAGAGATTTAGAGTTCACACCATTTTTTGAGTAGTCCTCAGAAAATTACAGGCATCTCTTTTTGTGGTACCTACAGGTCACACCACTCGAATTTGAGCGATTTTGGATACTCAGGAACTGAGAAATCGCAGTTCGTTGAAATTCACGACTACGCTGACTAGATAGCCTTATTGTAAGGCTATAATTAGGCTTATTATTTATCGTTATAATAGCGATGCAACTCAAAGAAGATTGTCTAGGGACTAACCAGCACATTTACTGAAAATAAATTGTATTGTTATCGTACATTTTCGTATGGTTTTGCTTTGGACAGACAGATACAGCACCAAAATATTCCAAAAAACACTGAAACGCCAAATGCGAGTAAAAATGTTGATTTTGGATGTCCCAAATACTTTTCACCTGCTGCAATGAGAATGTTTGGAAAACTACAAGCATTTCACTTCTATATTCTGAGGTTGATTTTTTCAAAAATTCTAACAAGGCTCTAGGAACTTTTTTTGTCTTCACCACTATCACTAAGCTTCACACTATCATTTTGAAATTTTACCACAACTAAACGCAAAAAGTAATTTGCAGGTTTATGGTAAAAATACTTTCACTGATCGCAGAAATTGTGAATCACTAAGTATTGTTGGAATCACAGTACGTGATAGTGATATGTTAGGGAATTATCAATGGAGTATATGATAGTCATTCTATAATTTATTAATTACTAATTCATTTATCTTATAATTTATTAATTTATTTATTTTTAATTTATTAATCAAAGTCTTCAAAACCTTGGATAACTAAGTTTGGTATATAAGTATATGAATTTGGTACATTTTGATCTGATTTTGGTACATCATGATAATGATCTCGTTAATTTGGTCCTTCACTTTGATTTCACGCAATTTGTGGCACATTACTGGGATGGAGTGGTTTTTTTTTTTTTTTTTTTTTTTTTTTTTTTTAACCAGGTCGATCCTACCTGGACAGGGCTGATCGTAAAGTACGCCACAGAGGCTGTGACACAGGCAGAGGACAGGCACCTGTCCACAATTAGATCCGGACTCCAATGATATGCTAATTCTCGGGGAACTTGAAGATTACCATCCCACTCCCTCGATACGGAGTCCCTTTTTAATTTAACCTCTCGACGACCGGGATGGAGGAATATATTTCCGTCGTTTCTTATATCCCACCTGAAGGTTTTATCAGGGCATTTGGATTCTTTCTGGAGCCCGACTTCAAGAAGAGGGGGCGGATCACTGAGTCGATCTCCGTGTAAAATGCGGCAAAAGGTTGAGAACTTTGATGGAAGCATGTTCTTGAGGGGGATCTCTTTCCTCGATAGCTACCTACCAGTCAATATGGGTTACATTCAGGCACGATGGGGTACCCCATTCAAGCTGACGACTCAAAGCTTGAATTCTTCTTTTTCTCGAAAGAAGTTTTTCCCACGAGGGTGGTCGCCACTGAACAGTTTTAAACCTGAATTATCACGACTTCTTGTCTATCGAAACTCAATACATCCTCGTCTTTTTCGCTAAGATGCTAAGTTATTGCCAACTATGTAACATTTTCACCTCATATTAAGTGAAGAGGAAACATAGTTTAATAATGCTTGCCTTCCAGGGGACGTCCTTTTGGATAAGGTTTCTTCCAATATCAATCGGTGAGTTATAAAACTTTTTTTAAACTTTTTACTGAACTGAACATGTTCATTGCACAAAGTTTTATTCTATGTAATTTAGGTAGTTAAGGTGAGGATCCAAAATTGGATTCCTTGGATTCACCAAAATATCTCTTAAAGGGAAACTTGACAGATCTTTTATGTATTTGACCAGTTTCCTCTCCAGGTGCCATCAAATATCAGGTCGGATGAGCTCAAGTCCAAAAAACATTAATTCGAACCCACCATTGCAGTCTTGAATCAGTCAATCTTTAAATACAGCTTCAATATCTTCAAATTACTGGAGTTATAAAAACATTGTATGCAGGTAAAAAAGTACCTAGGTCCTTCTAAGTTGAACTTTGAGAAATACGACCGGAGTTGTGACGTCAAGCGCTCCCTTTCAAGTATTTGTTGTTTAGGTAGACAGAATTTCGATAGATAAATTGATTCTGGAGGGATTTCTACTGGCTGGGTCGGGTTTTTATATCAAAAAAGCAAAATTCTCTTTCATGTGAGTTCTCAATTTAAAAAATTGTAAGACAATTCAATTATTAAAAAACGCCAATTTTTCTGCACACCTATTTCTTAAGCTTCTGTTGCTGTTGAACCTGTTCATCACTCTGAACCTCTTCAAGAGATCTACAATGAACCTTGTTATGATTGAAATATTTTATTACACTCAAGTTTCTAAGAAATCGTTGTATAAAACGTCCACGGATGGTCTGGGTAGACCACCTAACGGCCAGGAAGGCCGTTAAACTCGCCTCTTCAAAACCCAAAGCCACAGAGTAAGTATCACTCGAAACGAAACAAGAGTGCAATTACAAAATCGTGATTCAGCACGAAGAGAGGATCTTACATTGATGACAGTAACTGCATCATGGCTGTTCCATTGGCCCATTCCTTCGATGATGGTTCTGTAGGTACGATAATTGGAAGAAGTGACGTTACTGGTCGGAACAAAATTCAATTATGATGATAATATGATGATAGTATGATGATATGATGATAGTAACAACTCGGATTATGATAGTTATTGAAACTAAGATTCGAATTCGTAACATTTTTATACATCAGACGTCATTGGACATTTTGAGAATTTGGACATTTTGATACATTGGAAATTTTTTATATTGGATAAACATTGGAGATTTTGATACGTTGGACATTTAAATTGATCATCTGAACGTATTTGACATCTTGAATCATTGGAGATTCTGGTATGTTGAATATTTTGAAACATTGGATATTTCGACACCTTGGACATTTTGATATGTCGGATATTTTGATACATTGGAGATTTTTATATGTTGGATATTTTGATTCGTTGAACATTTTGATTCGTTGAACATTTTGAAACTTTGGACATTTTGACACTTTGGACATTTCGATAGATTGGCCATTTTGAAACATTGAACGTTTTGAAACTTTGGACATTTTCATAGATTGGACATTTTGAAACATTGAACGTTTTGACAATGATCATTTTGATACATTGAACTTTATGAAACGTTGAACATTTTGACATCTTGATTTATTGGAGATTTTGATACGTTGGACATCTTGATTCGTTGAACATTTTGACACTTTGGACATGTTGACACATTGGACATTATGAAACGTTGAACATTTTGACATCTTGATTTTTTGGAGATTTTGGTATGTTGGATATTTTGAAACATTGGAATTTTTTTACATTGGATATTTCGATACATTGGAGATTTTGATTGGTTGGATTTTTTGACACTTTGTACATTTAGACGCGGTTGATATTTCGATACATTTGATGTTTGATATAATTTTTGGAGATTTTGATACGTTGGATATTTTGAAACATTGGAATTTTTGACACCTTGGACATTTTGATAAGTCGTATATTTTGATACATTGGAGATTTTTATATGTTGGATATTTTGATTCGTTGAACATTTTGATTCGATGAACATTTTGAAACTTTGGACATTTTGGACATTTCGATAGATTGGCCATTTTGAAACATTGAACTTTGAACATTGAAACTTTGGACATTTTGAAACATTGAACGTTTTGACAATGATCATTTTGATACATTGAACATTATGAAACGTTGAACATTTTGACATCTTGATTTATTGGAGATTTTGATACGTTTGATATTTTGAAACATTGGAATTTTTTTACATTGGACATTTCGATACATTGGAGATTTTGATTCGTTGGATATTTTGATAATTTGGACATTTAGACGCGGTTGATATTTCGATACATTGGATGTTTGATATAATGGACTCTACTGTGTTCAATTTCATGTACTATTGGATCATGATGATACGTTGGACATATTGGACATTTTAATACTTTGGAAAATTTGATGGGTTGGATATCCTTATACCTTCGTCATAGGTTATTTCTTGGAATCAACTATTCGCATACGTTCAATTTTGCCTCCGAGTCTACCAAGGTAGTGGAAGCTTTGTTTCCACTTTACAAGGTTGGACAAAAAATGATCCCCAAAATCAAAATTTCCACTCGCGTTTTACGTTTCAGACCTTCCTGAACAACAAAAACAACAACACAACAACAACGGAACAATTTTGGTTCCGTGTCTGTCTGTGTTTCTGTGAGTCTGTCGATGAAATTTTCAGGAATTATGCGAGTTGGATTGGAGATGGTCCCCTATGAAAATCATGAAAAAATGAAAGTATTTTGTGTGCATGCGCAAACGAAAAAACCTTGTTACAGCCATAACTTCTACATTTTCCAACAATATTCAGAGATTGTGCGGGTTGAAGTGTAGATGGTCCCCTATGAGGGTAGTGCAAGGTACTTGGGTAGTTATTATCTATACATTCGGGTTATGGATACGATGAAGTTATGTGTCACACCCACTTGGCAGATATATTTTGGCTTTGCTCATCCGCATATCCAAACTCACCTGTTTGTAGGAGATTAGTTGATGACCTGATTTTTTGGTATTTCGGCATTGTAAAACACTGTATGAATAAATTTTTGGGTTGTGGAGAGGGTCACGTTTCAGACTGGCAACCGGGGGCCATCGCAATCATTCCTCCCATTTGCTCCACTCCGTTATCATGACAGTTAAAAAGCGTAGGTAAAGGAGTTCCGATTATGGCACGAACTATCAGTATCTCGAAGATCGTGGGATGTCACGAAAACGTTTAGGAAGACGGCGGAATGCTCTCCGAGAAACCAAGAAGATTGGGCGACCTCGCGGACGAAGGAGTCGGTGAGACATGAAAGGTTTTCGCCAGTTCACCGGTCTTGATAAGAACAACGGGGAGAGGAGGGAAGAGAGGAACTAGCCCGCGGTCCCCGCCCACGCGCTTGCGCAATAGAAAGGTAATTAATGAGCTGCCGCGGACGTTGATGGATACCTGAGCCGAAGAAGGGTCTCAAGGATGGCAGGCGCTTCCACTTCCCCAGTCAATGAACCACTCAACGGGCTCGCGCGTTATCAATCAAATCGGTAGGAAAAGAGGAGGAGCAGGTTTCCGAAGGAGACTTCGTGAATGGAATCACAATGTTCATTTTGGCTCATTTACCAGCTAAATCGCTCTTTGGACCACCGACTCGTTAGTTACAACATCAAAAAACGGCTTGGTAAGAGCTGTTCTGAAGAGAAATCGCCAATTTCTGGGGTCTCCAGAAATTAGCTGAATGCAGTTAGTGATTCGAACCAGCTCCCTAGTATGAATCAAACATGAAGTGGGATACCTATTGCAATATTGCGGAGCTGGTTTTTTCTAACCCGGTTCACTATATTCTGAAAATATCCATGTTTTAATTTAGCATATTCAGAATAAAGTAGTAGTACAGCTTATAAAGTAGTTATATAGGTAATATCGAATAAACGAGTTTTCAAATAAACGTAATAATTACGTCATCCTCATCATCTTCTTAGACCTAGTTATTATTATTGGTTTGGAATAAATGTATGTTTCCATGTGAGGGATTATTTAATTATTAAATAATCCCTCACATGGAAACATACATTTATTCCAAACCAATAATAATAGAGAGTTTTAGCATGCCACAAGCACCGCGAGATTCACGTCACCGTGAGATTCTCCTAGGACGAGCAAGATGCTAACCTTCATTCTTGGGGATCAACGTGACCCTACAAACCTAGAGTAACGTCAAGCGTCACACCAACTCTGTATTTCTGTCTTGTCGTCTTGTGGCCCGAGTTTCATTTTGGTGGAAATCATTTCGGAAATACCTAATGGTTCATTTGCAATAGCAATTATTTTGCCGTAGTGTATTACGCAAGAACGATGCTTTTGTGATTCGTGCTTTTTATCATGGAATACCTATCTAGTGATCATTCATCAGTCTACGCCCGAATTACTTAATTCGTCCGTCGAACAATCAACTGCCTATCCACCTAACTTCGAGGTAAGAAATCGTATTAAAATTTAGTTATGTGTGATAGGTACATAGTTTACCTACTCATATTACTACCCTCTTACTGGTACTTTCAACTAGGTACTTGGAGAGAGAAGAGTATAGCTAACTGCCTGGGGGTACTAATTTTTGTTTCAGATTCCGGAAAACAAGTCCCTAGACGTCTTTTCGGAACAAGAATGAATTTGAATGATGAAACCAGAATGAATTTGAAAATAAATGAATGGAAATATGTAGGAATGAATGGAAATATGTACCTACCTATTGCTTTTAATATAACATGAGATTTGTTAATTGATTTGTTCGTCTACCTACAAGATAACTTCATGTTACAATTTTCACCTGCCTCTCACCTCACCTATCTACGTTGATCTTGGTTGCAAACAGTATTAGGCAAAAAATATTTTTGCAGTTAAAAGTAGGTAGGATAGTGATAAGATGAGGACTTCCAGCTCAAATATTTGCGCAAAAAAGTCTCCATTTTTGTGAGTTTCTGCATTTTAGGGAGTAGGTAATTATTTATTATTTAAAATACTATTTTTGCGCTAGCAGGCATATTTTATCGGAAAGTTTACATAACATCAAAGTTTGAAAATTTCCCGAAAATGATGAATTTAGGCTTTTTTATTTCAACATTTCTATTGTTTTTCAATGGACATCATCATTCAATTATTGATATAGAAGATTCTCTTAATAGTTTCCTGGATTGACAAAACCTCCTGGATTGAGGTTTCATTCACGATTAGGTAGTTAGTACTTAGTTACGTGGAAGAATATTATTACGAGTTTTGTTCAAAACAATCGTAGGTACCTACCTAGGAAAGCAAAATCATAACGTTGAAATCAATTCGATAACAAATTAAAACGTCGAATTACCACTATTCATGAAGGTTGGAATATTCAATACCGACTATACCACAGTTTTTAGAAGAGACACGTTTTCGAACCCTACTTTTTGAAAATTGTACAACTTAGGACAGTTCTCAAATGTTGGCCCACAAACTAATAGTTTCCCTCATTATTATGGACATTTTAGCAAAGAAATGTTTACTTTGGAAAATCTATAAAAAATTATCAAAATAGTTTTCAAAGATAGGTACCTACAGTAGGTATATTTTGAGACACAATTTTGGTTTTTCCCCAATACCTTTGTTTTCTTCAAAGTGCAAAGAAAATTCATAAGAAGATTATGAATGAATAAAATGTGTATGAAAAAGAGAGGAAGAGAATGATACCTAATGAATAAAGTCAATTAAAAAGAACGATAATGAATGAATTAAATTACGTACAAAATGACCAATCGTGAATAAGTAAAATGATGAGGTAAAAATTATAACTAGGTATGTAGTTGTTACTGAAGAAAGTTTGTAAAATATGTGTTGAAAATAAGTAGGTAGCTCCATTCATGCTTCCTCCATGGGTGCGTTTGTTATGTCCGCGGCCCCTTTTCTGTACCTACTGTTGTTGTTATTTATTCGGTTTTACCCGCGAGTTCGAACGATTCTCCTCTCTGATTTATATTGAAAGTTTTATAGTTTTCCCAAGAGCAGTGTATGTATCGCATTGACTTACCCAAAATAAAGTATAGTTAAAGTAAAGGTAACTCGTGATTTATCGTTTTATTGAGTACCTAACATAAATGGCGACCGTGACAGGACGATGAAAATAATCTTTGGATAAGTGGTAAGTCAATAATTATGTCTCTTGAAGTAGCCAAGAAAGCGAGATCGGGCATTCGCCGATCATTCTCAAAGTTGGAGAAGGAAATAGAAGTAGTTTTTGCCGCAAAACACGAAACCGTCGATGTCGCAAAGTTGAAGTCCTTGTTTGCAGTGCTTGAAAGTAGAAACAACGAATTATTGAGCAAAAACATCGCGATCTACGAACTGATGCTTGTTGATACGGACGTGGATGATAATGAAATTGATGCGGAATTGGATAGATGTGATGAATATTCCGTCAAGTTTTCTCACATTGCCGCGTTGATGTCGGATTATACAGAACAGAACGTCGCATCTAATCGTTCCGGTTCATCTCGGCAGGGTTCCGGATTTCGCGGTTTTCCCGACTCAGGTGGTACAATGTATAAGTTACCGAAAATGACGTTGAAAGAGTTTGGTGGAGATATTGCTGATTGGCTACCGTTTTGGGATCAGTTTAACAAAATTCATGCTGACAATAAACTGGATCCTAGTGATAAAATGCACTACCTGTTGATGTCGATCACCCCAAACTCTCCTGCTAGGGCTGTTGTCGATAGTTTCCCTGCTACGTCTGGAATGTACCCTGAGGTTATTCAAGCTCTAAAACAACGGTTCGGTCGTGATGATCTCTTGACAGAGTTTTATATTCGAGAATTGCTCACTATAATTTTGCAGAATATGGCCTCGACTCAAAAGCTTGCTTTATCAATATCACAGAGTACCGGAGACAAGTTAACAGAGAAGAAAGCTAACGTTAAAATGGATGGCAAGCATGGATAAGATGGATATTATATTCAGGGGGATCGCGACGGCAGCGCAGCTTGTGCTAACCCGACGGTACTAAAGGGGTGGGGGAAGAACCTGGACCCGTTCCCGCTTCTTTTCAAATGTTTTCCCGTTCCCGCTTTTTTTTGAATGTCGGCTCGTTCTCGCTCGTAGCTACAATTTTTCCATTTTTCATCACTTAAATTTGAAGAACAACTTGTAACAATTTTTCATGCAGACCATGAAATATCTTACATTTGTTTCATTTGAAGAAACAAATGTAAGATATTCCATGGTTTACATGAAAAATTGTTACAAGTTGTTCTTCAAACCTAAGTGATGAAAAATAGAAAAATGGCCAAAAAAAACTTGAAAATGAAATAATACCCTTCTTTATTTGTGGATTAAGGAATATAGATATCAATCAACACAGTTAATGAGGATAGTACAGATTTTATTCTTTGTTATTTTGATAATTAATATCAATACCATTATAAGAAAAATGTAAACAATACAATGTAGTTATAGAGGTCTTACTTTTATCAACTACAAACAATTTTGAAGGAACGTCGTTTTCTCATTCAATTGTAATTTGCACTACTTACAAGGAAATTATTCACATAACTGTTATCTACTTCAGAGTTTGACGAACAACACTATCGTCTAATGAAAAGAATAATACTATTCAATATTGATTAAAATATTGCACCAGGAGGGGCATAATCACATTAAATGTGATAAATTTTATCACATAAATTTTAAATGTAATAAATTTTATTACATCATAGACGTTGGTTCGAAACTAAAATGATCATTATTACAAGTTTTTAGAAGTACGGGCTTACCACTACGAGTCTCCAACACAAATACAGCTGAGTAAAAAGTAGCAAAAGGAATTTAGACTTTGATGATTCTTAACCTAATTAATAACTTGAACTAGGTACCTCAACCGAAAAATGATCTAAGAACTGTTAAATATGTAGCATTACAAAACTGATTTATTCTTGAGATAACTAATGTTTTAGGTACCTACCTTAAGGTGTCACAGAAAGCAAACCGTTCTATGAATAAAAAATACGAGGAAAGTATTTGTACGAGAGGGACTCTTTATTGAATGTTGAAGTTTTTTACTCATACAAAATCATTAACCAAGTTCACTGTAGTGACTTATTTAATTGATAAGTTGATATTTATGACAAAACATATTACGATATAGGTAGATACGCTCCTATTGTCATACCTACCTGCTTACCAATAATAGTAACCGTCTAAAAGTATTTATCATCTTTGAATTTTCTTCTCCCAAGTTTTCCATACTACCTACTACCTTCTTCTAAACATAAAATGGAAACATTTTGCTCTAAACCTCGTAGTGCAGCAAGACGCTAGTGTCGGTAAGCTTTTTATCGAAACACGACAAGTAATTAGAAAATGTTATGCTCTACTAGCTGAATTACCAGTACCAAGGTAAGTACATATTTCTGCACCTGTTCATACAAAACCCACATTGGAATGAAAGTATGATGTATTGTATGATTAAATGAATAGAATTATGTGGTACATTGATACATAGTTACTGTTGAATCATCAAAAATTAACTACCTCCTTCATCAAAAATCATCATCATCAAAAAATCAAACCATCAAAAATTAACGACCTACTTCAGATCTCAGTAATTCATTCATGGTAGGTACCCAGTTAGGAAGGTGGTAAAGTCGGGGTTCTTGGTAACAACTTCACTGACTGCAACTGGAAAAAATGGATTGTTTCAAAATTTCATTTACAATAAGTAATTAATTAATTAATTTCAATGTATTATTTTATTAATTTCGCTAGTTTCAAACTTCACACTCCATTAAAAGTTCTGAAACATAGACGGAGCTCGTTAAGGCATAACAGTGAAAAGTTACTGAAACCTTTCTCTCAACGACAAAGAACTATTAACACAGAAAGAGAATTTATAAACTATGTGGGTGCAACTTCTCCACCTCAGGTATCAAAACAATGAACAGATGTGATTTGTTAGTTCTCAACTCACCTTTTCCAAGCCATAATTCGAAAAATCGAAGTGAAGCTCCTCCAGAGTCCTTTGGTTGTGGTAATGCTAACCTTTTCCTCCACCTTATACAGTTTCTTAGTCATTAAAAAATCGTGTAACTTCGGCTGTTGCAGAGGCTCTCGGTTGTAAAATACCTGCAACCCACAAAATAACTTAGAACTACTTAGGTTGATAATGTATCATTATATACAGGGTGGTCCTTAATGAACGTACCACCCTTTCAATTTCGTTGGTTGTGGAGAAATCAAAAAACTTGTCGAAGTAACTCCCCTTATTTTTTTGTAAAGAATTCAGGAAAAATACTTTTGCGCAAAAAAATTGCGCGCAATTGTGCGCAATTGACACTAACTTTGTTTTTTCAAATACGAACCCCCATTTTTTATTGCAGATTCAGATTCAACGTCAAATTTCATGAGAAATTCATACCTGAATCGATTTTTTTTCATTGCGTGCAACTGGTACTTTTCGCGCGCAAAGTGACCAGGGTGCGCAAAAGTGAGTTTTTTTAACCCCAAGTGTGGCACATTTTTTTCATTATTTTTGACGCAGAATCACGTGGTGAGGTCCTTTCTTCGATTTCATCGTTATTTTTCCAAATTTAGAAGGAAAAATAATATTTTTGGACTTTGTTTTCCCTCCCCCTTTCGCGACACGTGCTGGGGACCGGCTATGGCAGGATCAAAAATAAATGCCTCACTTCTAAATTAGAAAACAAAATATGGGAAAGTAGATAGGTACTTACCTACTTTAATGTAAAAAAATAGCTTCTCATCTCAAAATTTTCAAAAAAAAATTAAAAGTTACAAAATCTCCGAAAAAGTAGTGAAAAAAAACTAAGATAGTAATAATCAAATTAAAAAATCACAGCAACTGCTCGAAATCACCTTTTTTTGCCTGCAGACAAGTAACAAGTAACTTTTAATTTTTTTAAAGGTTTTTAGCTTTTTGATTTTTTTTTTACATTAAAGTAGTAAAGTAGTTCCTACCTATTTAGAGGAGAGCAATTTATTTTTAATCCTGCCATAGCCGGTCACCAGCCCGTGTCGCGAAAGGGTGAGGGAAAATAAAGTCCAAAAACATTATTTTTCCTTCTAAATTTGGAAAAATAACGATGAAATCGAAAAAAGGACCTCACCACGTGATTCTGCGTCAAATATAATGAAAAAAAAAAATGTGCCACACTTGGGGTTAAAAAAAAACTCACTTTTGCGCACCCTGGTCACTTTGCGCGCGAAAAGTACCAGTTGCACGCAATGAAAAAAATCGATTCAGGTATGAATTTCTCATGAAATTTGACGTAGAATCTGAATCTGCAATAAAAAATGGGGGTTCGTATTTGAAAAAACAAAGTTAGTGTCAATTGCGCGCAATTTTTTTGCGCAAAAGTATTTTTCCTGAATTCTTTACAAAAAAATAAGGGGAGTTACTTCGACAAGTTTTTTGATTTCTCCACAACCAACGAAATTGAAAGGGTGGTACGTTCATTAAGGACCACCCTGTATAATATATATTGGTATATTATACCAATGCATATTATAATAATTATTAGGAAAGTTTTTTTTTCTTTCAATTTATACTCTCATTTAGTGATCAACTGGACTTCTGATCACTTGACTGAATAAATATAATATTTTTCAAAAACTGTTTGCCCACAAATACATATTTTGAAATTAGGAACATTTTTTTTTGCCAGTTGCCTTTTTTGCCCAGGTTCACTTCCCAAATTAACAAGAACACACTTCCAGAATAGGTAGGTAGTTTCTATAACTCGCTAATAGCCACAAAAGAATGAAAACTTTTAAAAGAAAAGCATACGCCTGTTTGGCAAGACGTCTGTCAAATTGGGTGGCAGGTATGTCAAAATCACTAATTTGAAGGAAAATGCAACTATAATACTATATGGTTTGTCAGAATAATTATAAAATGCCACATGGCATTACATATTATACATCGATACCTTATTTTTTATTTTTTTTTTATTTCAGAAAAACTCAAATTCAAGAAAACTATTATTGAGTTTTCTTGACGATAATAGCTTGAAAATTAATTGATGAAATTAAAGAGTTTAGTGTGATAAATCTAAAAATAAAAATAAATCCATTCCGTGAATCTACAACCCATAAAACTGGTGTATTACTTTTTTTTATACTTTCACCACTTTAGATCAGCACTTTGTAAGCAGTGCCTAACAAGTACATCAATTATTATTCCTCACCTTTCGAGATTGAACGGAGACACGATCAGTTTTTCAATTAAATTCGCTGCGTCGCATCCTAGCGCGCGACAATGGCGCAAGTGAAACTGAAAATTCAAGAAAAAAATTATTGGTACAGAGCAATTAGCAGACACTTTATTTCTAGTATTACATACGTATAATTTTATATGAACATAAGTAGGAAACAACAACTTGCTTATATAGGAAAGCTCTTAGCAAAAACCCTGGAATGTAGAGCCCACAGAATGGTAGATCCTACCTAGCTCCCGTGGTAGAATACCTACCTACCGACCTCTGATCCCAGGAGAGACAGAGTTTGTACAAAGCAAACCCCGACTATTAATTGAGTGGTGCTACCATCTACAATGCTTGTTTTCGTTGGAGACAAAAGAAGAAAGTTGCGCTTTGGGGTAAACCTTTCCCTCTTCAGACTAGACTCACCCATGCTCATGCTTCCAACTGAGTGTTTATAAGACGACGAATGTATCATTCAAAGTTATTACAGACCTACTATCAAGTGAGACCATAATGCCACAGGATGACATGATTATTGGAAAGCTAAAGGGAGGCAAGTACAGTTCAATAATAGTTGAACAATTGCGTGATAGGTACCTACGGAGTTATGTTTAGGTTGACGATCGGTAGCAAACTTACCATCAACTAAGTAGTTCTAGGTACTGCTAATTTCAGGAAATATTCACTTCAACTGATATTGTACCTACTGCTAACCTACGTTCCACAATAATTCATTACCTTCTAAATAAATTGTGGCTCTACAAGCGAGCGAGATTGAGAAGTATTGTTGTAAAAGTTGGATTTCATAAGTGTTGAATTTACTTACCGTCAGTTTATCCATTTTCCGGTGGTGTATGCAATCATGCGTATCTTCACTTTTAAAACACTAAAATTTTGAAATTAAGCACGTCGAGAAACAAGGCAACATATATAAACACAAGACGAAAAAAATATAAGTAAGATGAAATTCGACGATGCAAAAGTTCCGTTGAAACAAAATACGTTGTAGCAAGAAAGCAGGTTCAAATGTTCAAAATGATAGTGGAAGAAAAAACAACTCGGGCAATTCTGCGAAAAATTAAAAAAATCAACAATTTTACACAAATTATAGTTTTTAAATTAAAAATTATAATAATTTGCATAAAAAAATGTTCGGGAAATAAAATTATTACGCTATTACTTTACTATCGTTAATCACAGTTGGTGAAGTTTCTACATCCGCAGCTTTTGAATGTTACAAACCTGCTACATGAAAGCGCAATGATGGTAAGGTGGTCTCCACTAGAGGATGGCGCTAGCGCTGCCATCTGAGAACAGGAACCCTAACTACCTCTAGGAACGTAGTTACCATCCACAACGCTTACCCGGTCCACAGCATTGAGCTTTCCCCGCCCTGATCAATATTGTATGATAAAGTGCAGTCTCACCTCAGAAATTTGCACAGTTTAGGTGTGACTATTGACAAGTGTGCGCCAATTTTGTTTCCACTCGTGTCCTCTTGTCTACCCGCTGACGTTTTAAAGACTTGGGAAAGGAAAGGTTCTTCAGGAGTCAATACCAGTTCAAAGACCATGCTTGAGAATTTATTGGGTTTTCTGAAATGTGAAGTCGAAGGTGAACAGAAAATCTCAATGGCTCTTTCTGGTTTTGGGCTCTCGAAAAAATCGATCAGTTCTAAAGTTGACACCAGAAGGGCGAAGAAAGTTTGGGAATCGTCTAGTGATGACGTTTCTACTGCTGCTGGTCTTCTCACTACAGCCAAAGAATCTTCTCCAAAGGGCTGCATTTTTTGCTCTCAGAGTCACAAATCCCAAGACTGTCATAAAGCTATTGAAATGTCATTGGTGGAAAGACGTAGGATCGTTTCTGACAAAAGAGCGTGTTTCTGCTGTCTAAGGGTTGGTCATTCAGCAAAGATGTGTCGCAACCGCCCTAAATGTGTAGTTTGTCAGAAATCACACTATCCTGTAATTTGTGATGGAGTGTCTCAAAACACTGTCGCTAGACCTAATGTTACATCACCTAGTAGTGAGTCAGACACTAGAAAATCAGAGGTGCTTACTAGTCTCGTTGCTCCCTGTAATGTTTTGATGCAGACCCTACTAGTGAACATTATGAATGGAGGTAAGAAGCGCACAGTTCGTGCTTTGATTGATACAGCCTCACAGAGAACGTATGTGCTGGATTCCACTATAAAGGAAATGGGTTATGAACCAAAAAGAAGTGAAACGATTCAACACTCGCTGTTTGGTGGTGTGAGCTCTGTAGTGTCCAACTATAATGTGTACCAAGTACACTTGTCGTCTCTCAATAGTGGATACTGTTGCAATTTTGAAGCTCTCAACCAAACAAAAATTTGTGGTGACATCTCTCCTGTTTTGAAGGGACCCTGGATCTCTGAACTGGCTGATAGTGGCATTTTTCTTTCGGATGTTGGAAAGAGTGGGCCGATTGAAGTACTCATAGGTGCAGACATTGCCGGAAAGTTGTTGTCCGGAGGACTTCAAGCTCTATCAAGCGGACTTGTTGCAGTTCAGACTAAGCTGGGATGGACTTTAATGGGAAAGGTTCCGGAAGTACAAGTATGTGAAAGGGGAGTTGCCATGTTAGTGACAAGCATGGTTACCAAGGACGTGAAAATCACTGATTTGTGGTCACTGGACACGTTGGGAATCACAGATCCAACAGAAAAATTGAACAAGTTGGAGTTGGAGTCAGCCACTCACCAACATTTTCTCGACACGGTAAAGATAGCTGATGGTAGGTTTGAGGTGCATTTGCCATGGATTGAAAAACATCCCCCTCTACCAAGCAACTACAACCTGGCTTTGAAGAGAATGGAAAATACAGTCAGGAAACTCAAAAATGAAGGTTATTATGAGGCTTATCAGACCTTGTTGGATGAATGGATCAAGGATGGTGTTATTGAGGAAGTCCTTCCTCTTGGAACCGACACACCATGCCACTATCTTCCACGTCGTCACGTTGTCAAACCTGGAAGTACCACACCCGTAAGACCCGTGTTTGATGCTTCGGCGCGAGAAAATAAAAACCCTAGTCTCAATCAATGTTTAGAGAAAGGACCTAACTACATCGAGAAAATTCCTTCTGTCTTGGCTCGCTTCCGGTTAAAGAAGTTTGGTGTCATTAGTGACATACGCCGGGCGTTCCTTCAGATTGGTATTGCTCCTCATGATCGAGACTTCCTAAGGTTCCTGTGGATAGACAATGCAGGTATTTTGAAGATTTATCGCCACTGTCGTGTTGTTTTTGGACTCTCTCCAAGCCCCTACCAACTAGGAGCTTGTATCGATCTTCATCTGAAACAGGTGATGTCAGAGTGTGATGAGGGGAAACGTCCATATTCAGCTGACCTGATTGAACAACTACGATCCAGTTTCTACGTGGATAACTGCCTGACTAGTGTAGATGATGAGTTTAAGGCCCAGGAATTCATTGAAATCGCCAAGGATGTCATGATGGAGCGTGGATTCGATCCGAGAGGGTGGGAGGTCAGTTCGGAAAATGTTGTATCCCATTCTAATGTACTCGGAATGTTATGGAATCGCAAGGATGACACACTGACTGTGAATGTATCAGGTGTCACATCAATGGAGTTTGAGACTATCACCAAGAGACTGATTCTCAGTGCAGCACATCGTGTTTTTGATCCAATAGGTTTGACGTGCTGTGTGACACTTTTACCAAAGTTAATGCTCCAGAAAACTTGGGAATCTGGACAAGGTTGGGACCAAGAAGTGGATGAAGAAATCTCCTCTCAGTTCAAGTCATGGTTCAAAGAAGTATCCCTCCTCTCACAGATTTGTATACCAAGATGGCTCCCAGGTTCAAACACACTCAGTGATGGATGGAGTTTACATGTATTCTCTGATGCCTCTCAGAAATCGTATGGTGCAGCAGTTTTCCTCAGAGTTGAGTCTGCCGAGGGTGTCAGAGTGCAACTGGTTGGTGCAAAGTCTCGAGTGTCCCCTGTCAGCAAAACCTCGAAAAAGATGACTATACCAAGACTTGAGTTACTTGCAGCATCGATAGCAGCTCGTCTACAACAGAGCGTAGTTGAGGACTACGGTTTCAGTAATATTGAGACCACATTTTGGACTGACGCCTCAACTGTACTTGCCTGGATTGAGAGAGATGAGCCATGGGATATATTCGTCTTCAATAGAGTGAAGGAAATAAGGCAACTCACGTCAAAACATGTTTGGAGACATGTTCCCGGACCTATGAATCCAGCGGACCTCCCCTCCCGTGGCTGTTCTGCCAGGAAGTTATTGGAATCTCGTTGGTGGGAGGGCCCTAACTGGCTCAAATTACCTAAAGAATGTTGGCCTAAACCTATATTGAACTATGATGAAGAGGAAATTGGTTTAGAAAGAAGAAGAAATGTAGTATCGTCTATGCTATGTGAAGCCGTACCTTCGGATTGGTACTACAGAAAATTTTCGAATTACAAGAAAATCATTCGCATGGTAGCATGGATCTACAGGTACAAGACCAATGCCAAAATCAAGAAATGTGATCGTGTTCATCAGGATCTGACTTCAAATGAGTACCTCATAGCAGAGCTCAAAGTACTTTGTATGGTTCAAGAGGAGGCATTCTCCGACGTTTTTGATGAAAGGCTTGCTAGTTTACTCCCTTTTGTTGACAAGAATGGTTTGATCAGACTCATGACCAAAGTCTCTTATAGGAATGATGTCCACGACTTTTGTCATCCTATTGTGTTGCCTAATCATGAACATCCAGTAGTTTTCAGACTAATTATGGACGTACACAGGGACAACTGCCATGCTGGGGTTCAGATGATGATGTCACTTCTGAGGCAAAGATTTTGGATCATTGGAGGTCGACAGTCTGTAAGATCCGTTTTGAATTCTTGTCAAATCTGCAAACGCTACACAGCCAAGAGAATCGAGTCACTTCCTGCTCCTCTACCTGAAGCTCGTGTGAGGAATGCCAAGGTGTTCGAGATTTGTGGAGTTGATCTTGCTGGTCCTTTGTTCCTCAAGACTGAAAATGGTACTAAGAAGAAAGCCTACGTCTGCCTATTCACGTGTGGGGTATACAGAGCTATACATCTGGAGCTAATCTCCTCATTGTCGACTGACAGCTTCTTACAAGGATTTCGGCGCTTCACAAGTAGAAGAGGACGACCCAGTGTGATGTATAGCGATAGAGGAACAAATTTTGTTGGCATGGATAATGCATGTGACGAACTGAATTGCAATTTAATCAGTCAGTATAGTACTGCTAGAAGGATTGAATGGAGATTCAATCCCCCATCATCTCCATGGTGGGGAGGATGGTGGGAGCGCCTCATTGGTGTTTTGAAGAGACTACTACGTAAAGTCCTAGGACACTCCTCTGTGAATTTCGAAGAGATGCTAACGATTCTGTGCGATTGTGAGGCAATCGTGAACGCTAGACCTTTGACATATGTTTCCCAGGATCCTAGTGATTTAACACCTTTGACACCTGGAATGTTCCTAATGGATATCGAAGAGGTGGGAGTACCTGATTTCGATCTAATCGAGTCAGATGATCTACAGAAGAGGTTTAAATATCGTCAGAACCTGAAAGAAGTTTTGAGACACAGATTTCGCCTAGAATACCTTGGTCAGCTGAAATTTGCTACCAGCAAGTCTCCTGAACGAGAAGTAGCCATTGGAGACATAGTGCTGATAGAGAGTGACAACAAGAAGCGCCTGGACTGGCCATTGGCTCGAGTTATTGAAAAGGTTGTGGGCAAGGATGGAAACACTCGACTAGTGCGAGTGAAGACAGCCAAAGATATCATGATGAGGCCAATTCAGCGACTGTACCCCCTGGAATTGGAGTTGAACCCCAACAAAGATGCTCAAGTTGTTGGCAGGTGCCTGCGCCAGGTCATTGGTCAACCTGAAATGGAAACCCCGATCCAAGAGGAGGAACAACCTCAACCTGAGACTGCAATCCAAGAGAATGACAGCCACGAAGAAGAAATCGTCACCACCCGTTTTGGACGAAGAGTGAGGGCTCCAGTCAAACTCAACTTATAAATATTTTTTAACTGATGTATTTTGTAATGATCTCATGTTGATGTTTTGAATTTTAAAGTTTATGTCCGAATTTTAAAGATGTTCTTGAATTGTTTGTAATGATAATGTTAAAATGTCAAAGTTCCTACTTAAGCCAAAGTTTTGTACGTCTTGTAGGTAAGTTCACGTATTTGTTGAATGACGTGAACTTAGGTGGGAGTATGTTGAAAATAAGTAGGTAGCTCCATTCATGCTTCCTCCATGGGTGCGTTTGTTATGTCCGCGGCCCCTTTTCTGTACCTACTGTTGTTGTTATTTATTCGGTTTTACCCGCGACTTCGAACGATTCTCCTCTCTGATTTTTATTGAAAGTTTTGTAATTTTCCCAAGAGCAGTGTATGTATCGCATTGACTTACCCAAAATAAAGTAAAGGTAACTCGTGATTTATCGTTTTATTGAGTACCTAACAATATGTGCATTGTTTGAAAGATTGAAGGAACAAATGCCAAAAAATGCGAGAAAATGCGCATTTTTCGCCTTTTGATAGGAAGGGGTTATAAGTGGCGTAGGTTATAACCACAGAGTAACGGAGACAGGTTATAACATCTCGCAGTGCCCGCGACGTGGTTCTCGCGTTGGACGCTCGTTGAGCGTCGACCGTGACTCGCGGTGCCCCGCGAGATATAGCATCCATGATGACGCGTTCGCGGTGCCCGTGAGTGGTCTGCTGAAACTCTCTAATAACTAGGTCTAAGATGATGAGAATTACGTAAATCTGTGGGAAATTAACTATTCAGGCATGATTCCACGTTCGACAACTGCACATCACAGCAAAGACGGAAATTATCATCCGTTACCAAGAAACACACCTGATTATGTTGGAGCATATTTGGTAACGTAGAGTGTGAGAGACCCAGACGATGTTTTACAAGGCTTCAACATAAAAATATGGAATATTATGATGGAAATATGATGTACCACTGACCTCCCAGAAGGTTATTGTTTCTTCCAGTGCTGTAGCATAACTGATGAAGTTATGCATTTCGACAACGCCTCCAGTTTACACTAACTAATGGGCATCAAGCAGGCCCAGATATCACTAGTGTTATCGAAAACTTCTCAGGAACTCCTCAGCTGTCCTAAGGTGTCCCCGGAGCAACTAAAATTAAATTTCAATTTAAAAATTAATAGACAGTAGAATTTTTTGAGGGCATTGGAAGTCTCAAAATAGAGTTATGACGAACATTTTCGAAGAACATATTTTTTTACTTTCAATAACTTACAAAACATTCAGCTCTATCCATTAATTTTCAAATTGCAATTTAATTCTAGTTAATCTGGTGACACCTTGGAACAGCTGTGGAATTCATGTTTTTGGTAACATACTAACTACTATGGTCCAATGAGAGTTAACACAATAATTTCTTTCAAAATTTCTCTATTTTTCAAAATTTCTCTTCTGATCATGCAATAATAGTTGTCACCAACTAATTAGCCCTTCATACCATTTATTTGTTAAGGACCAAAAGAGATTGAACGGTGTTACCAATCCCGATTTTCCTGTTAACGAAACATGGTATTTGAATGGAAGAGGTCCTAATATGGCATTCGTGTCACATTAGGCACACCTTTCCTTAAAATGAAAATTACTATTTACTTAAATATGTTATTATTTATCTATTTATAAAAATTTCTCGTCAGAGCAATAAAAGTTGTCACCGACTAATTAGCCCTTCATGCCGTTTATTCGATAAGGACCAGAAGAGGTTGGAGGGTGTTACAATCCCGATTTTCCTGTTAACTTTTCTTCAAGGTGAAAAAATCCTACTTAAATCTGATAATATTCATTGTCATTCTACAATAAACGAAATTACGTCCAATTAGACCTAAGATCCTAATTGAAAATAAAAATTCTGTAAACAGGTAGTTAGTTTTTCTGTGAAGATTTAGGAATTTGAGGTGGTCCAAAGAGCAATCCTAAAAAAAGGTTCCCCATATTAAGGTGCTTCTCTCTACTCAATTCCCGTACTCGCACCTGTTGAAAAAATTTATTCGGTATTAAGAATATTCGATGATTTATTCATATCAATAGGGGACGCATGCAACAGGCAAAGCTGTCTAGTAGTCGAATTGTGCACTTGAGAGCTAAGATACAGGTCCTGCCATGTGATACCGAAAGCATCGAATGTTTAAACTAATGGACAAAATGTGAACTCGAGCAATAGTTTTAAGAACTTAACACCCCTCAAAAACAAAGGTAAGAAAAAAAAACGAGATAAATTATATAATATAAAATGGGGAGGTCGTCAAGGTCGACTCTAGGAATTTGGGAAGTTGACGGAAGGAAGTGCCCGTATACAGTGACAATATGTTCAAAGGTATAAGCCCGAATGGTGATACCGAGGAGCACTCCCGCCGAGATGCCCAATTCCAGTAATCTAGTGGGACTTTTACACGTCTCACCCCGCACCATGATCAAGACCTGTTTGTTGGGTGTCACTACTTTCAGCTCCGACGCCGCTTGTCGTAGATCATCTCTATCATACTTTCTTACCTTAGCCCGCCAGGTAAGCTCAAAATAAGATAATGTCCGGATGGGCTTGACGGCAACGATACCAGGGTAACATTCATATTTCTTAACCCTCTGATACGTGCGGTATCAAATTTAGTTTTTGAAAGGTTGCTATGCCCCATATCGTGTGGATTTGGGAGTACCCTTCTCGTTACCTTCCTAACTTCGAATCCTCCATAATAATAATACTAATAAGTTGGCCTGCCAGAGGAGCCACCTATAGTGCCTGCAGCTGATATTTATCAAATCAATACACCGCGCGCATCCATGTAACTTCCAGCGTTTTCTTCATAAAGCGGGGTTTTCTTGTCAAATTATCAATGTTAAGAAAAATTAAAATTTTCCTGTGAGTAATGTTGCCAATGAATTGTTTAGCTCGATGAGTAAGTAAATAATACTTGCTGTGTCTAGCTTTAATTTTTCAACACAAATAAGGTAGACACATACATTTTGCTTCCGAGTCTACCAAGGTAGCGGAAGCTTTGTTTTCACTTTTCAAGGATGGAAAAAAAAGTTCTCCAAAATCAAAATTTTCACTCGCGTTTTGCGTTTTAGATCTTTCTGAACAATTTTGGTTCCGTGTCTGTCTGTCTGTGTGTCTGTCTGTCTGTGAGTGTCCGTCTGTCATCAATTCCTTGTAACGCGCATAACTATACGAAGTTATTGTCCCATTTCGATGAAATATTCAGGGATTGTGCGGGTTGGTGTGTAGACGGTCCCCTATGAAAATCATCATCCCCGGACTGATAGAAGCGACTGCGCATGCGCAAACGTGAATTCCTTGTAACGGCCATAACTTCTACATTTTCTATCCGATTTTGATGAAATTCTCAGGGATGTTACAGATTAGTATTTAGATGGTCCCCTATGAAAATCACAACCTTCGGACTGATAGTAGCTACTGCGCATGCGCAAACGTGAATTCCTTGTAACGGCCATAACTTCCACATTTTCCATCCGATTTCAATGAAATTACCAGGGATGTTACAGAGTAGTGTTTAGATGGTCCCCTATGAAAATCACAGAGAATTGATTTTCATAGAGGGGTTCATTCATAGAGTGATGGTCTCCTGTGAGAATCTCAAATCCAGAGGATAAAATCAGAGGATAAAATCTCGATCTGAGCTCCTAAGGTCGCGGGTTCGAAACCCAGCTGAGGCTATGTATTTTTTTGATCCAATCACATACACCTACTCACTTAATTTTTCATCCGTATTTGATGAAATTTTCTAGGATTGTCCAGATTAGCGTGTAGAGAGTGTTTTGAGATTAACTACTATGCATCGGATCATCTATACAATCGGGTTATGGATACGAGGAAGCTATGTGCCACACCCACTTGGCAGACGTTGTTTTTGGTATTTTTTCTGCTTCATAGTTTTGTTCAATGACTTTACTTTCCACAGTCCCTTTTCATATAAGTTGGCTTACTTATACAATAAAGTTTGTTATGTACAAAAAATTAACTTTCTTCTATTTCTCATAACCCTTTTCCTCTCTCAAAACCGTTTTTTCAAAATGATACACCGCGAGTATCACCGTCTTTTTAGGCCGCGCTTATCCGAGGGCTAATCTCTTCTAACTCACTTATGTTGGATGAAGCATGGCTTCTCCATTGTTTTCTTGGGCATGATGAAGTTGATTGTGTATTTTGTAAGCTTAGTTAGGGATGGCATATCGAATGAAATATATCGATATCTCGTTCAAATTATATATCGTCAACGAGATATCGATACCTTCGATATATCGGATATAATATATCGATATTTCGATATAAAGGAGAAAATATATTGATATTTCGATATATCGGAGAAAATATATCGATTTTTCGATGTATCGGAAGATCTACTTTAAAAAACATGTGAAGTAGGTAGGTGAATTTAATAGTTTTAAAACAATATAAAAATCATTTAGGATGACATTTATGGACATATCGGAGTATCTACTTGGAAATTTGTGGGAAATTAAGGGTTAATCATCAAGACTAACCCCTGAAACTGCTCATTTAGGTTTATTAGAGAATTATTAATATAGAATTAATGAAAGTATAATTAAAAGTCAAAGTAAAGTACGCTCATTTCGAGAATTGATTTGATCTTGTCTTCATCAGCTTGTACACCTTCTTTCGAAAAATGCTTGTATACGAGTCGGCAACACATTGGGATATTTTTATGTCAACCACTACACAACAAGGTAGTGAAGTAAGGTTGTTAATTTATGTATAGAAGCATCAAAATAGGAAAACAGTTGATTGTTCTCTACGCAACACAATGAGTCTATTTTATTTATTGGTCGCGTGAGCAAGTTTTGAGCAAAGCAAAGACATGAAAATGTCAAAACCTGAAGAAGTAAGTAGGTAGGTGAATTGAAAAGTTACTAACATCATTTTGGAGGAAATATGATCGATATACTCAGCATATCGGAAGATCTATCTGAAAAAACCGTGTGAAATATGTATTAACCTACTTTCAAAAGTTACTGGGTATGAATGATCAAAATTCATTGTTTAAAAACTAGAAAAAAGTGCGAAAATGTCATTGCAATGTTAAATTAATTTTTAAATTGATAGGGTTTAGGTACTGTGGACGATCATGATCCTTCAAAATTGAAAATAATTGTTGTGAAAACCTGCTTCACTTCGTATAGTAGGTAGTTTTAAGCTGGACGAGCCTCCATTAATTTTGGCTCAAGTCAAGTAATTGAGCCTTGAGCGCCGCTGCAGATGAATACTATGTACACAATCATGTCTGAGCTGAAGTCAACAGTCTGAAAACCCATCAGTAGGTACCTACCTACTAAATTTGGAATAAAATTACTTGATGTTTTTATAGTACAGGCGTCCCTTCTCGTCCATTCATTTCAATATTTAATTTTTACTAAAAAAAATTTTTTTAAACTTGAAAACAGGTCGCGATATATTGTTAAATATATCGATATTGACCGATAATATCGGTTCTCTATATCGATGTAAATATATCGATATATCAAACGTAATATATCGATATATTCCATTTATCCATCCCTAAGCTTAGTGGGGTAGATTAAGTTCAGACGAGATCACATGTACTTGACATCTCTGTTTGGTATGGGGCGATCAACAAAACATTCCTAGTAGATACCTACCTACAATGATAAGCAGCGGTCCCCGCTTGACCATGACAGCAAAGTTGACCCCTTGGACTCTACAGATACTCGTAGTAACTGAAGTGAATTCGAAAAGCTTTCACTCGACCGTATCATTTCAAATAACCTAATCATTAGGTTATAATGATAGGATCGACCGTTTTTATCAAGATGACCAGCAAAATGGCAACGACTCTCAAGTTCGGGTGCTACAATTACAATCGGGACACCTGAGGCGAAGTGGCCGTTATTATTGCTCTCGTCTTTCGGGCTCCCTCGATCTGGTTGAATAAAATGAAGGAATTCTTTATCTGAGAGGATTATTAGAAGGCCTGGAAAGAGCTGAGGAACCTCGTGGAACGTCCAGGGGCGTTTTGGAAGGTGTAATTTGGGGCTAGGAGGAGCCCGGTAGCCTGCCTTGGGCGCTTCTAACCACCCACCGAGGGCTTGGGCAAGAGGGGGAGGCCAGGCTTCGGATCGACCCTCTGGCTCGAAACCTCCTTCTCCTGTCAACTATCAGAGCTCATCATCTTCGAAAGGCTTGTGCCAACTTTGCATATCCGTCGTTTTGGAGTAAAATACACACTGGAGAAGTTGGGCACGATTCTTTGATTTACCTTTAGGTGGTTTGTTCCATTTCTCCTTTTTTCTCTTCATCCTCGATTCCTCTTTTCTTCGTCCACTTGACTTCTAACTGATCTGCGGAGCAAAAAAAAAAAAAAAAAACGATTGCTTAGCCGATGTGGCACATAGCTTCCTAGTATCCATAACACGACTTTAGAGCTGTTCCGATTCATTGTAGGTAATCAAAACTTCGATATCCAAATACCTAACATCCCCCAAAATATACCAACTTAGCAAAACACATTGGCCAATTCGATACCTACGTTGGAGATTTTGATATTCTGAACATTTTGATAACTTGGACTGTATTTTAATACATTGGATATTAGCGAATTTTCAAGGAAAATGAAGCTATTGCAATAGCTTCAAAATTTTTAGAATGGACTTTTTCAAAAAATTTCTTCACTAAAATCCGTTTTGAAACATTCTTAAAAGATCTCTGAAGAGTGTAAAAAAAAGATCTCTTTGAAAATTCGCTAATTAATTCATGCTGCATGAATGGACTTTTTTTGATGTTCTAGACGTTTTGATACCTTTGACAGTTTGATAAATTGGAAAATTTAATATTCTGGACAATTTGATACATAGAAAATTTTGGTATTATGAACATTTTGATACATTGGAAATTTTGACATTCTCGACGTTTTAATACCTTGAACATTTTGATACATTGGACTGTTTGATACATTCGAATTTTTTAAATGTAATTTTTGGATGTAGAATTTAATTTACTTAGGTGGTTTGTGTTCCATTTTTCCTTTCGGTTTTTTATTTTCAAATAATGAACCTTTGGAATCGACCAAGAGAAAAAAATTTGTAAGACCCCCTCAAAATTTGATGGTTTACGTTTCAAGGTACGTAGAATCTAAAAATCGAATAAAAATTTGGCCGTCCGTCCGCCGTCCGCCGTACGCGGCACTTTTGACACTTAGCATTGACCGATTTTGATGAAATTTGGTATGTAGGCTTCATTTGGGGTCTAGTTGTGCCCCGAAGATTTTGGTTGAGGTAGGTCACTTTTAAGGGTTCCAAAATCAATTTTGAAATTTTGAAAACGCCCTAACTCAAAAAATTTTGACATACCTAAAGGTATTGTTTTCCTTCAATTTAAGATTCTATAGAATTTTTAGAATTTTTTGAGACCAGCCGGATCCCTGTAGGACAAACCGTTCGCTCACTACGAGAATTTAAAGTTTGGACGTACGATAAGTCAGAAACACGAGTGTGAATCGCAAAAGAGGCCTAATCTCCGTTCAAATTAAAGCTGACAGAAATGCGATGGATGTTTTTCTTCATGTTGGATGGTTGGTGGCTTTGCAGACGAGTGATCTATATAGAAAAAATAAAAAATAATAAACTATTGTGTAATAATTGACAGCGTTTTTCTCTTCATCCTCGATTCCTCTTTTCCTCGTCCACTTGACCGCTAACTGATCTGCGGAGCAGAAAAAACGGTTGCTTAGAAGATGTGGTACTTAGCTTCCTGGTACATCTGATCCGATGCGTAGTAGGTAATCAAATCTTCAATATCCAAATACCTACCATCCCAAAAAATATACCAACTAGGCAAAACACATTGGACATTTTGATATGTTCGAGTTTTTGAAATTCTGGACAGTTTGATACCTTGGAAATTTTAATACATTGAATCGGTATTTCAACATAGAAAAAAGAAAAAAAATAGAAAAAAAAAAACAAAGGAAAAAATTTTGTTTTTGTTCTTTGTTCAATGGTAAATTTTATATATCAAATTGAAGTTGAAATTTTTAAAAAGTGGAAATTCCGCAATTTTCCTTTTAGGCGCGTGGGAAGTTCACTTTTTGGGTGACTCAGCGGACGTGTTAATCACCGCATTTTGATGTGACCAGGAAAGTAATCCATTTCGGTTTATTATTTTCAATAATGAACCTTTGGAATCGACTAAGAAAATTTTTTTTTTCCTCCCTCTCAAAATATGTTGGTTTACATTTCAAGGTACGGAGACTCCAAAAATCGAATGATAAAGTTTAGGGGTCTAGTTGTCCCACGAAGCTTTTGCTTGAAACAGTCACTTCTAATGGGTGAAAATTAAGAGTTGAAATTTTCAATAGTGCCTTACCTTTCGAAATGAAGGTATCGTTTTTTTTCAAAATTTTAAATAGTATCGAATTTTTAGAATTTTTTGAGACCACACGGAGCTCTGTAGGACAAACCGTTCGCTCTCTACGAGAACTTAAGGGTTGGACTTACGATAAATCAGAAACACGAGTGTGAATCGCAAAAGAGGCTCAAACACCGTTCAAATGTTGGCTGGCCAAATGCGATCGTTGTTCGGTTCTTCGAGTTGTATTTGTTGTTTTGCGTCCTTAGCAACCAGCAAACGAATTTCCTAATATTTTGGGCAACCTCAACTCCCTGTTTCTTCGAACTGAGTGTGAATTGTTTATTCCTTCCAAATAAACTTGATTGTGAAGTAGGTATGTAGTAGATAGGTAGTATTTACGGTTTGTAGATGGTGACAATGGCAAAGCTGTGTTCTTTGCAGACGTGTGATCTACATAGAAAAATAATAAACCTTTGTGTAATAATTTGCTGATTTTTGGTTTAATATTTTTTAAATAATGATCTATTGGAATCGAGAAATAATTCCATCTCTCAAAATTTAACTATTTTTGTTTCAAAAAGGTACGTAGAATCCTAGAATCGGTTGAAAACTATTTCATCTGCTGTTGACCAAAATGAAATACGATATTTGGGCTCAGTTGGTTATAGTTGTGCCACGAAAACTATTCGTTATCGAATTACGAACGAATAATGTTATTTTATATCGACGTTGATTTTCAACGTTTCATAAATTTTTACGCGTTTCGCTTCGTTGAAAGGTCACTCTGATTTGCGTATTCAATCAGCTAACATCAATCATTCGACCAGGATTGTGGAGACGCGCAGAGAGCCTTTTGCTCCAGATTATTGATTGACGGCATCAATTTATATAGTCATTATTGAATCTGTGTGTTTTGAAACGGCTTTCAACTCCGGCCAGCCTCAAAACGAATCGCATTATGTGCGGAAAGGCCGTTAATCTGAATTTCCTTCGCCTGGGGGGAGTTAAGGTCGAAGAAATATATTCCATTACGCGCCTCGTTCCGGCCTCAAATGCAAGAGAAGGAAGCCCTCTCTGAATAAAATAAGCCGCTCCTATACCTGGCGGAGCGTTATTACAGGCACTATAATATCGCATTCCCACGACCATTATAAAGAGGAGGTCGGGAGGATTTGAGACCAGAGGTAGGAAGATACTAATCCAAAGAGGTTATTGTGCCTAAAGGGCAGGCAGTACCTTCAGTCGAACTGGGCCTATCATGATTGATGCTTGAGTCCCACATCACAAGGCGTTTCAAGTCTACTTCATCGCGGCTCCTGGAGTTGTCACTCAGAGCCTATTAGAAGAAGGGAGCTGACGACGCCATTATTTTCCTCCTACGAGACACCCCGCTTCCGCGTGTTAATCATTATTTATACTGGGAAATTCAAATGAATGATCGAGCATTGGCATATCAATGGGTGGTTCATTAGGTTGGTTTGGAAACCTAGTTAGCAAATGCGGTGGAAGGCGTCAATCATCATCATGTGTCGGTTTCTTGTTTTAACAAACATTATAAAACTGTATTGTATATTTACGTGAAAATTCATTAACGTTTGGTTAAAAACCACTAAAATACCAGGTTGGATATAGACAGAGAAGGGTTTGATTTCAACGTCCTCATGTTGCTTCACTAATTTTTTACAAGGTTTTTTTTTTTGATGAGAGGTTATGGTTTTTTTTTGTAATGATTTACGGGGAAAGCAGTTCACTGCTTGAACTTTCATTTTTATAGGAGTGCTGACTGACACAATGAATTTTTCCAAAGTCGTTTCCAGAGCTACTTGCGATAGGTGAGATCGTAGGCGTGATCTCAGAGGCTAAAATGGAATGCGAGAAACTCCCCAAAGGGAAACTCGTACCCAGAGATGCAGATTTCAGCCCAGTCAATGTTTCCATTTAATTCAATCAGTTCACCCTCAAATCTACCGCCATACTAATTTTACCAGAAGCTTTTAATACAAATTGATTCTGGCTTGAAACTTGGACTTTATTGGTAATTTGGTAATTTTATAGATTATATTTGCTACAGTAGTAAGTGCTTCACTTGGGACCACAGTACTGCCAACACACTGACTCAAAAATTTTGAGGTCCCATGGTAGGTGTGACAAAAACGGAGTTGAGTAGAATGTTGTCTATTTCCACGAAAATAATGAGTTACAAGTTAAATCGATTTCGACGGTTAGGTCATCATCAGTAACAAATAATAACTAATAGACAACATTCTACTCAACTCCGTTTTTCTTAAAATGGTTTCCCACAATCTCATCGCGAGTGATTTTATTCGTGTAGGTGCGATGTTGGTAGTCCTGATTTTTTCCATAATTGGTTCGCATGATGAAGTTATCTGACTACTTTCTTGATGACGTCATTAAAAGAGCGATACAAGAGCCAATTTTGACTCTGATAATGGCAGTGATAAGAGCCAGGATCTCCCCCCCCCCTCCATGACAATAGCAACTGCCACCGCATTAGCTCCAACCCCTGCCTTAGAGCAATTTATTTGTGACTCCCTTATTGATTGGATCTTGTGTCGCTCTTTTAATGACGTCATCAAGAAAGTAGTCAGATAACTTCATCATTCGAACTAATTATGGGAAAAAATCAGGGCTACCAACATCGCATCTATCATGTGACCTCAAAATTTTTTGTCTTAGTGGCAGTACTGTGGCCCCAAGTGCCGCACTTACTATTTGCTACACTTTCCTTAGTTTTATTTAATCCCTCTCAATCAACATCACTTGCTAAGGCCCAACGATGAATCTAATATACGCAATGCAAGGACAGCTGTATAAATACCCAGTCTTGAACGTGGAGTAGCTCATAATGCTGTACGTTACAATATTTTTTGGTCTTCATTCCAAGACTACTTATATTCCAATACCAACTAGTGAATCACTAAAAACAACACGAGGAAGAGTGTTGAAATTAGTTCGTAGGAGAAAATTTACTGTGGTCAGCTCCATGGTCTAAATTTAGTGATCACCAATTCACAGAGTCCAAAATCATCGAGTGGGCTGAGATTAATTGATCATTTCCTCTCAACGGAGCAAATTATTGCACCCGTTTTCGAAACACTCAACTTGCTTCCCTGAAACGGATTTACGGCTCTGCGAGTCGAAACGGCGAGTTGATTCCAACAGAAGCGTGGGCGTTCGACGGCATTAGGAGCGCAAAAAAGGGCTTTCGGACTCCACCAATAACTGATCATTTCGACTCTGAGAAACTTCTGTGGCCTCAAGACTATTTCCAGGGGCGTTACTCAGCGGTTTTTATGAATGACTTGTGCGGCGATCCGTGGCTAATGAGCTGTTGACTAATTGAAACAAGATCAGGTGGGTTTTGAGACTCCAGCCCCTATCGTCTTATATAAGTCGGGAGACCGCGGGCTTTTTGACGCTTAGAAATTGGAACACTGGATTTTATAATAAGCTCGGTACAATATTCTAAGTTCTCGCTTACTCAATCCGAGGGTTGGAGTGAGAGTATTGGAATGTTCCACGTAGGTGAGGCAAAATAAGGACAAACATTTTAAAAATATGATTTACAAAAAAATAGACTTAACTTTCACCAGGGATCAGTTCGAAGGAAGTAATTGATTTTTTTGAAAACCACATAACATAATTTTTGCTTCAGAGTCTACTTAGGTAGCGAAGGCATAGTTTTCACTTTTCAAGGTTGAAAAAATAAAATTCTACAAAACCAAAATTTTCACTCGCGTTTCACGATTTAGGCGTTCTTGAATAACATTGGTTCCACGTCTGTATATGTATGTATTTGACATGAAATCCTTGTTACGGGTAAAACTATAAGAAGTTATTGTTCGATTTCGATGGAATTTGCAGGGATCGTACGGATTGGGATGTAGATGGTCCACTATGAAAATCATCATCGCCGGAATAGTAGTAGCCACTGCGCATGCACAAACAAGAATTCCTTGTCACAGCTATAACTTTCACATTTATGACCCGATTTTGATGAAATTATCAGGATTTGTGGGTTGGCTTGTAGATGGTCCTCTATGAGAACGTACTTGAAGATTAATAATTTGAGAATAGGTACTGTGCATCGGACCATTTATACAACCGGGTTGGATGAGAAGAAACTGCCACACCCACTTATCAAAAGGTTTTTTTAGTCTTTATAGGTCATTAATGCCTTCTTTGGTCTTGATAAATACAGGAAATAACGTTTATTGAGTTGAGTTTATGGCTTCCTATATATATATATATATTTTTAATAATCTCCCCTCAAAGACTAAAGGTCTCTCTGACGAAGGGGGCACGCCATAAAACAAAATAAATAAATAAATCAAATATAATGGGGAGAACGCCCAGGACTCACCCGACGCCGGCCCTAGGGATGAGGGAAGATGAGGAAGGTAGGGGTGGGAGAGAGGGATGAAGGGAAGTGCCTCTATAAAAAGACCACCAGTTCAGATATGAGCCGAGCTGGACGCGTCTGGTGACACCACGGAGTACGCCCACCGAGATGCCCAACTCGCGCAACTCCGTGGCACTTTTCCCGCACCACACTCCGCGCCACGACAAGGTCGCAGCCATCACCCTGATGTTGTTGGGTTCCACTCCTTTTAGCTCTGACACTGCTTGCCGTAAATCATCTCTATCATACTTTCTTATCTTAGCCCGCCAGGTCTGCTCCATGTCCATGCTGCCATTAACAACCTGGACATCCAGGATAATGCAAGACCTGTCGGGCTTGACGGCAACAATGTCAGGCTTCTTGCCCTGGTCACTTGGCATGTGATGTAATCTCTCCCTTTCAACATCCCAGCCGCTGGATGACAAGGCAACTGCTATCTGCTTGGCGACCGCAACATGACGTAGGATGGGGCCTCCATGAGTTCGTGGACACTGCCGCACTACATGATACAGGTGTTCATTTCCACTCCGACAGGCACGGCAAAGGGTATCTGTCATCCCACGACTACCCCTAGAACACCGTACCGCTGTTGGGAGTGTTGCTACGCGGACGGCGTGGAAGTTCTGGTAGTCGCGGGCCCCAATGCCCTCCAAAGCCCAATCCACCCATTGGGATGAGATATGGCTTTCGGAGCACTGTCGGAGTTCTTTTCCATCTACTGACTCATGCAGGGCAGCAGCGAACTCAGCAGACGAACTGGGTTTTGGAGCAGATGGTGTTGCTCGGTCGCACCATGCTAACTGCTGCCTGACAAAATCAAGACCAGCAGCAACACGGGCGACCTCCCAGCTCGACCCCTGAAGGGCTAGCAGGCGCTGGCGGCGCAGAGAAGGGATACATGCGGAGAGAGACACAATGCCAAGCCCACCGGATTTGACCGGTGCATGGATATAGGCACTTGGGACACCAGGTGGGAACCTCAGCCAAGAGCGCACAGCAGAGCGGACTTCTCGATCTAATTCCTGCAGCCTCCCCGCCGTAAGCCTACCAAAGACTAACCCGTAAGTTAGCTTCGGCAGTAAGTACGTGCGGAGGAGGCGCAGCCTCTGCTGTGGCTTCAATGGAGCCTTGGTGATGCGGGCTAGCGCCCTACCAAGTTCCACACGGCTGGCAGTAATGGTGGCCACCCCCATGAAGTCGACTCCAAGGTACCGCCAGACCTCCAACACAGATCGAGAAGGAATGGGGGCCTGTCCTACGACAAAACCCCCATCCACAACCTTCACTTTATGTTGGCGACCCGACGGGACCAAGGAGACCGACCCACATTTATCGGGGTTGACCACAAGTCCACACCTGGATAGCTGCTTAGCAAATGCATTGAGGGCAATCTGCAAGCCCTCGCGGGTTTCCGCGAGTAGGATAACATTGTTTATTGAGTTAAGTTTATGGCTTCCCTATAAATAATTGATTAACCCAATACCAACACTTTTGATCCATTATTAAATGTTGTCAGAATCACATTCATTCGTAGATACCATAGTTTTGCAGTAAGATGGGGATGAAGCATATTTTTCATCGACGTAATTCAATAATTCATTACTTGTAGCCCTAAAAGCTGAGACGAGAGACAAAAGAATTTGTTTGACATCTGGCACACCATCTCTCAAGCTCCGGAAGCGGACATATTTAAACAGAAAATGTCATTCGTGCAGCCCAAAGTTTCTTTTTTTTATTTCGAAAATCTCAAACAATACTGTCTCCTCGTCACCCTAAATTCATAGACAAGGTACCCACACGTCAGTTGTTGATTTTTTGGAGTAGTCGGTGTACTAGTAACATCAGCCATATCCTATGCATAGGGTATATTTTGAAAATGTTACCACCTACTTAATATTTAGGATCTACTAATTTCCACGATGTCATAAAGTATTCACTAAGCTATTTCTTTTTTGGGTACGTACACCGAATATATGCAGATTTACATCATACATAAAATGCTTATTATACTATAGGTACGAAATCATAATAAATTGTTGCAATCATTGAGATGTTACGAAGATTCCATCCCACTTGGTTGATTTTTTTGTACACCTCTCAGGAGTCAATATCTTCTGATTTCTCCCTATAGAGAATCTATGAAGAATGCAGGGAGGGCGTTCCAGTTCACCGATATCGATCAACTTTGCTCCTCTAATTCAGTATTATAGCCGCCTACCATCCTCACATAGCGATGACACGATAGAAGCCACCTTGTTCCTTGCAAACCTCTAAAAGGATCTAACACTCCGAACCGTTACCCGGAGCCTGGAACAATATGGCCGTCGATTTTCTCGTTATGTTATTGTCAAGGATCGGAAACAATGGGGATTTCTGGACAATGGATCAGCGGGCGGATAATTAGAGTGAAAGAGATCAATCAGTTGATTGTATAGTGGCTCGCTCTTTCGAAGCCTTTAATGTACGGTACAATGCGAAGGAATCAAGATCAAAAGGAGAAAAGATGATGTACAATTAATAGCTGAAGGAGGTCGAAAGTACAGCTCCGGAGCCGGTTTTGGCACTTTGGTGAGGGCGGGGAACCCCTCCACGTGACGCTTATCAGTTAGTTGAAACATTTTAAAACGATTCCTGAAGTTTTCCAAAAATCATGTTTGAAGACATATGTCACTGAGCGGCTATTTTTTTGAGCGGCACAAATCAAATTAAATTAAAAGACGAGCTCGTTAGCGAGGAATTTTGAGCAACCCTAAGGAATCAAAAATTCAAAAAATAGGATCAATAAATGTGTTTTTAGGTTTTTGGAGGAGATTACACATAATCATAGTAACTAATGATATATACATAATCAGCCCAAAATTTCTGATGAGAGTACTATTCAGAAATCGAAAATTTTCCAAAAATTGTAAATATATAACTGTGTAACTTGCTGAGTAATCACTCAATTGATGGTGTAATATCATGTTGATTTTCACATAATATGTCAATTTTAGACGACAAACATCAAGTTGATGACGATTAGATTTACATTTCTGATGAAGTTTAAGAACAACGAATACTAAATTCTGTAATGTAATCAATTTAGCTCAACTTCTCAGTAGATTGGTGCCGGCTCAATATGATTGCTCAATGATTTATTCACGATCTTAACAGTAGGAGTTCCTTTATCTACATATGAAAACGCTGCAAATTATTACACAATGGTTTATTATTTTTCGATAGATCGCTCGTCTGCAAAGCCACCAACCATCCAACATGAAGAAAAACATCGATCGTATTTCGGTCAGCTATAATTTGAACGGATATTAGGCCTCTTTTGCGATTCACACCCGTGTTTCTGATTTATCGTACGTCCAAAACTTAAAACTCTCGTAGTGAGCGAACGGTTTGTCCTAAAGAGCTCCGGGTGGTCCCAAAAAATTCTAAAAATTTAATAGAATCTTAAATTGAAGGAAAAACAATACCTTTATATCAAAATTTTTTGAGTTAGGGCGTTTTCAAAATTCCAAAATTTATTTGACCCCAAATTGACCCCAAATGGAGCCTACATACCAAATTTCATCAAAATCGGTCAATGCTAAGTGGCAAAAGTGCCGCGTACGGCGTACGGCGGACGGACGGCCAAATTTTTATTCGATTTTTGGATTCTACGTAGGTACCTTGAAACGTAAACCATCAAATTTTGAGGGGCATTGAAAAAAAATTTTCTTGGTCGATTACAAAGGTTCATTATTGAAAATAATAAACCAAAAGCGAGAAATTATCAACATAAGCGAGAAATTATCGACATAAGCCGGAGATTACTCTTTCCCGATTTTTGTTTGTTTTTGTAAATCCAGAAAAATTTCAACAATACGTCGAATATTACGTTTTATGTTTGGAAATCAATTCAATGGATTTATGTTTCCATTAAGTAATTGTATACGTTCATATGATTCTTGTGAAGAGGCTATACTGCCCACCCAATTTGGCAGGTGTTTTTTTCTCCAACAAATACGATTCTGGCAAAGGTGACTTCGAATAACGCTCAGCAAAATCCAAATTCAAAACCCAGTCAATTCTTCTTCAGTTCAAATCAAATGCTCACCAGATTAATACGTTCCTCAGTCCATCCTCCTTGTATACGAAAGTACAGTTTTTGAATAATATTTAGGTAGTTTAGTTGCGATGGCTTTATCGGGACATCGAAAAAGACTCACCCTGTCGTTTTTTTTTTTTTTTTGTGTGACCTTCGTAGCAACACCGAACTAATATGAACAAACTTAGGAACGGTAATCTGGACTTCCCCCACGATTAGCTTCTCTGCTGGGTCATTGGAGAACAAGATGATGTGTAACGTGAGAGGGAAAGTGATGTTTCTCAGGGGACTCTCGACTGTCATAGACCACATTCAACAGATCCGACCGAGACACGCAATCCCGGTACGCCCACACGTCGAAAATCGTCTACCGATCGGGTGACCCGGACGAAACCGCAGGAACACCTATGACATTACGAGACTACCTCAGGGGCCCTTCGCGGTTGGGGGTGGTCCGACAAGGATATGCCCTGATTACAGGCACCAATGTGAGTAGGGTTAGGCTGGGATATTGGTGTCTATAAAAGGGCGAGCATTAACCCTGTTTTACATACCAATATTGGAATCCTTAAAAATCCAAGCCCCGATTTTAATCTCGAATTTAACGTCATCTTTGGGTCAAGAGTTTGGTCCGAAATGTTAAGCCTAAAGGAGTGTACATTTTGGTAGAAATACACAGAGTGCGCACAATAGCAACGATCGAAGGAATTTATTTCACGCACGTTTTTCACTTTATGAAGTAATTCTATCACATGATTCAACACACAACAAACTAAATCCTCAAACTGGAGTTACCAACCATCTTCCAACACTCCCCCTCAAAAATAATCCTACCATATTGAAAATTTTTGATTCTTCAGAACTTAGTCCAAACCACTTGGCACACTCCATATATTTTGGATTTGGTTAATCCTTCGAGATTCATTTTTGCAGCCAGCGCAATCACAAATTGGTGCCAATTTTGTTCAATTTTTGACATTTTCATGTCTTTGCTTTGGCACATAAACTGAAAAATCGTCACGAAAACTTGCTCACGATACCAATAAATAAAATAGACTCATTGTGTTGCGTAGAGAACAATCAACTGTTTTCCTATTTTGATGCTTGCGTACATGAACTAACAACCCTACTTCACTACCTTGTTGTTTAGTGGTTGAAAACACACATGAAAATGTCACAATGTGTTGCAGACTCGTATGCAAGCATTTTAAAATTGATTAATAATAATTTTTATTTTTGTTGGAAATACCTTGTAGAATCGACCCCTGGATTTTGACTGATGGATATCATATTTCAGGTGAAGAATTTTCTAATTCACATTGTACATTTTCGAAGTAATATTGTTGGGAGATCTACAGATTGTCGCAAAAATGATTTGGGAAATTCTGAGCTTAGGCACTAGTTAAGTACCTACCTAATAAAGCTTTTCATCGGCGGTTACTTATTTCCTATGAATTATAATGTTCATTTGTAGATATTTGGTTCTGTCCGTCTATTGCTTTGGAATCCCTGACGGGTTACCTCTTTATATCAATTTTGTTTGGAAAATCCATCTTGATCACAGTTTTTCCTCGTGGGCGATTGACTAGTGTTCACTCCTTGTTTTTCTCGAGTGAATTGTACTCGTATTCATTGAGCATGGCTTTGTTACAGTCTTCAGCAAAAGGTGACTCCAAAGCTTCTATCGTTGTTGTTGGGTCATTGTTTTAATTGACTGCTAGTCCGCTTATTTCGTCTGTGAACTATGACAATATCACAGAAATCTTTTGGTTTGAAGAATTCAACATCCATTTCCGATTTCTGTTTTTCTTCAGGTATTTCCAAACCTGTCTCGTCTTCCTTGGGAAATCCACCTATGAATCTCACATCTCTACTTGTGTAAACACTTTGTGTTTCGGTGTCCCAAATTCTGTAGGCTTTTGACTTCGTTGAGTAGCCAATAAAAATTCCTACCATCTTGGATTGAATTTATGCTTGTCTGGAGATTTGTTCAACCAGTAAACTTTCTGCACAACTATTCTGAAATATCTTAATGTTGGAGTTTTTTCAGTCCACAGAGTAAAAGGTATTTCTCCATCAATGCTGCTTGAGATGCACCTATTTCTCACCTATGAGTGTAATGTTGTGGAAGTTCATGAGTACGTTGTAGTCATCCGGTGTAATCAGTGCGAATTTCATGAGCCGTTGGTATTTACAAGTGGTGTGAGGTTATGAACGCCACCACGAAATGTGTAACCCTTAGTCACTAGGATTCTCACCCAATTTGGCGTTTATGTTTTATGCAACTTGTATTTTGATGTTAATTGTATCATTGTATATCTTTTAAGGGAGTCTCAGTTGGTCGCCATTCGTTCCTTGCTCCGGGTCAGTATTTAGCGAAATTGAAGGGGCAAAAACTAAAAATGTTGTACTCAAATTTGGAATTTTAGAGGATTTTAGAAATTTATTAGTGCGGCCCTAGGAAATTGAAAACCTGAAATATTTCCGCCGGAATCATCAAAATCGAACAATAGTTGCGAGAGAAAAATAGGAAAAACTACTGGATAACGGTTTTTCCATATTTATCTGGCAATCATTGTTCGAATATGACGATTCCAGCAGCAATCTTTCAGTTTATTAATTCCCTAGGCTCATGCACTAATGCATTTCTAAAATCTTTAACAATATCAAGTTTAGCTACATTTCATGAGAAAAACATAACTGAAATAACGGGTTTTCCCTTTTTTCTCGGTCAATTATTGTTCGATTTAGATGATTCCAGCGGCAATATCTCAGTTTTTCAATTCCCTAGGGCCGTGCGCTAATGAATTTCAAAAATCCTTTAAAATGTCAAATTTAGGTACAACTTTTTAAGTTTTTGCCCCTTCAATTTCGCGAAATACTGACCCGGAACTAATAAGTAGACACACATGGCAGAGAATGAATACAATTGAAGTCTGGAAATCTCCCAAATTATTTGAAAAAAAAGGCATCAGAATGTCTAATTGATCGATTATGAAGACATCCCTATAAAATCTTGTTTTCAATCCATGGCCTACCTTTTTAGCTTGAATCTTCAAGGTGTTGTCAGACAATGTCGATCTTTCACGATAGAATCTCTCAAACCTGACCGTTGCAATTGCTGAAGTGTCCCCAACCGACGTACTCTGAAGCTTCTGAGTGACCGACTAAAACGTGACCCCCGGCGTCTGTCAAGGTCCCTCAGCTATATATAATAATTCCGCTGTCATTCTGCTACCTCACTCAACTATTTCTGAAATTCCGCGTCGTTTCAAAATGTCTCGGAACCTCGAAAAAACCGACCTTCCCCTCTCAGGTAGATGTCGATAAATCCGTGAAGTTTATCATCTCGCCGGAGCGTCCCGTATTTTAAATTCGTCCCCGCATTCAGACAATGTCGGATTCCCTACAGCATATTTAGCCATTCGCAATGGTTTCCGTTTCGATTTCCGCCTTTTATTTCCCCCAGGAATTTATCAGTTTTGCTAATAAACTATATCGGTATCCTCGATACTTTGATTTAAATCACGTTGATGCAAAAACAAACACAAGGATGATTCCTCTGTAGCAACTTATAATTAGGATTTATTTTATTATACCTGACTTTTTCTCATATTTTTTTACTTTTATTTTATCTTTTGTGTCCTAGTCTACCAGGATAGCGGAATTAGTAAAGTTTTTCACTTTTCAAGGTTGGAAAAATAAGCTCTAAAATCAAAATTTCCACTCGCATTTTTCGTTTTGAACCTTACTGAACAATTTTGGTTTCGCGTCTGCCTGTGTGACGGTCGATGAGTGTGTCGGCAAATCCTATTAATGTCATCGTCTCGAGATTGAATTTTTGAGAGTAACCTCTAAGCATCAAATCGCCTATGTTTACCTATAGTTTGGTTATAGAGACGAGAAAGCTAAGTGCCGGATCCATTCATCAGACATTTGTCAGAACATTTCAATCATTCAGATCGTTGATTCTCACAGAAAAAAACTCAATAACAAACACTCTTAAACAGTATAAATACTAAAGCTCTTATGTAACCCGATTTCCTCGTAATTTCTGACTCAAAGGGTGTCCAGCTACCTGGAAAACAGGGAAAACAGAGAATACTCGGGAAATTTCATTTTTTTCCGAAAAACCCTGGAAAAATATCTAGCGCAAAACCTTTAAGTGGGAAGTTCCGGCAGTCTGAGGGGAAGAAGTTTTAGTACTGAAAATAACTCTCACATGAAAATTTGACTCACTAGGTACTTAGTCATTTAATTCCGTGAAACTAGCCATAATAGATTGGATGTCCTCCAACGCAAAATTTAGGCTATTTCCAAAAACAGAAATACCCGTTTATTTGGTGCAAGTGGCTGTTTTTTGGCCAATTTTGAAAATTATACGTACGAACTTTATTTCGTTGTTTCCCATCCTAGTTGTTACAGGGTACAAGTTATCATACAGAATGGCCAGTCACAAAAAAATATGATATAATCTAGGCTTTTTTTTCAGATGTAGATGTCCAACATATATATCCAACATATATATTAAAAAAAGATTTCTATAAAATCCAGACTTTTTCATAAACACACCTGCAACTAATGAGTTAAGGTTAACCCGCACCGCGTAAATTTCTCAACTAGTCTGATTCTGGTTACCAAATTTTATTGAGTAAACAAACAAGTTTCGAAGATTTCAACGTTCAGTCTCGACTTTTTCGAACAATCGAAGGTGAAAACAAGCCTTTTAAGTGGTCATTTCTCTCGAGTAAACCAACAAGTTTCAATGATTTCTACGTTCATCCTAGACTTTTTCGAACTATCGAAGGTGTGAACTAGCCTTTGAAGTGGTCGGTTCTCTCGAGTAGTTCTACAAGTTTTGATGTGTTTAGTGTTAATCTTTGACTTTTTCCTAGAATCGACGAAGCTGTTGTGTCTGTCATGAAATTATTCTAACGGGTAAAACTATCCGAAGTTATTCTAATATTCAGGAATTGAGCGAATTGGGTGAAGACGTTTCCCTATAGAAATAATCACCCTCTGACTGATAGACACTTCTACAGTTTCCATCCAATTTCGATGAAATTTTAAGGGATATTGCGAATTTGTGTGCAGATGAAAATCATCGCCCCGGACTGAAATTTACTTACAGATTGATGTTGTTAGATCTACTATAATTCTAATGCTTATAATAAGCATTAGAAATATAGTAGATCTAAAACATGAATAATTCATGTCAGAATGTCCCTGAAAATGCGGTTTTTAAGAAATCATGATCTCATTTATTTATATTTTGAGTGATTTAGAACCCTAGAAAAGTCGAAAATTGACCCTGGAAAACTCAAGGATTTTTTTTCTCGGGGAATCGCTGGACACCTTGACTTAGTTATAAACGGTGAGCCCTGAAAAAAACACCGATTAGTGGACTAACTGTATCCGAAACTGGACTTTGAAGCCTGGGACTAGGATTACAACAGATAAATCACCCGACCGACGGAGACAGATTCAATATTTTCCAAAAAGATCAAATGACGAGTGAAAGTTTATATTGTGGAGGAACTAAATTGGTTTGACTAACAGCACGAGTGCAGAGTTTCCCTTTTTTCAATAATCTGAGCCATAAGCCGAGATTGAATATAATAATAACAATCAACCATTAATGGGGCCAATTTTGTTGTACAGGAAGATGGATAGGAAAAATTGTTGTGAAGATAAAAAAAATGGTGCTATGGAATGTTAAAAAAAATCTGCTGTTGGTGAACGGAACATTTTAAAATCTGGACATCCGTAGAGGGCAAACTGTTGAACACCACCTTTGAATGAGAGCGAAGGATTACGTCGAGAGAGACACCTTATGCCCAAATGGCTCTTCTCTCAACGGACAATCCCGAAACAAAATAGTCGTAGAACCTTTCGACAAAAGGGGTTGAAGAAGCTACTAGATAAAAGACGCTAATAACGCTTTCTGACGCCTTTGATCCGCCAGTCTGTTAGTGACCCCGAGGTTCATCACTGGCTCTACTCCTTATGAAATTCGCTTCAAAAAAAAAAAAAAAAAAAAAATTGAAGACGATACGTTGAAAAAAATCGGTACGTTGAAAATAGGGTGTCCCGTTTGGGGATGAGTTTTATGAGGTCTCACCCTTTTGATGGTGGCAAGGGTTTAGTTCGGGGGTTAGTCCGGTGAAAACAGGAGGGTAGAAGTTCAGAAACTATTCTGGTTTCCCACGAAGGGCCAACGGAACCTATGTTCTTCAACTATAGGGTAGGTAACGGAAGTTTAATGCAACCTGTAGATTGAGCTGCTATTTGATCAGCTGGGGTGGTTGAGGACTTGATCACAAGACTCATTTTTTATAAATAGGCTTGTTCGTGATTGATATTAGGTACCTTGGTGCAAAGGATAGCTTTGTATACGTAAAACAGGTAAAACGAATACGGTTCCACCAAAATCAAAACGTTCACTCAAATTTACTACGTAGGTAACTAACTTTCTGAACAACTTTGTTTGGAGACTGTCGGTCTGCATATGGTCTACTCCATGTCCCAGGATTAACTAACGTCCGATCGTTATTGAAAATTTTAAAAAGTTTTTAAAAAGTTGTGGAAAATCATCAGCATAATCGAGAACAACATTTCATTCGTGTTGCTCATTGTCTTCTTAAAAAATATTCAACGGATGATAATCATCGCCCCGGACTGAAAGGTACTTACAGATTGATGTTTTGAGATTAGCTACTATATTTCTAATGCTTATTCATGTCAAAATGTCCCTAAAAACGCGCTTTTTAAATAATCATGATCTCATTTATTTATATTTTGAACGATTTAGAACCCTAGAAAAGTCGGAAATCGACCCTGGAAAACCTGGAAAACTCAGGGAATTTTTTTTTCGGGGAATAATTTTTGAAAAATTGTGGAAAATAATCAGCATAATCGAGAACAACATTTCATTCGTGTTGCTCTTTGTCTTCTTAAAAAATATTCAACCTAGTAATTGAAATTCAATTTTATAAGGAATTTTATCAGAAGTTCCTAGTGTTCAATAACGCAATCTATCAATACAATATCTACATACAAGTTACTCTTACTTACAAATCAAGCATTTTTAGATCATCTAATCATGTAAAAATGTCCATGTTTCATATTACTCGAATTAAGGAAACTAAGTTTTTTGACTCCGTGAACATCGTAAATTGTCAAATTTCAAAATTTAAAAGTAAAAGAGAGATATTTCAAGATTTACGTTTGATAAAGATTTGAATATGGGCTACATTTGGGTCTAGTTGCGTCCCAAAGAGTTTGGTAACAGTCAGTCGTTTGTAAGGGACAAAAACAGGGATTTGAAATGTTCAAAACGCTCTCGCTCAAAACCTTTTAGTTTAAAGGCTTTGTTTTTCACGATCTAAAACAGAATAACATTTTTAGAATCGAATAATAACACTCAGAACAATGTTGACCTTGATTAGTATTGATTGTGAAATTCTTGTGTACCACATAACAGCCATTATTGGGTTGGTTGGTTGGGCTGGTAGTTCATATTGCTCTCGCTTAAAAGCAATATAAAAGGGCCGACTCCCATATAAGAATCATCTAATCGAATTATTTTTTTTCTTCTCTTTTTAGCTTCCTAGATTCCTAGTTGAGCTTCCTGAGTGATCGAAAACCAAATTCGGATATGAAGACACTCTAAACTCTCTAATAGCGGTTTTTAGAACCGAATGAGACCACTCAGAGACCACCGTTGTGTAAGTAGTAGCAGCGTTTTTTCATAAACAACTTTGGAACCAAGTAGTGTGTTCATCATGTTGCCAGAACTACTGGACTAAAATAATGATTTTTCAAAATGAATATTAATTTTTAGTGGGTGAGTGTTATTGATCAAAAATTTATTTATGATATTATTTAGTTTTGGAACAATCATATACCTATTATTATGTAATGCTGGCCTGGTGATAGGAACAAATAATCAAAATAAATGTAAATGCCGCTTTGAGGGCGGTAGTAAATTGTATATTCTTTGCCTTCTGGAATGCAATGATTACGAAACAACGTGTTATTTAAACGCGTGGTCCTTATTGTGAGGGTAAAAATAATAATCGGAATTGAGGAAGTGAGGAGTGGGACCTCCTACTTCGAGTGTCTAGACGGTTTAGCGAGGGTGCGAAGTCCTACCGTTGCCAGAAGGAAAAAATCCCACCGTAAAAAAACCACATAAACGCCTGCAAGTTGGGGAACGAATTATTTCCAGCTGGGGACAGCAAGGGCCCTTGGCCCCCGGCCCAGTTGGTGCCTAAAACGAAACTGCAGTTTAGGGTCCTTTCCGACCCCGTCCTTGGGATGTCGAGAGGGGGGCCTAATAAAGAATAAACTGCAGATTTACGACCGACCTCGATGAAGAGAATGATGTCTTTTAACTTCGCGAAAACTGTCGGACATGTTTCATTTTCAAAGCGTGATCCCGGTTGAGTCGATGGCGAACTTTTAACGACAATACGGGTTGCATGTACTGGCTGAGGAAGTCGTGTCAGAGAACAGCTAAATTATGTGAAATATACGATTCCGTTGCAGCTCATACTCTTTGTCCTTACAAATCAAGGAACTACTGAAAATAGAAAAGGGGCTATGACTGACGAACACGAACATGATTCATATAATATCGACTTTCATCACACACATCGTTCATAATCATTAGCCATATTTCACAAATGTTCATAATCTATGACATAATATGTCATAAAGTAGTTTACATATTATGTAAAGTTGGAAAGGAGGTGTACTCGACGTAGGAAAATATTGTTAATCCATACTGATGAATTGCAAGGGAACAGTTTGACATCCTCTCGACTTGATACATATTTATGTGTGAACATGATAATACGAACCTACTTGGAACGACTTGGTGTTTGACTTGTGTAGATGATATGAGCAGATATGAGCAAAGATGATAATACCTACTTGGTTATTTTTGAAAATTTCAACCCTTCATTTCCATTTGGTTGGTGGTTGGGGTTGAAATTGTCAGAAATGCCCTAGATGGTACCTATGGTTGGTAGGGAGGGATCCATACAGAAGGGTGATCTATACAGAAGATAAAAAACCTTTGGGCAATGATTTGCACAGTTTTTCAAATTTGGAACCATATCTATTTGTAACTGTTCATCTGTACACATTACACACCCCAATAGCCAAGTAAATTTATACGTCCAACATTGCAAACCCAAGTGTGGCCTACAGGTCTTGTATTACAAAATTATATTCAAAACCGTGCAAGTTTTACAATTTTTTCTGTTTTTTCACTACAACTTCTAAGCTATGATAATTCCAATAATTTATGCTCTGTAACTTTTTAATGTAATTTAAATTTTCTCTAGATCGAGACAAAATTGATCTCTGAATGCTGAAGGATTCATAAATAAACCCTGAAATAGAAATTTTCGTGTTAATGTTATGTTTTGAGCCTTTCACTAGAGGAAATACTCATTTTAGAAAAAGTAAAGAGAGAGGAATTTGAAGGAAATAACATTAGCTTAAATTTTGAACCTCAACCATACCTGTAGTCACCAAAGTTTCTTCAAAAATGAACGAAATACCAAAAAAAATCATATTAATGAAAAAGTGAAGAAAAATCTACAAAAATATGAACATTGATATATTTTGGGGAAATGTGATTTTATTTCAATGATGGTGCACAATTTGGTCGATTTTGATAACGTTCGTAACACATCGAGTCCTAGAAATTATTCAATCTGTTGACTGAAATTACATAATCAGGGGAGGAGCATCGAGTTAAATAAACGTATAAAACAAAATGATTAAGAATATTAATTCCTTCACTGACTATTTCTTGGGGCATTCAGAAAAAATGGGTTCATTCCAGTATATGAGGAAGGAAGGGAGGTCGATTTTGTGTTGCTGGTCCACATCAGCCTCAAATCGTTCATCCAATCAATCAACATTTTTTATTGTATGTCATAGGAATCGATCGGAACGGTACCAAAATTGTTCAGAAAGCACCGCAGCAACAAAGTTTTCCTTCGATAGTGTAGTGGACTCAAAAGTTAAACATTAATGAAGATAATTGGAAATATTTTGATTCCATTCGAAGCTGTTTTCTTCCATTTCCATCTTATGTTGAAAATTACGTGTAGTGCGTAATATGCAATGTGCAGTGAGAGATATCTGACTCTATTTACCAGTTGATATTTTCAGGTGTGATAAATGACGATTTCTCGGCAATTTCAACGCGAGCCTGTCGTAAAACAGATTGAAAATAGTCGACACCCGAGTCGTGATGAGGGGAGCAGATTCTGCCCTAACTGATGTTCGAGGAACCAATAAAGAAAAAACCCGGCGTTGCGGGTAGGATGGACACGAGTTTAACGGCTTGTTTACCTCGTGGCAGGGCGGTCCAAACTGACGTCTCCTCTCTCCATCTTCTTGTCATTGAGTAGAGCGGAAATACCGGGATTTTCTTGTAACGTCAGGAAGAACATGGGATAGAAAAAAAGCAAAGTATTCGACTGTGGGTGAGTTTTTTGGCCGCTGATCGCTTCGAGATATTGATGGATCATTGACTCCATCTACGCGAGTTTAGACAACATTCTGCAACTCGTTGACTGCTCGTTGATCAGGATTTTGTATACTTGAATTTTTATTGATTTTTATCATTCAATATGGTTTTAGCAATCTGATTGTCTGAAGATCCTAGTATTCTAAATGGCTGGCCCTACTTCCTGATAGGTTCCCATTCAGACTCGTGCATTCTGTTGGCTGGAGGTTCCTACATTCAGAATGGATAGGTTCTTGCTTTTTGATTGGTTTCTACTGACACTCCAGCAATCTGGTTGGCTGGAGGTTCCTGCATTCAGATTGTTCTGTTCATTAAATTTACTGAGTGGGCGTATTGGGGTAGATTTGCACTAGCTCAGACCAATCACTCCTACCCCTGAATTTGAGGAAAAACTTTTTTTGAATAAAAAACGACTCATCCTCAGCAACAAGCGGAAGTGATGGCGGCCGAACTCACGTGAACAGTTAACTAACTTTTCGGACAGAAGAAATCGCTTCAAGAAGAGGATCACTTCTCAGGATAGTTCAAAAAGTCACAAGATCACACAAAGGCCTCTGAAGTGTAGGTGACGGCGACTATAAACAAAATGCCAGACAACGAAGTTCTTGAGGAAGACTAGACAATAACTAGTTTTAGTTCATTAAGGGAAGCTAAATAGCCCAAAAAACATAAGTAGCATTGAATGCAAAATTGTTGAGCTCTGGCGGGATGTTGGGATGCCATGGAAATTATGTCATCCCACCAGGTAGTCCGACTTGGCTTTGCTGAAGTTGGTTAGGCCTGGCGCGACCTGTGCAGAGATAAAGATACTTCTGATTATTGCACTCAGATTGCTGATCGCTGAGCACTCTGCATTCTGATTGCTATAGGATTTTTGGCTGAGTTCTCATTGGCTCCTGTGGATGTTCCCACATTTTGATTCATTGAGGTTTCATCCAGGTTCATGTGAAGCACTACTATATTCATTTACTGAAGGTACCTGCATTATGATTGCTGTTACAGAGGCTCCTGCATTATAATTAGTTAAGTTTTCACCACTTATCGTTGTGGGTTTTCTTATTCGGGTTGCCTACCTTTGAAGCGCAAGCATTCTGATAACTGTTGATTCTGATTCACTCTAGCCATTTGAGAGTGATAGGAACGTGTTCCAGCTGTTTCAATGTGGTTGATCAGTTTTAAAATGGTTTGGCAATCTTTCAAAGAAGAACCAGTTTAATTTCTGGTCAGTGAATCAAATAAATTTTACGGATTCTGTTGAATTAAAATCACCTTACTCCGTTTCGGCTGTCATTCAATAAATTCTTCGGCTTTTTCAAGTGCAGCTGAAAACTTTTTTTTTTAAATCGTATTACTCCTTTTCTGGGGTAGAATGGTCGGAATGTTACCATCTGAACACTATTATAGCAGCTGCCCTCATCTTGGTTCTACATATGCCATTTAATCCAGGGATTCTGCGTACACTATGATATTGACCTTCTCCTCCCAAACAAGTTGGCTAAATTGTTACCACTAGCACTTACATTCGTACTTCTATATGCGAGCTTTCAAAAAAGGTTCTCATAAATCTAATGAGCGCGTGCACAAGAATACACGCCTTCCTCACTCAAGCGAGCATCAATAAAACTGCAAATCCTTGCATCACCCACCTTGATTTACACTGCCGGCTCAGGTCTTTTGACGGAGCCCACCCCATCTTTTCATTCGACTGCAACAAACATAACTGCTACAGACATAAATACAACAACTGCACCTCGATAAGAATGCGGCAATATGTTGCAATCGGAAGGGCTAAAGACCTTGCAGGATCCCCCTAGGATTGAGTTCGTAACCTGTTTTTTCAATCACGAGCGGTTCGCGGTTCAACACTTCGTCATTACGCATCGTAGAACATAAGGTACCTGAGGGCGTTAAAAGATCTGAATGTTAGGCGATCACGGTAGGTCCTGAAGTTGTTCCTCTTCTTGGAGTATTGTAGTCACAGCATTTTCTTCTTTCTGCAGCATTTATATTAGGAATACTTTAAAGAAAATACCAAAGATTAGTAATCGAGGAATGTGATTGGTAATAGCTAAAAACGAGCACACGTTTTAATAATGAAAACCAAAGAAAAACAGCGGGCAGACAGAAACAAAATGCATCCTGCCACTTTCGGGATTGAACGAACAGTCCTCTACAGATTTGACCACAAACACTGGCTACCAGCAGTTGTTACTAAGATCGGTCCACAACCTCGCTCATACGTCGTAAGGACGGAAGATGGCGCAGAGTATAAAAGAAACTCCTGGTTCATCAAACCAGATCCTTCACAAACTTGATGCTTCAAGATCTTCAACAAAGAGGGTAAGATAAGTTTGTGAAGGATCTGGTTTGATGAACCAGGATTTTCTTCTATACTCTGCGCCATCTTCCATCCTTACGACGTATGAGCTAGATTATGAAAAAATTATTGTTTCATACCACTGTGTAAACTTCTATTCATCACCGCAGACCTGAAGTTTGAGACCTGCAGGGCTAATAATCGAGAATGATGCTATTAACTGGTCGATAGCTCCACCCAACAAAACAAATGCTTGCAGTTATCTACTTTGATACCGTACATTATGCCAAGTAATGGGCCTCTTCTAACTCATTGCCGTAGACCCTTAGGGAACAAATCCTGAGACCATAAACAGACTGGGTAATCAAAATTATACCAAGTGACTGCTGCAAGCTTGCTGATGACTACGACGCTCGAAGTTTCAATATAGCAAATACCTGAAAGTGTGTTTTAGACTATGCGCTCCTACTCACCACCACCTTGAAGCAGGCACATTCTGCAGTTTGAGACCCTGGACACTAAGCTATAGAAATACCATCATGTGACTGATGCTCCCACCTTATGACGGATCCTTGCATTTCTTTCTTTTGAAATTTAGTAATACCATTGTGCACCTCTTCCAACTATTAGCAGACCCTGAGGGTGGCACACCCTGCAGTTCAAAACCACCACTGAGCAATCGAAACGCTATCAAGCGGCAGCTTGCTGACGACCTCGACGCTTCGAATTTCAATATAGCGAGCAGCCCGATTAATTTCAATCGCGTTTTGTGTAGGTGTGACTAAGAGACAGCCCATGGGAGTGATTTAATAAATGAATTCTATTAGGCCCTCGAAGGAGTCGGCCCTGACTGTTATTCTCGGATTCCGCTCTGGAAGGCCCCCACCGGCCCCGAGGCTGTTTCATTTGCTCCGTTTCCGTCCAAGCAAGAGCTCCTCAAGATGTTTATCGGAGTAACATCTGAAGGCGGAAGCTGATGGACCCGAAATTTCTTTTCTCCTTCGACTGTGCCAAAGAAGAGTGAAATCACTATACGAAAACTATACGAAGACCACAGGGAAAGAAGGGGTAATGTGTGAATTTTTTCCATTCAGGGGAAACTGAAATTCAAAGTTTGACGCGTTCAGCTCATATCCATCTTCATGAACGGCTGGGTCGTTTTATTTTTCCTCATTAGTTAAACTTTCTTATAACGATATACCGGAAAAATAAATAAATTGATAAACATCCACAATTAGTAAATAGTTTTATGTTTTAAAAATTCAGCCTTACTAAAAAAAAAAAAAAAACGTTGGTAGAAGGAGGGTCAGAGAGAGAACAGGGAAAAAGGGGGAGAGTGAGAGTAGTCCAACGGAGTACCTTCCTTTGGTTTCCCTGTTTTTTTTTCAAACCTTCCCCTTTCTTTCCCTCTATTGGATCTTCCCCCTTCTTTCCCTGTAATTTCAGATCCAATATTAGCTATTTCTCGCAGATCCTCCTCCTTTTTTTCCCATTTTGATTTCATATTATGAAACTACGTCCTTGGGAGAGTTTATTGCCAACCTTAACTCATTTTCGGGAAAAAGTGACATTCCCCCTTCTTTTCCTGTGGTCTTATGATAAGGTGCCTTGTAAGACTAGGCTTTTTTGCTCGGATTCTGGCGAAGCTGTGTTCTTTGCTGGCGATTAATTTTTTTTCAATATTTTGAGCAGTAATGGCGCTTTTATTATGAGTTCTGGTGGATTGTAACTGTCAAAGACTGATCTCAATTTTTTGTGAGATTCTTCTACGGCCATACCACGCAGAACAAACCGATACTCGTCCGATCACCGAAATCAAGTTGCGTCGGGCGTGGTTATTACTTGAATGGAACACCGCCTTGGAACACCGCGTGCTGTAGGCATCTTTTTTTGCTCAATATTCATTAAATTTGCTAAAATTTTAATTTCAACTACCTACTTAGTTTTGAATAAAAAACCTCATTTCAGCATCAGGTACTAGTTGAAATATTGTCGTAAACAAGTCAATGAGAACAATCATTCTGCAATCTCCTCAATTTTTCAAGTGGACAAAATTTCTCCACATTCATTTCTCACAGGTTCATTTAATGAACCTCAGTATCTGATTGATGAAACTATAGGTACCTTTTATTTGAATTCTTTATTTCTTTGAATGGAGTGTGAAGCTTTTATTTCATCTAAATAAACTCGATTATTATGAAACGAAAAATTAGTTGGTAGGTAGTGACAATGGCGAAGCTGTGTTCTTTGCTGGCGAGTGATCTATACAGAAAAATAATAAACATTTGTGTAATAATTTGCAGCGTTTTTGACATTTTCATGTCTTTCATATGGCACATAAAAAAAAAATCGTCACGAAATTTGATGCGACGAAATTTGTCCCAAGTCGCCACAATGATGATTATGACCATCAGAAGTGAAGTTGTTAGGTACTTTACAGGTAGGTACTTTACAGTTAGGTAGGTACTTTACAGTTTGATATTACCAGATCAGCTGAGTAGAAAATTGAGCTCCCAGATCAGCTGAGTCGAAAATTGAGCTCCCAGATCAGCTGAGTCGAAAATCGAGCTCCCAGATCAGCTGAGTCGAAAATCGAGCTCCCAGATCAGCTGAGTCGAAAATCGAGCTCCCAGATCAGCTGAGTCGAAAATCGAGCTCCCAGATCATCCCAGGGGGGGGGGGGGGCATGAAAATGTTTCAATGTGTTGCAGACTCGTATGCAAGCGTTTTTACTCATATCTTTTGGCTAATATGTTCTTTCCTTAAATGTTTTCCTCATTTTGTTGGAATAGGTAAAAGAAGAATGGGAAGAATCGCCTCAGTCAAAACGAGGTCTAAACCTTCAAGTGACACTCAAAGTAAATTCTTTATTACTATTGGGTTGATATATGGGTTAATCACTGTTTTTTTTTTCAAGTTGAATAAGGAAATCATCTTTTTTTATTATAGGTAATTGAAAGACAGTGTTGCCAACAAGCGGCTACCAAAACCCCCTGAGCCAACCTCGAAAAACCCCCAAATCCCCCCAAAAAAGAAAAACCCTAAAACTTAAGGATGAAATAACAATATCAATGAATACAATGCATTTTTTTTTTGTTTTTTAGTAGTAGATCGTAATTCATTAATGATTTGAGGGCGGAGTGGATCTTGAAGACAATGCAATTATTGTATTAGCGATATACGTTTCAGGTTATACAAGTTTTGAAAAAAACATTAAAAACATTTTTAAAAATAAACTAGTTTCTTCAGGTAGGGTACTTTTTTGTACAAAAAATCAAAATGTCAAACAGTGAGGTCGCATTCGACCCCCATCTCCAAAACCTTCTCAATTTCTTCAAAACTTCAAGTTTGCTAATAGTAACGAGCGCGAACGGACCAATAAACTTCAAGAATTCATCAGTGTGTGCTTGCGAAAGATCAAAGATCGAAAAAAGTTTGTCCTCCAAAACTCCAAAATTATAGTCCCATTGAGCCCACGACAGACATTGGTAAATTCGGTGAAGTTTTTCACTCCATTGAATATATATATTACCTGCTGCTATTTTAATTGCTGATTCATTTTTATTCTACCCAAATCCCCCCGACTCGTCGGTAAAAACCCCCCAAAAAAACCCCAATAGATTTCTCCCCCCAAAATCCCCCCGTCAAGAAAAAAACCCCCAAATTTGGGGGGGGGGAAACCCCCAACTTGGCAACACTGTTGAAAGATGTACAACATAGATTATATATTCAAAATCACGCCACTCATAATCAACGACAAAGTTCAGTTGTTCAAGATCATCACGAGTCTTTCCATAACCTTCTCCAACAAGGTCAGTCTTCTCTGAGTCTTCCTTTGCATGGCCCAACTAACTGCTACCTACTTACTCTTCCAATTTTCCAATCTGCATATCTCCATGAAGTAGACTATCTTCTGGATTGAAGGTTGGATTAAAATTCTCTGTGCCCAATCCCAGTGCGAATGACGTATTAGTGACTTCGACGAGGTTCTAACAATCATCCTGTGAACATCAGAGCAATCAAGACATGCTCGCCATGCCTCTTCCATGTTTGAAGTGCAGAAAAGATGGTGAGCTCTTCATCTTCAAGTTCTGGAGGTACTGTGACTAATTACTCAATCAGTGTATACCTGTTTGCCATCAATATTTCATCAGTATTCTGCCGAACACTCACGCGCAATAGGTGAGAGAGACCCCCTCATTCACCCTTTTTTAGGCAAAAGTGAAGTTAGCAATAACTTTTTTTGAAAAATCCCCCCCGCCCCCTGATGGTCGCCCGACCAAATCTGGCTTAGCTATCCACCATAGAAATTATCCAGGAATCTAGGAAAAATAGGTAGTTGCAAAGTTAGAGACCCCCTCCTTGACCCATATTTGCCACTTTTTCCGGAACCCTGATAATCGCGAAACACATTTCCCCGTCCCTGACGGCCGCCCGGAGAAATTGGAATCCATTCCTTTCTACATACCCAACATCCTTACCAAGTTCTTACGGAGAGAGAGCAAGTGGTCCAGGAGATATAAAATTAAAACTGCGATCGCTGAACTAAACTCGAATGGCGTTGGGACGTTTTCGGAGAAAAAACATTCTCGACTTTTCTGTCTTTGCAATTCAATTTTAGGTCGGGAATGATTCATATTGTTGTCAAAAACAATGTTTTTCATAAAAGCAATCCATCCGAAAAAAAAGTTAATGCTAAACCGAGTGGAAGTGGAGTTGAGGAAAAAGTAAGAAACAGACATGTAGATCTCTAGTAGGATACTCTAGTAGAATACTAGGTCCTTGGAAACAGAGGAGATAAGAGAGTTAGCAGGAAGGCCGCTGGGAGCGCTTGGGTCGAGGACGAGCCACTGGAGATCCAGACGCCTCTGACAAGGACATTTGAGTCATCACTGCTCATCTGTCCACACCTGGTGTAGTGGCTAGAATATCTGAATCCGAACATTACTGGTTCAATTCCTGGAAAATTCATAATAATTTTTGGCTACCAGCTGATGCATCACACCTATTACCTTCCATCATTCTCGATCTTCATCAGACAGACAAATAATTTCAAATTATTTCAACATTTTACACTTTCTTTATTTTTCATTATTTTGTAATAAAACTGAAGAGCTAATTTAATCTTAATTTTCATCTATACTTTCTTTTAAAATGAGATAGATAATTTATCAAGATAATGATACTTACACCTCAGCTTTAACCAGCTTTCGAACTCTATCGTCCGAGATTTGTCCTTCATAACAAAAGCTAGTTGATGGTTGCTACGGAAGATGAAGTGGGTGTCATGAATGCCAACTCGAAATTTTCCGTGTTTTTTTTTCGGATATTTCTATTGTATCACTGTATGTACCTTTTACCTGCAAGAAATGTTAGGGTTGGGGTGGATGCCAAACCCTCTAGGCAGTCTCCGACGAGTTTCACCTCTATCTGTCAAATAGCTAGTGTGTGCGAACGCGCAAACCTGGTTCCTATTACTCCAAGATTTTTCCCGATCTTATGGTTGTATTCGGCCTGATCCTCCGATCAGTGGGAGCCACAGCAATGCGATAAAGTGAAAAATCGTCATAAAAATCGGGAACATCTCATTCAGAAAACCAATGCCAATTGCCAATCATTTCTAAACCAACAACTAAGGAGTCTTCAATCAATTCTTAACCTTTCTAAGCAGATATCCGCGTTATTTTAAGAGAGGAAGCTTTACTGTCCACACAACCTGATGGGTTTAGATGAGTATAGTAGTCGCAGCCTCATAGGAGATGATGGTGTTCGAAAAAAAGTACTGTTTCTTAACCGATTACCTCATCCAGTCCCTCGTTCAATGAGAAACATCGAAAAAGTTAAAAGATATTTTTATGGGGTTTTCATTTATTGTTTTAGCAGCCAGGCAATAGATCTGTGTAATGACCGAAACATTAATTGCGAGATGAAATTTTCTTTCATGCCATCAACGTTTCTCTCGTTGGGAATAAATTCACATTCGAGCGAGTAAAAGTGAACTCACGGCGCACGTTTCTGAACCTTCAAGACTCGACGATTATGCGGGTTTGGAACGCTATCAACAGAACTTCTCTCGTCAATGGGTTTTGCTCTTAGTTATAAATTAATCATTTATCATTCTCTGCTTTTAACGATCCTCTTTAATTGCAAATTAATGTATAAAAAAAATTCATCATACCTAGTGCACAAATTTTGCATTTTTACGACTTTTAATGACTTTCCCTTATGAATTTTGAAAGGTTTATTACAAATGACCCCCCGGGGTTAATATTAGTGATACTTAGCTATAATGTCTCTTTTCCCTTATAATATTGTAAATTCTTAATTATGCAGGTAATTACTCAAGTAGTTTAAACGATTTATTTTTTGCGCTTCTCGCGTTGTTAACCCATAGAAAACTGTTGTGAATCCAACTAGCAGCAGGTTATATTTCTGCAATGAACATTAGAAACCGTTATAATGCCCAGTCAATAAATTGTTGAATTAAATGTAACTTTGGATAGGTAGGTACCAAAAAATGTTTTCCAACCGAAATTGTATATTTTGTTTCTCGCAATTGAAATTAATATGCCGATAAACCACGGAATAAAAAAACAAACAATAATTCTGTTTTTAGCAGCAACTTGAAAAAAAGTGAAAATTAGCAGCACGTTGTACCAGGGCTTTTACTTCAGGCCGAACATGATTCCACCTTCGGCGTTTTCTTTATCGCAATAGAAAGTCAAAGAAAAAAACATAATACTAAAAAAAAATATTCAAAAATACCTAATTAACAAAACTCTACCTTAGTATATATTGTGTGAATTTTTAATATCAGGCATAATTATTTCTGCATAGGTCTTGAAAATTTGAAGGTTTTCAGGGAATTTATATATTTTGTATTACAGTTCACAAAACTCCTGGATAACGAACTCTTCTTCCCGTTTGTTATTATGAACATTTTGGAAAAAATGTTTGCGAAACAGTTGCCAATTTATTGTCCAGAGTGGCACATAATGTATCTAGACCGTCACATCGTTAGTATAAATATACATGACATGTATGCTCACATTGTGATTTTTGGAAAAACTTCAGAAATTGTTTAAGAAAGTTCCAGAACGGATTTCAGTAAAAAAAAAATAATAATAATAAAGTTAATTTTTTTGTTGAAAATTCGCTTTAGTCACATTAGGTTACCGCATTATGCCTAAGCTTGTAAAAACTTCTTCATTTAATCAAATTTTGCAAAAAACAGTGAAATAATAGTGGACAGAAGTAGCTTTGAAACCTTCCAAGTTGCTTGAAGTTCAACACGGCATAATTTTACATATCTACCGTCAAAGTTGGTATTAACCATCCTTATCAAGAATCATCAAAATTCGTTTCTAAGTGTTCCAGTAAACCCCGACTTATTTACTTCTACCAATTTTCCTGTGATGCAGTCTATACAAAATTAACCTGTACCTACTGGTACTTATTTCAGTCCGATTGCTTACTGTTTCTGGTCACAAAATTGTTCATCAAATAATATAGTTGTGTGACTTAGGGAACAACATAGTATTACACACACTAGAAAAGGCTGAAAGTTACACAAAAAGGTACCTATATTATTTTTCTGCATAGATCACTCGCCTGCAAAGAACACTGCTTTGCCATTGTCGCTACCTACCAACCACAATATTTTCACTGCACAATCAAGTTTATATTGAAGAAATAAACGCTTCACCCTCAATTCGAAGAAATAAAGAGTTGTGTGAGTAAGGTCGCAAAACTGAATACAACTAGAAGAAACGAACAAATATCGCACCTTTGGCCAGCTAGAATTGGAACGGAGATTAGGCCTCTTTTGCGGTTCTCACTCGATAGGTACTCTTCAATCCTATTTTAAATTGATGAAAAAACAATACTTTTATTTCAAAAGTTATTAAGCTTGGGCTTTTTGAAAATGTCAGCCCTATTTTTCAACGTTAGAAGTAATCGGCATCAACCAAAGCTTCGGGGCACAACTAGACCCCAAATGGAGACCATACACCAAATTTCATCAAAATCGGTCCCTGGTACCTGACTAAGGAAAGTGCCGCAGACAGCGGACGGTTTACTGCGGATGGACGGCACAATTTTGTATACAATTTTCGGACTTTACGTACCTACTAGGTACCTTGAAACGTAAACCAACCAATTTTCAGGGAGGGAGAGATGGATCAGTTTGTAGTCAACATTTTTCTTCAGCTGTGAAACATTCCCATTTTAGTAAGTATGCAAGCCCAATCTGTACAGAATCTACACAAAGTTAAATCTGAGCTAAATGATCAAATTCTACATCAATATTGTGACCAATAATAAGATATTATGTTAAATATCCGGATGAAAGCTGCCGAGATAGGACAAAAAATTATGTACCCCTGGTGGGACTCGAACCCACAATCCCCGGTTTAGGAGACCGATGCCGTATCCATTAGGCCACAGGGGCTTGTTGCTGACACGGAGAAGTTGTATTCAATATATCCTGTAACAATCGAGCCCCCAAGTTGATGCAAAATTTCCGATTTTATACTAAATAGGCAACTGCAAAGAAAACACAATATCTGTTAAAATGTCAACCCCTCACTAACTACCCTTCCGCCTCCGACAATCGCTATTGACTGCTTGAATTCCATGCCTACAGTGATCTACAGTTCTTGACCAGATTGGTTTCTGGAGGAGACAAACAATCTCAAAATGATAACCCCCTATTACGCTCCTTTTAATCTGAAAATTGCAAAAAAAAACCTCGGCCTAAAAAACCAGGATAGAAGGCGATCACGTCAGGCGAGGTGCGTCAGAATTGGTCGTACAAACACAACCAGACAGTTTTGTTTCCATACGGAATCTAACGTAGGTAACTTTGTACAGGTAGACACCTAATTATGAAGTTTCTGCTTTAACAGCAGTCTCTTACCTCAGAATGAACTGGAGTTGTTGAATCATGGTCTTCTTGTAGGTACCTACAGGTGACTTCCTGCGAACTCAATCACTCACTTTCACTTGAATGAATTGGATAATGGCCATATTGCAATCCCGACCTCAGAAACCGATCATGAATCACAATGGGGATATGGGGAAACAAAGAAGCTGAAGATCTCATTATTATATCAGGGAGCACTACATAGTTTCGAAAGTGATAAGCGGGCGCTGAGACTGACTGAAGATGGCGGCTGGTCCATCAGGCACAAGGTTGAGTACCTTCAAGGATGTACCAGTATTCAAGGTTGAGTACCTACCAGTATTCAATTTGTATTCGTTATTTGAATAAATGATATTGGTGATTCAAATATTATTTAGAAGGCGGTGTCGTTTGGAAAATGTGAATACCAATATTTTTAATAGCAGCACTAAGCATTGCATTATAATTGAATCAGTGAGAATGACAACAGTACATGTCCCCAATCAGCTTATCGAGATATCAGGTGTTAGGTGGTATAAGTCCATGGACTCCTACTGTTTTTTCCCTCAATCATTTTCATTTAGGCTCTGTTCAAGCTTACCGAGTGTGGTTAGCATACTGCTCTTGTGCTCAATGCGTAGTTCTACTGGTTACAACCTACAAAAAGCCATTTTGGTTTATTATTTTCAATAATGAACCTTTGGAATCGACCAAGAAAAAAAAAATGTTAACACCCCCTCAAAATTTGATGGTTTACGTTTCAAGGTACGTAGAATCCAAAAATCGAATAAAAATTTGGCCGTCCGTCCGCCGTACGCCGTACGCCGTACGCCGTACGCGGCACTTTTGCCACTTAGCATTGACCGATTTTGATGAAATTTGGTATGTAGGCTCCATTTGGGGTCTAGTTGTGCCCCGAAGCTTTTGGTTGATGTAGGTCACTCCTAAGGGTTCCAAAATCAATTTTGAAATTTTGAAAACGCCCTAACTCAAAAAATTTTGATATAAAGGTATTGTTTTTCCTTCAATTTAAGATTCTATAGAATTTTTAAAATTTTTTGAGACCACGCGGAGCTCTGTAGGACAAACCGTTCGCTCACTACGAAAATTTAAGTGTTTATATTGAAATATATATATATATAAATCAAAACACGAGTGTGAATCGCAAAAGAGGCCTAATCTCCGTTCAAATTAGAGCAGACCGAAATGCAATCGATGGTTGGTGATGTTGATTTTTTTTTTGATTTTTTTTTGATTTTTTTTGATTTTTTTTTTTTTTTTTTCTTTTTCTTTTCATATTGGATGGTTGGTGATTTTGTAGATGAGTGATCTATATAGAAAATAATAAACCATTGTGTAATAATTTGCAGCGTTTTTTCAACAATCGTCAAAAATGGACTTGTACTGTTTTTATTCTCATCGATTCAATTATTTGGTAGATTTAAGTAATTATTAAGTTTAAGTAATTATTAATTATCAATTAATTATTAAATAATTATTATATTTAAGTAGGTAGTATAATTCTTTGGCATGTTTAAGTAATCAGTTGTCAAGAGAAGAATTTATCACTGCGACAGGTAGGTATTACTACTCAATGGAACAGCTGTTCGAATTACTTTCATTCGCCCTTGAAGTTTAATAAGTTGTTCGCTTCTCATCGTGTTTCTCCACGACCTATCGTCATGTATGAGATCTTTGTGAGTTTTATTATTTATTACTTAATGTGATATTTTTTCGATGGCGAACGGACGGCAAAATGTTCATTCGATTTTCGGATTCTACGTAGGTACTTTGAAAGGTAAACCAACAAATTTTGAGTGTTAGATTTTTTATTGGTCGATTACAAAGGTTCATTATTGAAAATGATAAACCAAAATAACGTAAGTACCCACAACTTCTTTAATATAATATATTAAAGACATTGACAAAAGAATTTGGACGTATATTATACGTACATTACGTATATTATACGTAATGATAGTTCCAATGTCTTTTGTCAATAGTTACCTTTATAGATAAAGGCTGTACCTATGTACCTTGAGTATCATTCTTTCCTAATTTTCCAAGATGTTTTCAATTTCAATCAATTGAGAAATGTGTTAGACAAAAAATCAAGGCGTTCAAAATTGTTTTGCTCGCACCTTTGATGGAACAGTGTCAATTTATGTAATATGCCAGCCTTTCAAACAGGTTCAAATCAACTACAACCAACCCACCACCGTCGGTGGTTGTACGTTGAGCCATTATACTGAGTCCAACAGCACAAATTATGGAGTAAATTATGTTTAAAACATTTGAATTTTAAGCAGATAAAATTCCCAATAATTCAGTCAAGCTTTTCACCTATCGAGTTTTTGGCTGACGTTTTGTACATCGTTCAAAATACAATAAATACCTTGGTCCCGCAAAATCCAATTTTTTTTGCTGTCCTCCAAGATCAAGTTAATATTCTCAAAATGTTTGATTACTTTTGCATTGCAAAGCTCTTGGAACAAATTACTAATGAGTGTATCGTTATTGTATAATAAACATGATATATTGTGTGATAGAGTTTATAATCATACTGTTCAATATGTAATAAATTATATTGGATTGCAACAAGACCTTTGGAATGTTTTATCAAGTTAACTTTTCATTATGATAATTTCTCTTACCTATCATCAAATTCAAGAGGAATTGTTAGCGGATTCTTTCGACATTGAGTCGTCTTCTATTCTAGCGAAATCCATAGGAACGAGATCCCCAACCCTGCCTTGATTTATGTGGAAATTTTCGCCACTGTCTCACGTTCTATTTACGTTTGGGTTAGGTGGCCTTTTATAATAAGAGCTTGTGTTTAGGACCTCAAGCTCGCGAGAAAAAAACTCTATTTTGGGGGAACCACAGACAGACGCACCCCCTCCTACTTCAAAGGAATACAAAATAACTTTCACGATTTCAACTCAATAATTTTTCCGATTCTACGGCTCCCCGTTATTTCGTTTGAAGAACGGACGGACGAAAATTTTGAGGTTTTTTTTCGATTTCTGAGGTGTTGAAAAATTCAGCTCGATTCGAAAGATGACCTTCGACTATGGGTGTTCCTCAATAAAAATCATTATCTTATTAAACGAAAGGAACGGGCAAATGGTGGTTTAGAAGGACGAGGTGTAATTTATAATCCAACACGATTGTAGAAGATATTCACAAGTCGTTTCAAACAAAGATAGAAAACACAAGGCATCTGAAGTTGGAGACAATTAAGTGAAAAAAAATCAACATTTATCAATAGCGGAGGAAACTATACTATCCACCCATCTCAGAAGATATTGCTTCCCAGTGTATCATGGCAGTGGAAGTACTGTGTGAGGCCTCACAGGTGGAGGCGGTCTGCAGCATCCTCCACTCAGCTTGCTTTTATCACCAGCCATTTGATGTATTTGGTGGTTGAGACTCTGCCATCGCCATGTGATCGTCCGATTTGGAGGGGTAATGGATGATACTTGGATATATTGAAGTTCTACAATGCACAGGATAATCTACACAACCGTGTTATGGAAACGAGAAAACTATGTGCCATCAATTTATACCACCATGAACATGGGGCGGTTTTACTCATAACTGTAATTAATAACACACTCTGTTTCACACATCGCCTCTAACTCCGCCGAGAAATACCAACCTGAAAAAAAACGGAATGGGGAATGCTGGAATCGAGTGGAATTCCAGCATTCACGCCGACTAAAAATGGGTTTGAAAAAACCGAGTCATTTCTGCCGCATCTTCAGCGCGGCAGCACATTAGCAACCGAACCTCGTCGGTAGGTCAAAACCTCAATTTAAATCTTGAAAAATGAACGACCCTCCCGGTTCAATGGGAAGGTGTGAACAGTTGCTTTGATGAATCATCGAGACACAGGTAGACACGCTATGAACCAACAGAAATATAACTCCCAGCTTCAAAATCTCTTCATTTACATTTGATACTGATCTTCAAACGAATGGAACGGGTAACAGATAACGAGATAATCGAAACCAATTATACAATTCGAAATTAAAGCTGTTATACGTCCATTCATCAAACTCTCGTCGGGTCCAACTTGATTTTTAATGGGAAGTTTTCTCTTATTTTATAATGAGAAATCGTATATTTTACATACAAATAACAGAGTTGGGATCATCCGATTTATTGGTTTGAGGAGGACGAGTCAATTTGAAGAATGCTCAAGTTTCAATGGTTTTTCAAGTCTGATTTTCATACAATAAGTACTCAACTGCGAGTTTCGTTCCTCACTAGAGGAGATGCAGAAGTTTTGTATTCGAATATTGGTATACAGTTCGAGTATTGTGAACTTTCCGAGATCAAAATTTCCACTTTTGCGTTTCAATGCTTTAAGAACAGTTTTGGTACAGTGACCACGGCTAAGACTGATTTTAAAAAAAATCAAACCTGAAAATATTTCACATCTTGATAGAATTTTCAGGAAATGTTTGAGTTAGAGCTAGACTGTGCCGTTGGTGTTGGACTAAAGGTAGCATGAGGGCATAATATGCCCTTACATATTATGTAACCCTTTGAGAAGGATTGAAACTCAAATAAAAACGATGCGAATTATTACACAATGGTTTATTATTTTTTATTTTTCTATGTAGATCACTCATCTGCAAAGCCACCAACCATCCAACATGAAGAAAAACATCGATCGCATTTCGGTCAGCTTTAATTTGAACGGAGATTAGGCCTCTTTTGCGATTCACACTCGTGTTTCTGATTTATCGTACGTCCAAACTTCAAATTCTCGTAGTGAGCGAACGGTTTGTCCTACAGAGCTCCGGGTGGTCTCAAAAAATTCTAAACATTCTATAGAATCTTGAATTGAAGGAAAAACAATACCTTTATATCAAAATTTTTCGAGTTAGGGCGTTTTCAAAATTTCAAAATTGAAGTTGTCACCTTAGAATTGTGGTCACCTTAGAAGTGACCTACCTCAACCAAAATCTTCGGGGCACAACTACACCCCAAATGGAGCCTACATACCGAATTTCCTCAAAATCGGTCAATGCTAAGTGGCAAAAGTGCCGCGTACGGCGTACGGGCGGCCAAATTTTTATTCGATTTTTGGATTCTACGCACCTTGAAACGTAAACCATCAAATTTTGAGGGGGTGTTAAAATTTTTTTTTCTTTGTCGATTCCAAAGGTTCATTATTGAAAATAATAAACCAAAAATGAGGAATGTTTTGCTTACCTGGATTGACTCAAGTTGAGAAAAGTTGAGCTGGCACTTACAGTAACCTAAGTTAGAAAATAGTCTTATGGGTGATTGTTAAAATTAAAGTTGTAAAAAGTTAAAGTTGAAGTTAAATAGTGCAAAAAATAATGAAATCACAAAAATACGTCAAAAATATGTTGCTGTTATAAAAATAAGTTGTAACTTGGCGCAAAAAAGAATTTTAAAATGGGTAAGAATTGAAATTTTGAATTTGAAATAACGAATAGGTAATGAAATCACAAAAATATGAAGCTGTTATAAAAATAAGTTTTCTTGGCGCAAAAAAGAATTTTAAAAAATTCCTAAATAGCTTATATTTGGATATCGGTAGGTATATACTAGGTAGTACTTTTTGGTTTTTTCTATTAGAATTGCCTATAAATTCCATAATTTTGGAATCAACAGATTCATAAAAGTATCTCCATGTTATTATTTTTTTTGAGGAAACAATACCTACTTCCCACCCCTCTTGGCAGACTTTTTTAAAAGAATTAGCTAATTTAAAATATAATTAGCTTCTTAGATCTCGTTTCATATCTTTGTAAAATTCTTGTTTTATTTTCCCAATCATTTTCAGAGGTCATAAGATAATTTCATTCTGGACGTCTAGCAGCGCTGATCAGAATCTCTCGAATGTACCGTGTAATCACACCAATGACTCAAGTACACCAATGATTGAAAGCATATCAGTAGGAATCCAACCGCAAGTAAAACGTGCCCGAGAATCCGAGAACAACGAGCGGATTACCCCGCGTTACGAGGTCCTCATTAGGAGTCATTTGTCATTGGGTGGTTTGAAACTACTCGTAGGAAATTGAGAGGGGAGTAGCAGGTAGCTCAATTACGGTTGGGCAGCTCTCGACCTGTAATCTTACCTTGGGTTTCTATTTCGAATAAAAAACGTAAGAAACAAATCATAGGGATAAGCGACTGGAAAATTAAAACGGAAGCAACTCCACCGAGTCGCGTGTTGAAGGCTTACTGGACTGTTATTGATGTTATCAGCATGATATTCTCCGTAGAGAACCTGGTCTACTATAACCTGGTCTAGCTTTGCAAGACCTAAAATTATTGATATTATCACTCATATGGACTCTCCAAAATCAATCATTGGACTACTTTCCAAATATCATTTTTTTGATACTTGAACAACTAAGTATTTTAAATGTTGACGAGCCAATCAAAGATGTCAAATTTTGAAAAAAAAGTGAATCGAAAATTAATATAAAAACGACCTTTTAATTGTTTGGGCCTGTCTAGGTATTCGTGGACAATATACGGATGCATTCTGCACACCTCTCTGCATTTATCAAAACGCCAATCCAATGTGCTCAGATTGCGAAATTTCAAGTGACAGCCACACCAACGAAAAAACGCTGCAAATTATTACACAATGGTTTATTATTTTTTATTTTTCTATATAGATCACTCGTCTGCAAAGCCACCAACCATCCAACATGAAGAAAACCATCGATCGCAATTCGGTCAGCTTTAATTTGAACGGAGATTATGCCTCTTTTGCGATTCACACTCGTGTTTCTGATTTATCGTACGTTCAAACTTTAAATTCTCGTAGTGAGCGAATAATTTGTCCTACAGAGCTTCGGATGGTCTCAAAAAATTCTAAAAATTCTATAGAATCTTAAATTGAAGGAAAAACAATACCTTTATATCAAAATGTTTTGAGTTAGGGAGTTTTCAAAATTTCAAGATTGATTTTGGAACCCTTAGAAGTGACCTACATCAACCAAAATCTTCGGAGCACAACTAGACCCCAAATGGCGCCTACATACCAAATTTCATCAAAATCGGTCAATGCTAAGTGGGGAAAGTGTCGCGTACGGCGGACGGAAGGCCAAATTTTTATTCGATTTTGGATTCTACGTACCTTGAAACGTAAACCATCAAATTTTGAGGGGTGATGCAATTTTTTTTTCTTGGTCTTCATTATTGAAAACAACAAACCAAAACGCTTCGAATTATTACACAATGGTTTATTTTTTTGAAAATATCATCCGTGTGCGAAAAATTTGGCTTCTTCCGACCCTACTAGGGACCAGAATTTGGCTGTGTGTGTGAGGGGGGGGGGGGTGACGTGCGATCTCAAATTATTTCGAGATCAACTCTCATTCACGGTTCGTTGTTCACAGGTCTATATGGTCTCATTCGTTTCTAAAACTTGAACACTATCATAAATTGAAGAAAAAACGTCAGTAGGTAATTAGGTATCTATTTATTCACTAATTAAATAATTTATTATTCTCATAGGAAATGAGCGGTTGGTCCCTCAGTGCTCTGGGTAGTGTCAAAAAACGCTAAAAATCGCCGATATTTTAAATTCAAGTTAGAGCGTTTTGTAAATGTTTTCTGTCACTTGGAACTATTTTAATGAAGTCACTGGTACTGATTGGGTTAATAATGATGAGTATAGAGCAAAGGCATATTTTCAGCTCAAGGGTGAACGATCTGGAGATTTCAGTTCCCAAAACGACCACGCTGAGCGCTAAACACATCTCATTCCCTTAAAAAGAGCGCTAAAAACATCCCCCCCCCCACTCAGAACACTATCCTAAATTGAAGAAAAATCGTCAGTAGGTACCTAATTATTTATTCATTAATTAAATCATTAATTATTCTCATAGGAAACGAGCGGTTGGTCCCTCAGTGCTCAGGGTAGTTTCAAAAAACGCTAAAATCCCCGAAATTTTAAATTAATGAAAAACAATACCTACCCGTACAAAGATAGTTTTCAAGCTAGAGCGTTTTGAAAATGTTCTCTCCCACTCGGAACTATTTTAATGAAGTCACTGGCATTGATTGGGTTAATGATGATGAGTGGCATATTACGCTAAACTCATCTCATTCCCTTTTATTTTTCGGGATGGAATCAATGTGGACAGGAGTACGCCCACTTTATGCCCCAATCATTATTGCTTGACTCCTAATTCAACCTGAGTTCTCACTGCCTTTATACCACTATATATACCACCTTATATCTTTATAACCTTATATACCACTATTCATGATTGAGAAAGTCATATTTTGATACCTGATGTTCATTTTGTGATTGTAATCACTCACTAGCGCCGCTTCATTTCGCCGTTCGCGTAGAACACTTAGATAACAAGTACAAATTGCTCATATTCGAAGGAATAAAATCATCCGACCCACAATCCTCCGCTCTTTCCCCTCATTATATGATTACGCCCAAAGGTGGCGATAAAACGATTCCTTTTTTTCTCAGTCCTCCCGCACTCAGAGACATCCCCAAGCTTCCCACCTTTTCGAGACCCCTGGCTCTTCTCGAAAATTAGCCTCATCAGCTCCCCCTCTGCCCACTATCAACTACTCTCTGCCTAAAGACTTGAAAAAAGACCACTCCGGAGGACTTTTAACAGTGTGAATAAAGTGCTGCAAAAAAAAAAAAAAAAAAAAAATCGCTTTACAGCTTTGGGCAGTTTGCCGGAGCACTTCCTTTGTGATGTCTCAACTTTCTTTACTGTTAATCAAGGTTGCGTCTTTTTCCCACCGCTTGTTCCTTCGGGATTCCGACTTTTATGTTGCACGAGGCCATAAAGTTTAAGGCTAGTCCAAACTGAAGAGGCGGCTATAGCTGATGAAATCAAGATGAATATTCGTCTTCCAGTGTGGGAAATTTTACTGTTGTGTAAATGCCGGAGAACGGCGATTTTTGTTCTTCTGCCAAAACGTAAAATTGGACGTTTTTCTTGCACATTCGTACCGGTAACGACTGCGGTAAGTTTTGTGTGGAAGAACGTTATTGAAATGGCAGCTAGATGCGGAGGATATAAATTTCTTGTTATTCACATCTTTTCACAGCATTCCTGGAGTTCTCCTATTAAAAATTATAATTACTAATATAATCTTCAATAGTACAGACAATCACGAATCTTCCCAGCTTTCCTCGTTTAAATGCACAAACAAGGCATCATGCGCTTGCATTTGACTTCCGATTGGATTAAATTCTGGTCTTGGGGGGGTATCGCAACTTCATGTAGCAAGAAGTATAACGATACGGATTATTATATTGTTTCCACAGAAATCTAAGTAGAAACTTAATACAGAAAATAATTAATGTTGAGGGGTCATTTTTTTGGCCGATATAAAAAGTTTATTATTCAAAAAATAAGAGAAGAATGGAAAAAAAAACTCGAAAATTTTCATTATGATGATTATGAAGCATAGCTATATCACGACATATTTATATTCATAATACCTACTAAATAGAAGACGAATGAGTATAAATGAAGCATAATTTCATCAACACTTCAAGTTTTACGGGGGGTCTCAGTCGGTCGCCGTTCATTCATCGTTCCGGGTCAGTATTTCGCGGAATTGAAGGGGCAAAAACTTAAAAAGTTGTACCTAAATTGGAAATTTCCAAGGATTTTAAAAATTCATTAGTGCACGGCCCTAGGGAATTGAAAAAACTGAATTATTGCCACCGGAATCATCAAAATCGAACAATAATTGCCGGAGAAAAATGGGAAAAACTACTGAATAAACGGGTTTTTCCATGTTTTTCCCATATTTCTCTGGCGATTATTGTTCGATTTTGATGATTCCAGCGGTAATCTTTCAGTTTTTCAATTCCCAGGGCCTACGCACTAATGAATTTCTAAAATCCTTGAAAATGTCAAGTTTAGCTACATTTCATGGGAAAAACATAATTGAATTAACGGTTTTTCCCATTTTTGTCTCCAAAATTACATCCAATCCAGTATTACAATTAGGTACCTGCAAGGCATTTGAATTCTTTACTCCGAAGCACAGAAAAACCAATACTTGGTAAGAATGAAGAGCCATTTCGATAGACGACATCCTAAGGAGGAACCACCCCTAAATGAGAATGATGAAGCTTTAATACAATTTGGCTATGAAATCATTATAAAAGGAGAGCAGAGTCCATGGTCATGGGGGGGGGGTGGAGGGTGGAGGGAGTGAGTGAAGGGGCCTTTTGTGGTAAGTAATTACCCAAAGACAGAATTTTATGAAGATTACGACAGAAAGGAGCATGAAGCTGCTATCATGAATGTAATAGCCTCAAGTAGGGATGAGATAACGATTGATAGTCTAGGAGTAGAGAATATCGACTGATAGAACTATGAGTAGTCCTTATGTTATGTTCATGGTTATATTACGTAATTGTTACTTGGTAACAAGATGCTATTGAAATAAATACGTAAATAAAGTCAGTTTATGATCGTGATCCCATTTCATAGGTTGTTGATATAAATGTAATTCCTGATTAGTACTACACAAGATCTCGGTTTTACTCAAATACATAACGATCGTTGCAAGTAAGCCCCCCTATAAAAATAAAAATAAGTGGAAATCCTCGGGTAGAAGCGGACGTTACAACTTACAGCGCGTGAAAGAGGTCGACCGCCCCCACCGAAGTCGCAAATAGACGAAAAAAAGATTCAAGTGATGAACGCGCAACAGTTGCTGGGGGACCCCAAACCCCGACCTAGGGCTACTTCTGCCGTACTCCCCCACAAAACGCTTACTGGAGGGCGACTGTCTATTTATACTCAGAACCTTAACCTACCGCGACAACTCGCTGCACTTTATCTCCTCTTAGAAACGATCGAGCAGCACGGCTACTCAATTCATTTGAGGAGTCTAGAATACAAGGGACATGAGTGCGATTTTCATGAAAATCGAGTTTAATGCCGAAATGCGTAGTTAATTACGTTAATTAATCGGGATTGGGGTCAATTAAGAAAAAACCTTCTTCACCTAGCTTTCGGTTATTATATTACCTTCTTCAGGGCTCGAAGGATGTTTTATTTAGCGACATCACCAAACGTCGACATAAAAAGAGAAGGTGGAGACGCCACCATAATTCTAGAAGATAAAATTTATGGTAAAATGAACACCGGCTTTTTTTGGTACAGAACAATAATACGGACAAAACAAGCTTATAGAGAATCTTCTCTTTTCATGTCGACGTTTGGTGATGTCACTAAATAAAACATCTCTCGACCCTGAAGATGGTAATAATATTACCATTAATATATTATATTAACCGAAAGCTCGCCGAAAAGGGTGTTTTTTCACATTGAACTCAATCCTAGATCCTACCCTACAACACGGGCCAAGCCTAACGTCGGGTAGGAAATCAGAGCAAATCCCATCCCTTTACGTACTTTTTTTTTTTTGTAAAAAATTGTACAAAATGGTGCCAATAAACAAATACTATCTATCTATCTAATCCCGATCAATTAACATAGTCCGTTTGTTGGGTCGATCTTCATCATTTGCTGTGCGTAGTTAATTTTGGTAAAAATTTTTGGTAATGATGTGTCAACAAAACTCTCAATAAGTTTGGCATACAAGGGACCGACCAACTGCACCAGAGCCCTCAGTACTATAAATTTGTAAAAAATTCTTGTTTTGGTTGGGACATAAGGGGCACAATGCACCATTTTGGATGTTTAATGGCACAGCTCGAACCAATTTTGCTTCCGAGTCTACCTAGGAAGAATGAGCATTGTTTCCACTTTTCAAGGTTGAACAAGGTTGAAAAAAATAGTTTTCCAAAATCAAAATTTCCACTTCCGTTTTCTGTTTTAGGGCTCCTGTCCGTGAGTCCTTGTTTTGTAGTATTGTCAAGTTCGTCTAGGAAAAATTTGCACCGAATTTACAACAAACATTTCTCGTTTCGAAATTTTGTGGTAGGTTGATTTGGTAGATTGTTTTACAAACTTGGTGTAGATCAGACGTGAAATGGTCGAGAAAGAACCCAGGTAAGACTGGTAGGGGAAACTTAAAACCTACACTCGCGAAATTTAATCGCTTGTATCTTTGGAATGCAAGGGGCGTAAGTTTTCCTTAATTCCATAGCATGCCTATAGTTCCGTTTGCCTTGGTCTGGATACAAGTTCCAGAATTCGTACATCAAAACTAAACCCCATTACAGCACTCGACAACATTATTAAATAGTTTAGTGCACCCTGTGATTTACAGTGTTCATAGAACTTTGAAGCCAGCTCTCTTTGGGAATAATTTTTTTTCAACTTTGGGAAATCTCAATATAGTGACTCATGCCCCTTGAATTCTAGACCCCTCATTTACTAGTTGAGTTATTTTTGAACTTGAAATTATTGAGAATATTTTTCTTTTAAATTCTATAGTTGCCATAACTGAGCTGGAGGGACTGTGGGAATTTGTCAAAAAGTGTACTATATGGGAACCTGTACCAACACGATTTATCCTGTCTTAATGATATGACAAATTCGCCAGCTGGAGGTCCTCAAACGCCCAGAGAAGACAGCAGTTCAGGAATAACGGACTGCAAACTCACGGGATTTGGTGATCCTCCTGAATTCAACCAAATGGAATCCGCTGCCATAATGAAGATCAAGGAAAGTATACAATCTAGGAGATTGGAAAAAGATGAGGATTATCCAGATTATTTCATGCAATTATTTCTCTATTTGACTTAAAAAAGGCTGGAATTCGTAATGTAAACTACGTAGAAAAGCTTCGTGTCCTGGGCGAAGAAATTACGTATATTAATCTTGTAAACTCAGTCCGCTGATGAATGATTGTCTTTACCTTGTTCTTCTCATGAATAGTTCTAACAGAGAGTAGAGGCTACAAGCTAGAAGGAAATTAGGCCTATTTCCGTCAGTAGACAGTCTTTGCAATTCACACTCGTGTTTCTGATTTATTACAAGTTCTACCCTCAAGTTCTCGTAGGGAATTCACAGGCTTACAGCGTACTGGGTGATCTCGTTCGATTCAAAAATTCAATAATATTTTTAATTGAAAAAAAAAAAATACTATAGAAAAAATGTTTAAGCTAGGGCGTTTTGAAAATTTACCCCTATTTTTCACTCGTTAGAAGTGACTGTCACAAACCAAAAGCTTCGGGGAACAACTAGACCCCAAATGGAGTGCATATACCTACCAAATTTCATCATAACTAAAAAAAAAAAAAAAAAAAAAAAAAATGCTTCGTACGGCGGACGTACGAAAATTTTTTAATATTGATAGCTGGATTCTACGATCCTTCAAACGTAGGTAAACCATCAAATTTGTGGGGTGAAAAATTTGTTCTTGCTTGATTCCCAGAGTTTATTATTGAAAAAAAAAATCAAAAAATTTCTGACTTTTAGTCCCCGTAATACGTGCCAGTAGCTCGAGGCGTAATTTGCATTTATGTAGCCACCTGAAAGACTTGATGGCCTGAATTATCTTGAGAAGGCGTTTGTGTCTCTTTGAATATCATTAAAAGAAAAGTAAGAGGAAAAACGGGGCAGATTGGCTTTTATGGGTGAGACGTGCTCCGCCTGATGATGTCGGAACGCCGCGTTTCGGAAGAGATTCGGGTTTCTGCGAGATGTTAAGTAACCGAGTTCAGCGGATCACATTCAAAGCTATCGAGTCGGCTTTTACCGACGTAAATGTCGGTTATTTGGGGAGATATATTTGACACATCGGACTTCTAACAAATTGATATTGGGGGAGATATTTTTTAGCTGAAACCCTGATTAATTGACGCTAAGGAGGCAGGGTTTGTATGCTTTTTAACCCGTTCGAGGGTAGTTTTAATTAAAATTTCCACAATCAAAACTGATTTATGGAGATCTCGAGGTTGATGTGAAGTTATCTATGATATTGAGTTCAGTCACTGTCTCACAAATTATTTTCTTTACTGTCCATGTTTCTTCCTCACTCGAGGAAGCTCCACTTATCACCCCATTAAGCTGTTACGGTATAGACCCACGGTATGAAGAACTTGTCAAATATCGGGACTGGGGTCATCCAGAAAGAAACGCTGTTAACGCCTAGCTTTTGGAAAATAATATGTATTATAATAATATATAATAATAATAATATAATAATATATTTTATTCCCTTCATCAGGGCTCAACGGCAGCTATACATGACGAGAGAGCACCAACCAACTCATACTACCTATCGTTTTCTCATTCATTTTGTAATGAAAGTCGAAAATCTGTTTGTATTGTAAAAAGCCATGATGCAGTCGATAATCCCAATCATAGAGTAAGATGTTCTCGATATTTGACTAGTTCTTCATACTGAGGGCCGATACACACAACATCTTACACTACGATTGGGATTATCGACTGCATCATGGCGTTCTACGATACAACAGGCTTTTCGTTACAAAATGAATGAGAACAATATAGGGAGTATAAGTTAGTTGGTGCTCTCCCCTCATGAGTGGTTTCCGTTGAGCCCTGATGAAGGGAAATACATTTTCCGAAAGCTAGGCAATAACAAGGCAATAACAGCGTTTTCTTCCTTCACCTTCCTTTGTTCAAGAACCCTTAAAAATACCCGAGGTGTGTTGGATAAAAAAAATATTTTCAGAAAATCCCCTTGCCTTCATTCTAATTTTTACTTGCTCAGATTTAACTTCATTACATAGTTAATGGTGCATTTGAATAAAAGTTGATGGATATTCACCTTCTGAAAATTAGCATTCAACGAGTTCGTACGAACCCATCATTTACCACCTATCAATACCATCATAGTTTCGAAGACTTGTGTACAAAGTACGTATTAGAGTTGAGAGTTGACTCTTCAATTAGGCCCCGAAGTGAAGGAATGTTGTGACGAGGTGAATCGACAATCAGACTCACAATGATTCGAAGGAGTGGAAGTGCGCGCCGAGTATGATAATTCCATTCACCAACCTCGATATAAAAAAGGTTTAGTTGGCATCGTGAATCGCTCAAACACGAATTCGGGCGGGACTTTGTTATGAAAGGTCCCTCGTATACGTGAATGTAAACTTTTGAAAGGCTTGAATTTGAAATACGTGGTTCGGTTCGAAGGTCTTGATTGAGAACTCTATTGTGCCGAATGCTCGGCCCACGTTCGCCGCTCTTGTGCTCGTAATGTGCATTGGTTCGCGACTTGAGTGGGAGTTCGTATATGCCAATCGTCTGGCCCACATCTAATTATACGTGACATCGTCTTGGCAGATCCCCCGCCGACCCCATGCCTGAGGGGGGCACCACCTTCCGATTGACGTTTCAGTTTGCTCGTTAAAGGTAGCAGCTTCTGTAAGCTGAGAAGTATAAGAAAACTGAGAGATAAAAAAAAATCAAGCCGTGAGCTACCTAATTAGCGAATCTTCTATAAATCGTTTTAACAAATCATTAATTGTAATTTGCAAGGTGAGTGGGTTCGTGACGAAATTATGAATCAATTTTCAAGAAATTGTATGACGTGGCTGCAAATTATTACACAATGGTTTATTATTTTCATATATTGATCACTCGTCTGCAAAGCCACCAACCATCCAACATGAAGAAAAACATCGATCGCATTTCGGTCAGCTAAAATTTGAACGGAGATTAGGCCTCTTTTGCGATTCACACTCGTGTTTCTGATTTATCGTAGGTCCAACCCTTAAATTCTCGTAGAGACCCTACAGCGCCCCGCGTGGTCTCTAAAAATTCGATAGAATCTTAAATTGAAGGAAAAATAATACCTTTATATCGACATTTTTTGAGTTAGGGCGTTTTCAAAATTTCAAAATTTATTTCTGAATCCTTAGAAGTGTCCTACATTAACCAAAATCTTCAGGGTACAACTAGACCTCAGATGGAGCCTACATACCAAATTTCATCAAAATCGGTCAATGCTAAGTGGCAAAAGTGCCGCGTACGGCGTACGGCGGACGGACGGCCAAATTTTTATTCGAGTTTTGGATTCTACGTAACGTTTAGGTACGTTTCAAACCAACAAATTTTGAGGGGGTTTTAGAAATTTTTTTCTTGGTCGGTTCCAAAGGTTCATTATTGAAAATAATAAACCAAAACATCACTTTCCAAGGTACTAAATTCAATTCTTGTAAGCATTAAAAATTCTAAATTTTGAAATGTTCTAAATTTTTTAATTTAAAAAAATTCATGTAACGTAAACAAATTTTTGAATTTGGAAATTTTCAAAGTACATTTTTTTTGGTATTAGGGCAAGTCATATAATGTTAGGGAAAATTAATGATCTTTTCAATGGATTTTTCGAATTTGCTGTAGGACTAATAGTTTAGAAAACATGGCTAATTTTGGGCGAAAAATCACCTTTTTTTTCCTCCTAAAAAAACACAGATTCTGCAATATCTTCCTTACTCTTGAGAATCGAAAATGGGTAAAGATATGTTTGACTTTTTGAGGTGCACAAACACCTGGGATGTCAAGTGCAAATCGAGAAAAGAGAGAGCATACTAATTTTCTCAGCTACCAGTGGACCGATTTTAATTTTGTAAAATCATTCGGTTTTCTTCCATCGTATTCTACGTCGCCATCATGGCAAATTTTTCCATGAAAGGTTATTTTTTTAACGAAACACCATGATTCATTTTCTGGTGATACAATCATGGAACCAATATGCGGGTATTCGACTGTTTTTTACAAAAACGAAATTCAAGGCATATTCTAACAGATGTGCCCAACATGCAGAATCCATCATAATTTAAAAGTATTGAAACAAGGCTAAATGAGCTTGTGCATTTTGTTTGACTCCTCCCGAGCTTTCAATTGCCTCCAGATCGACATGTTTCCCCAATGTTTAGAACAAACATGCTCGTTGTAACTATCCAGCTGCTCCATCATGGCTTTTCAGGTAGGCCTCATTCTACAGTTATCTAGGTAAAAGTTGAATTCGAGCGGAAATCTCATTCCACCAGTACCAGCGTTTCAAATGGAGTTTCCCAGGGGAGGAAGTCAGGTCATCTGTGAACAAGATGAGGAGAGCAAACCATTGCCTACGCGTACGACATTCTGACGGTGTCCATTAACTACATGTTTCTTGAGTTATCTTGTATGGCGATAAAATTAATCGCGAAAAAACGACAAGGCTTTATCAATCAATAAAAATCGCCATCCATCTTTCATAAATTCTGATGACTACTGGTCAGTTTTGGTGGTAGAACCATTCAAAAGGTAATTGACATATTGCACCTCCAAAGCACTTTTTCTCATTAAGTAGCTTCCAAAAGATTTCACTCAAATTTGGAAATTATTTTTGCTTTCTTACCTGCTGAGATCCCCTGAGCATCATGATCGGATCCACCTGCAATCATACGAAAAAAAAAAAAAAAAACATCAAAACTATGAACCGCTCCCACTTGACAAATTATTAATAACCTTTGGAATCTAGCAAGAAAATATTCATAGGGGTCGAACGGTGGGTCCTATAGAAGTCTGGGTGGTCTCATTCGATTCTTAAAATTCAATACTATTTTAAATTTAACAAGTACAATACGGAATAAGTTTTTGAGCTAGGGCGTTTTGAAAATGTTAGCTCTTATTTTTCAACCCTTAGAAGTGACTGACATCTACCAAAAGCTTCGGGGCACAACTAGACCTCAAATGGAGCCCATACACCAAATTTCATCAAAATCTGTCCATGGGAACTAAAGAAAGTGCCGCGTACGGCGGACGGTAAAATTTTTATTCGATTTTCGGAATCTACGTACCTTGAAACATAAACCAACAAATTTTGAGGGGGGGGGGGGGTTGGTCGATTGGAAATAATAAACCAAAATCCGTCTATCCACCGTAATCGGCACTTTTACTCCTTAACGTTGACTAAAACGCTGCAAATCATTGCTCAAAGGTTTATTATTCTCTGTATAGATCACCCTTCTGAATGGATCACTGGTTCTCCATCAATAGCACCTACCACCATCTGTATTCTCCCTTGACCTTCCCTCTCAAATTTCAGCTTCCTGCGTTCAATATGATTGAAAATGACTTCGGAGCTCACTCAGCTGATCAGTGATCTGAAGAGTGAAGAAGATTTCCTCGAATGCTGAAGACGTCTGGAAGAGCACTTCCATTCAATAGGATTGAAAATGGCTTCGGAGCTCACTCAGCTGATCAGTGATCTGAGGAGTGAAGAAGATCTCCTCGAATGCCTGGAAGAGCACTTTCATTCAATATGATTGAAAATAGCTTTGGAGCTCACTCAGATGGTCAGTGATCTGAGGAGTGAAGAAGATTTCCTCGAATGCTGGAGACGCCTGGAAGAGCACTTCCATTCAAAAGGATTGAAAATGGCTTCGGAGCTCACTCAGCTGATCAGTGATCTGAAGAGTGAAGAAGCCTTTGAGCAATGATTTGCAGCGTTTTTTACCCACCAACTTTTTTTTTACCTACCAGCTAGGTACTACCTACCACACCATACTGGCTTCACACCTTCACAATCAAGTTTATTAGAAAGAACTAAACGCTTCACACTCGATTCGAAAAATAGAAAGCTTCATATGGAAATTTGATTACTGGTTACGCAGAAGGCAAAACTGTATACAAATCGAAGAAATGAACAGCGATCGCATTTTAGTCCGATAAAATTTGAATGGAGATTAGACCTCTTTTGCGATTCACACTCAAGATTCTGTTTTATCGAAGGAAAACCTTCAAGTACTCATAGGGACCGAACGGTTTGTCCTACAGAACTCCGGGTGGTCTCAAAAATTTTTAAAAATTCAATACTATTTAAAATTGGTGAAAAAACGATACCTTTATTTCGAGAGTTTTCGAGCTAGGGCACTCTTGAAAATTTCAACCCTTAATTTTCACCCCTTAGAAGTGACTGACATCAACCAAAAGCTTCGCGGCACAACTAGACCCCAAATGGAGCCCATATACCAAATTTGAACCAAATCGGTCCAGTGTTGCTAAGAAAAGTGCCGCGTACGGCGTATGGCGGACGGACGGAAATTTTTTTATTCGATTTTCGTATTCTACGTACCTTGAAACGTAAAACATCAAATTTTGAGGGGGGGGGGGTTAAAATTTTTTTTCTTGCTCGATTCCAAAGCCTTATTATTGAAAATAATAAACCAAAATCAATGAAATACGGTGTGTGGATTCCAATTCTGGTCTCGTTGTGACTCATAACTGTTGGTTACGCTCAGACGATCCTGAAGGGTAAAATATAGAAGATATAGTTTTCAAAATGCCATAGCTGGAAAACATTCTATGTAATAGTATGATTTTTTCTTCAATTTGAAATAATTTTAAGTTTTTAGAGAGAAATTATACCAACCGGACCAACCGTTTGCAAAAAATAATAAGATACACAATTTTGTGATTTCAATAACTAGGGTTTGCCTGGGTGGACCGAAATACTGGAGAACAATCATCATTTACCATTACAGACGTATCGATAAATTACTAAGCAGACGCACCTTTGCAGATGAGAGATTTACGAACAATAATAAACCGTTATGTAATCATTTGCAGGGTTTTTATTTCCACTTTCGAAACACTAGTAAGAGTAAATTATTTCTCCATGATTCCGTTCTGCAGTGACGGGTCAATCCGATACCGATAACATAAATTTACTGCACTCTTCCAGACAAAGGAGATGAAGTAGCGCAGTCGTTCAAGGTCGACGTTGGAAAAGGACATTACCGACTGCATCAGGGGATGTCCCGTACATAAATAAACCCCGTCCATTAGCCTCTCAGTATATCAACAGAAAGATATATTTTGGCGCCGAACCAATTTTCGGGGCCGAGCGGCCTATCGGCGCAAAGAGATCGCCATGACTTGACGTTACTCCTGTTTTCAAACTAATCACGTCCGCAGTGAATTACCGCTACGATATTACGACTGGTTCGGTTGAAGGTTCTATTTGTTATAATCGTCGTTATTAGTCCTCGAGTACACACAGAAAAAACGAAAGGGGTGTTACTCGTGGTTTACAGTCGTTCTCGAAACACTCACGGCAGTGTGTTTACTCGTGGCGGATCTTGATTGAAATTTTTGACCTAGATCTACTGACCCGCTCTTCCGATGGTAGAACATTTGAGGAATCTGAGGATCATTATTTCCGCTGCCTATAAACAACATGTACGATAAACTTTGACCGTACAATAACCTCCAAAGTAACACTACAAGTAGATTATTAGAAAGAACCAAATACGAGTAGACAGTTTGATAAATAATCCAATTTTCAACGAAAACCGAGGCACCTTGTGATCGGATCGATTGCAGCCATAAATTATAAATAAATAAACTGTACCCAGTCCAGTACTACCATCAAATTTTAGCGAAATAAATCGCAGTAATCAATGGCAAAACCGATCGCGAGCATGAGGGCTACTGAGGCTGAGAAAGCTGTTCTACCTTCTGTAGTAAAAAAAGTCTGCCAAGTGGGTGTGGCACCTAGCTTCCTCGTATCCATAACCCTATTGTATAGATGAACTGATGCATACAGCTTATCTCAAAATATCAATCTTTAAGTAGGTACACCCTCTCTAGCAGTGCTCTAATAGGGACCCTACCCGTCAATTCGCCCAACATCTGAATATTGTTGGAGAATGTAGAAGTTATGGATGTTACGAGGATTTCACGTTTGCGCATGCGCACAAAATACTGTCGATTTGTGGCCCATGATTTTCATAGGGGACCATCTCCACCCCACTTCTCGTAATTCATGAAAATTTCATCGAAATCAGATGGGAAACGTGGAATTTACGGCGGTACCAACGAAATGTACCGCAGTGAAATGTGCGCAGTGTCTACTATCGGTTTGCAGCTAATGATTTTCATAGCAGAATATCTACTCACAACCCGCACAATCCCTGAAAATTTCATCGGAATCGAATGAGAAATTTAGAAGAGGGAGTAAAAGTATCCCAAGATAGGGAGCGAAGTGTAGCTTCCATTCCCTACCTATTACATTTCATACTTCTATCATGACACGAATTTGGATTCAGAATGGTCTAAATGGATATGTATGTGGTTTTTTTTCTTCGTTGAGTGTTGTCTTCTTTCACCCCAGATTAATCGCATAAGGACGTCCTAGACTTACTGAGGGACGACCTAAAAACGAGCGGGAATATTCATTCCAGAGGACACTTTGTTTGCATCCTCAAGTGGAAACAATGATTCCTCTTATTGAATTCACTTTGATGCTGGGAAAATTATACTATCGAGAAGTTGTTGGGGGCTTTGAAAATACTCGATATTCGTGCCCATCTTTGGTATACAACTAATACATATTTTCAATCAAAGTAACTACCTATTGATTCCAAGTAGTTCAGCTCTCGACTGCACACAGAGCACAAAACCAGAGAGCCCTTCCACCTTTTTTTTAATAGCGAAAATTTATCTTCACGAATTTTACGTAATTCTACAGGTAAAATTGTCCAAATTAGATTTTCAGTGATTTAAGTTCACCACAATTTAACACACCTCACGTTTTTACCAACCATTTTTATCACAAATATTAAATTTTCTTTTTTTTCAAATTTTACTTTTTTATACATTTTGGCCCGAATGTATGAAGTATTTAATACAAAATGATTTCTGAAATTTGTTTGTGTGAGTGAAAAATAAACACACATAAAGATAACGTGAAGAAATGGAAAATTACTGTGTCCTGCACCATTAAGAATTAATCTTGCATGTGATCGCTATTAGTAAAATTTGAATTATGAGTGTATAATTTTTGACTAATTCACTCTGCCTATTAATTTTTTCGGCTACCTGAAATCATTATATCAAGCGAAAAGGTAATCGAGTGATTGGGATTTGTGGGCGAAATCAAAACTTTTCACCCCCGCGGGTGACAAGGTTATAGATGGATGAATGAATACAATTATCATTCTGTATCAGAGATTGGGTATAATGGCGGGGAAGAAGCCACTCCAGAATGGAGGCGGGCAATTCATTAAGAGTAACGGCCCCCATCTTAGGGGGGAAAAGGAGGCATTAATGAATATAAATGGAATAGAAGTGGGCTGTACAAGGAGGGCCACTACCATGCCGCTTCGTCGTAAATCAGATGGGAAGGTGGCCGAAGGTATTCGAAGCCGGAAAAGCTGAACACGCGAGGAGCTAGACAGTCTGCCCGTTTATGATTCTTATCTTCGGACAATGTTTAACGTGATAAAACAGAGATGTACTACTCTCGAAGGTGCTGATTGAGAATAAATTAGTCGGGAACGGATACTCTAGCTATCGTCGGTGCAATCAAGACGATTGCAATCCGGCAGTCGACTTAGTATCTTGCACATGAATTTTGCACCATTTTCAGGATTCTGAAATGGGGATATTCATATTCTTGATTGGTTTTGGTGTGAGGTTCATATATTCAATTGAACCAGGGAAAAATTTAACATAAAAATGGCTCTTGTGGGATATAAATCGGCAGTTTGCTTGACCAGCATATACCTATAAAGAACTTCAATACTTCGTGGTCCAAAGATTGTATAACAATTATTGTCTTAGTACTTGAGTATCGTCTTAGGATACGGAAATATGATCGATCTATCTGAAAATATAAATAATATCTTTTTCAATAATAATAAAATATCACAAATAAAAAATATAAAAAATTGAATGCAACAAAGACTACAATCACCAGCTCAGAGCAAAAAGAAAATCTTCAATGTACAATTCAACATTGATTAAAGTTGTTATTTATTTATTGGCAAAAAACTTTGTCAGATGACATTTAATTAATATTATCTAACCTTAAAGAATATAACACACCTCACAACCCCATAAGAAGATATTCTTAGTTTACTCCACTTTTTTGTCAATTCCATCTCCGTTTTAGGGTTGCAAATGACAAACAGAGGTTTGTGGAAAGCTTTCCAAATAGCCAGTCGAATACTATCGAATACTCAGACTTTTATAGTACAAGAAGATTTAGTATATACACCAGGTCTCGAATGAACTATGTTCATTACTTATTACTGTGTAGAAATGTTCAACTAGCTCAGGATTAGAAACAATTTTTGAATCCCAAATTTTTAGAATTGAGAATATAAGGACCTATGTAGGACTACCCATGTGTCATGGTACTCTGATAACCGTCCATCGATAGGTACCAAATTATGTTCGTTACGCCTACAGCGTTCGTTAGATACCAAGAGCGTTCATTACAATAAAGAAATTGAACTACGAAGAACTGATAACTTTAAATTTTGGTAATATATCATGTATATAAAAATATAACGAACCGTTTTGTAGTGACTAGATGAATTTCCAGAACACGAACCATGGCTCCCATTGACCGGAACATAAATATATTTCCAAATATGAGAAAAACAATTTCATTGAATTCATAAGGGACCTTCGTAGGACCAAAATGCTAGAATGATTCATAATTCTGAATAAAACCCACATTATTTGTCTTAAATATTGCAGCTCAAATGGAAAGTCTACAAAAAAAAATAAATTCTGCATCTCAATGCTTTCGAATAGAAAAACCGTCGACAAGAAGTGTCAAAACTACATCTTCATATTCCAAACTACTGTCTGAATTTGAACAAGATTGAGCTTATCGGTAGAGAGGAAATGCAATTTCATGATGTAATCATTTTTGCGCGAGTACATGATGTTATTTAATATGGGATCTTGAGAGTTGTTCAGAATGCTGAAAAACGCAGATTTTTCCATGAAGGGAGTGTGCCTCTTCTGGATATGCCATCAGTTGACGCTTTTCCCACCATTGCAATTTGAGTTCAGCTCCAAGTCCCACGAGGAACATTTTGCTCAGGCCGTTGCAGGTATTTGTATAGCCATTGAGTTTCTCCAGTCAGGGCATCATCTCCCTACTCTTTTATGAACTGTGGATATGCTGTCTGTACCAGATCCTCAGCCGACTCGCTATACCATATCCCCTGCCAGGAAATCAGGGGATTTTGGCTTATGTTGGCGTTGCTGTAGCCTTCAATAGTATACTTCAACTTCTTACTTTTGAAATTTTGGTTGCATTGATATCTGCGAGGGATTTTAGTCCAGAACCAGAGAATCCCGAGACATCATAACTGTTAAATGCACAACGCTTTCCTATATTCGATAAGGAGGAAGCAAAATTGGCGGGTTGGATTCATCTAGCACACTAACTTGCGACGTGTTGTCAGCTGTCCTGATTATGAGGTTAGAAAGGCGGGCTGACATTACCACCGCCTCGCTTCTTCCGATTGGCAATCAATCCGTCTTCTGTCAACTCTTCATTCACGGTGTATCATTCATTGAACCAGTGTGGAATGACCGCCCACGTTTTTTCGGCTCCCTTTGAAAGCCAATTCGAACGGGCGGTGGTCGCGGTGGTGCTATGCCAAAAATCACTTATTCACCTCGCGAATTTTCGCGAGCTCACTTCGCCTATACAAGGACCTGAGAATGAGTGATACTCATCTAACGAGGAGGTACCCAATCGATACCTTCCCGATGATATCTTGAGAATCACGCCTCCGCAACACAGTTGCCAACGGTTTGTGATGATTATTCATGGAAGAGAGACCAACTTGTCTCGAATTCACCTCGAGAACAGCCCCCCAGTAAACACGCTGAATTTTTGTTTTGAAAAATTCAATTTTCTCCGCGTTCAAACGCTAAACTCTTAAAACCGATTGTAAAAAAAAAATAAATAAATAAATAAACGATTACACCAAAGATTTTGAGAATATTTCCCCCTAGAGTGTCTCTAAAAAACTATCTAATACGAGCACTCAAAAACGGATCAATAAATATACAATTTTAGAAAATGATCAAAAACTTCACTTTGAGCTTTTTTTCACGCATCAGATCTTCTCAAATTATTTTTGTTTGACAATAGGTAGTTGGGAAATTTAACGTAGAAATTTTCCATCGACACAATATCGTTTGAAGGGTAAAGGGCTTTTTTGGAAAATTTTTTATTTATTTTTTTAAATTTTATTTTTTCTTTTTTAAAATGAATTTACACAACGTGCTGAATCTATTGCTCCAAGAACTATTTCAAAACAACATTGGAAAGTGGGCTAAAAATACGTTCAAAGTTGGGTATCGCAGCGCCATAGGCAGAGTAGGCTCCCACCTCGTCAGCAAAATACGACATACTTGCAGCTCACTTGTTAGAAAGGGCCAAAGAATTCAATATCAATTAGGTCAAATTTGTTTTTAGTCTCATAATTATCATAATCAGCGATAGTTGATGATTATCTCTCAAAAGATGGTGGCGAGGAAGCTGAGGCAGGAGTACTAACCATATTCACTTCTACAGCGCTGCCTGGGTCCTCCTGAGAGGTTCCTGGACGACCGGATTCAATAGAAAAACTCCTTTTGGTGACTTCCTGAACAATGTTTTTGAAAATACGTTTTAATATCGGCATTTTATCAGTAAAGATAACGAAAGAGAAGTGTGTATGTAATTGTAAATAGATTTTAGGTTCCAACTGGGTTGGTGCTTAAACACCGATGAGCCCGGATAAGGTAACTTCCCTCTACTGTCGAAGACGGTACGGAGGTGTAACTCAATCGCTTCTTTCAAACATGCATACAATTATTGATGTGTAGAAGTATGTTCAAGGTTTTGCCGTGAAAAGTCGACGGTAGTTAGAGGCAGTCCCGTTCGAAAGCGACCTCTCTCAAAACTTGCACTCACAAAACACTCAATCAACCCAGATTCACTTTCGTCATTCCTCAGACAGAGTTACGAGGCGCTAGGAGTAGTTACCCGGCAACCTCTATTTTGCCTGATTGGTCGCCACTCGCCTTCGGACAAGTTGAACTTGGCCCCCTTAAAAAAAAGCCTCCTCGGAAATGCGGGTTGAAATGGAAACCAATTTCGGGTCCTTCCCAGAAGCGGAAAAAAATTGTTTCGAAGGCCCCAAACGGAGAATCAAAGGTGGCAAGCAGCTTCTAATTTCTGGTAGGTGCTAATCATCAGTTGACGGTGTTCCAATAGCTCGTTAAGTCGGCGAAAAAGATAACAGTCGCGAACCCGTTACGGCTTCGGGTCAAATCGTTCAGAATTTGGGAGAAAAATAAGCCGTAAATTACGATAGTCATTTATCTTTCAGACTTCCTCTAAATAGTATAACTGGCCGTGAAACAAGTTTACACTTTATGGGGCATTTTTTGTAGGAATCTATGGGAAGCTGATTCATTATACACTCAAACTCTAGGGTAGAGTTGATCGTAAGAAGGTTTTTATGACTTTGTTTTATTTTCGTTTAACCTCTTGGTTTTGTGAAGGACATAAGTGGGGAAGTGTGCCGTGTCGCGAACTCATTCTTTTATGGTGTCAAACGGTTTGTTGTTCGATGTATTTTTTATAAGCTGCAAATTATTACACAACGGTTTATATTTTTCTGTAAAGATCACCAGTATGCGAAGAATGCGGCTTCTCGGCTCTAACAGAGTAGCGATCTAACCAGGCTGGCGCCCATGTGTTCTGATAAATTTCATAATCAACGCGCATTCAACTATTTGACATTTTCATGTCTTTGCTTTGGCACATAAACTGAAAAATCGTCACGAAAAAACTCGCTCACGCGACCAATAAACACTGTGTTGCGTAGAGAACAATCAACTGTTTTCTTATTTTGATACTTGGGTACATGAACTAACAACCTTACTTCACTACCTTGTTGTGTAGTGGTTGACATGAAAATGTCCCAATGTGTTGTAGACTCGTATGCAAGCATTGTTTTCTGATGCTTTACACGTACAACCAATCGTTCCTAGGGAAAACTAACTTCCTCATTTTCCACCCAAAAAAATCGTTCACCACTCATTGGAAAGCTCTCAATTTTTAATATATAGGTAGATTGTTCGTTTCTACACATACCTAATTAATCTCCTGAATAATTCATGAAAAAACATCACGAACTTTCACTTAATAGGTAATTAAGTATCGTCAATAGTCAAACGGTTGGTCCCACAGAACTCTGGGTGGTATAGAGAAATCCTTAATAATCGCCACTTTTTAAATTATTGAAAAAAAACGTCTGCCAAGTTGGGTGGGCAGTATAGCTTCCTCACTCATTGTAACATGGACGTATAGAATCAGTTGGCGAAAACTCTGCGCTGCGCGCCTCGGCGGGGGCTTCGCCCCCTGCACCCCCGGATGATTTCCGCTTAGAGCCTAATGGCTAAAATGTGACATACCTTGAAAAGGTTTTTGCTCCCTCTCCCTGTTTATCTTTCTTCCACAGTAATATTTAAGCTCACTCAGCTGATCAGTGACCACTCAGGCACCTTCAGCATTCTCCATTGACCCGCCCTCTCAAATTTCAGGTTTTTGCGTTCAACAGGAGAGGAAATGGCCTTGGAGCTCACTCAGCTGATCAGTGACCACTCAGGCACCTTCAGCATTCTCCATTGACCCTGCCTCTCAAATTTCAGCTTCCTGCGTTCAACAGGAGAGAAAATGGCCTTGGAGCTCACTCAGCTGATCAGTGATCACTCAGGCGCCTTCAGCATTCTCCATTGCATGCGCAGCGGCTATTGCTTGACCAATTTGTTTGAAACTTATAGGGTGTCTCTTAGAAGTTAATCCCTAACTAACCTCCAAATTTGAGCAAAATCGGTTCATTAGAAACCAAGAAACCGAGGTTCCAGGAAATTCACGTTTGCGCATGCGCACTCGCTCCTATTGGTCCGAAGGTGCTGAAATTTATAGGGGACCGTCTAGGACCTAACCCGCACAATCCCTGAAAATTTCATCAAAATCGGACCACAAGTTAGTATAGTTTTGCCCGGGACAAGGATTGACCACAGACAGACCGACAGACAGACAGACCGACAGACAGACAGACAGACAGACACGGAACCAAAATTGTTCAGGAAGCTCTAAAACGCAAAAAGCAAGTGGAAATTTTGATTTTGGAGGACATTTTTTTTTTTTTTTTCACTTCTTTCACGAATACAAAGCTTCCCTACCTTCGGTAGTGAGGAAGCAAAAAATATCTGTACCTAGGTATATCGAAAGTTTTTGAGCTTGGGCGTTTTGAAAAATTTTTCCCCCACTAGAAACCCCTTAGAAGTGCCTGACAAAAACCAAAAGCTTCGGGGCACAACTAGACCCCAAATGGAACAGATATACCAAATTTCATCAAAATCGGTCCTTAGAAAAGTATAACGTATATTATTCTGCGTACATACATTATACGCATACCTGCTATACTGCGTACGGCGGACAGACTATTTTTGGATTCTACTTGTATCGACTTAGGTTACCTCTATCGATTACCTTGTATCGACTTAGTTACCTACCTACCTTGAAGCGTAAACCATCAAATTTTGAGTGAGGGTTAAACAAATAAAAGATAAACATAAATCAAGAGTTGTCAAGTTGTAAATAATAAACCAAGAGGCTATTATAGAACTCGTAATTGACTCATAGCTAAAAACTCTGCAAATTATAACACGAATGTTTATTATTTTTCTGAACAGATTTGCCTATACCTTGCCTGTATTAGAGTACTAACCTCTATAGATAGCCTGCAAAGAACACAAATTTGCCATTGTCACTATTTACCAACCATATTTAGTGTAACAATTATGAAGAAATAAACGTATCACATTAAATTTGAAAAATAGGGGGTTGTAGATGTCTTCATTTGGAAATTTTATTACTGGTTGTTAAGGACGCAAAACTGAGCACAACTCGAAGAAACGAACAACAATCGCATTTTAGTCAGCTAAAATTTGTAGGAAGATTAGGCCTCCTTTTCGATTCACACTCGTGTTTCTGATTTATCGTAAGTCCAACCCTCATAGGCGTTCTCATAGGTAACGATCGGTTGGTTCTACAGAGCTCTAAGTGGTATCATTTGATTCTAAAAATTCAATACTACTTTAAATTGAAGAAAAAACAATACCTTTATAAGTTCTTGAGCTAGGGCGTTTTGAAAATTTCAGCCTTTATTTTTCTACACTTAGAAGTGACTGGCGTCAACCAAAAGCTTCGGGGCACAACTTGACCCGGAATGGGTCCATGGAATCTAAAAAAGCCTCAATTTAAAAAAAAAATCATGTTTTGGGAGAAAATCAAGAAACTATGCTTAAATTGATATAAATTGGGGAAGTTATAAAACAATCTCAAAGAGAGTGCACAATATGATAGATATTTTTATTAAATATTCTGTTAAATTTTCCAGATAAATTGAGTCTTTGCACTTCTTCAAGACTATTTCTTGGATCCTTTTATCCTTTTACCAGGTTGGGTCATAAGAAGGAGTCGATTCCAAAGGTTCATTATCGAAAATAATTTTTTTTTAACCTCGCTAGGGAAAATTTTGAGATTTTCTCTGGAGGGTAGAGAATTTTTTGCCTTGGTGTACAAATGCCTACCTACTTTTAGAAAAATATCATACAATGGTTGGTATATTAGTGTTTAAATAATTCTTTCGATTCGGTCGAATCAGCGTAACCCGCAAAGATTGATCGCAGTGATTACACCACTGCAGTTTCGGAGGGACACTTGACGGATGAAGTCTTGAAAATTATATCAATAAGCGGAAAGACAGATGCACTTTTAATCGCACATGGATCTCACTGATGAAGAACTAATGAACGCTTACATCTAGGTTTCCAGTCGTAACTCGGTCATACCTCCAGGCGGCTCATGTCTGGAAACGTTTTTCGGATAGTAATTTCAACCGTTTGGCGCTGGTTTGTGAAAAACGATGCTAATGGATCTTGTGAAATTGTCGAAGAAGTTTCAGGGATAGTGCGACATTGTCACGAAGCGGTCCCTTATGAATTGTAATGAACGTATCTCTATTGAAACTTCAGTAGACAACAGCTGATCGAGACAACAACCTGTGATAGGGAAAACGGAATGATAGGAGTTCGATTGTGTTCGTTTCTCGATCAGATCGTAATTATGATGTAATTTAATTATTATATATTTAATATTTATATTCAAACTAAGAGTACCTAATACCTGTTTCTGAATTAGCAATAAAATTCATGGTCGATGTCGAATTTGAGAGCATTCTCTGCCGTTGTTCCAGTCATATACAGATAGAAAATAACCAGGAAGGGCTCATTGTTCTTTGTTCGTTAAAATTCTTTGTCAAACTGAGCCGAAATGTAGGGATTTTCACTACGTTTGAATATTTCTGAATATAATAATTAAATTACATCATTTAAATATAATACAAATTACAATTTGAACGAGGGACAAACACAATCTAGGGATGCAAAAAGTATCGATTATTTTGAATTAACTATGGATATTATTCGATTTTCCGCCCTGAACAATCGGAGAATTGATCAAAATTCGAGAATAGATCCAATTCTTTTTATCAGCTGGGTAAGAGAAATAATTATTTATCATCAATAACAATCACTAACCAATAAGATGTTTTTCACACTGTTTTGAGAGGTGTAGTACCTACATTTCAAGAAAATTGTAAGGTAAATTGATGCAACTGTAGTATTGTGCATGAGTTGTGACATTTTGACACATGAAGCTGAAGTTGTATCAATCAGTTATGGTTGTATGGTTGCATCAATAGTTGCCACAATATTTTTTGGTTACTTTTCAGTTTGTCATGATGGATTGAATGATACGGATTGAAGTAATTATTAGAGCTGAATGACAAGGATAGAGACATTACAGTTGAATAACTCAAATTTTTTACAAAAGGTAATGTAAAGTCTTATTTTTTAGTAAGTTTTGTACAGTTAAGTAAAAGTTTTTGACAGGTTTAGGTGCCTAGTATATTTTAAGTAATCGACTTTTCTATATGTGAAATTATTTTTTTCAAACATTAATTTCTTTTTTAGCCTGAGGATGCTATCGATATTGACTAGCGAAAATGTTGCTAACGATAAACATAAAACCAAAGTGCAGCCTTTTTTCTTTCTAAGAAGAGGACTCAGAGACGTTTCGACCAACGCGTACGAGTAAATCAATACCTCCCTCACGACTCCACACAGTTCAACAGACCACCAATCACCATCGCAACCTAAATTGGGAAGGAAAATTTATGGAGATCATTGCTTATCACATCCTAATGACCTACCTCAACCTATCATGATGAAACTCTATGTTTGATGACGTCATGGAAGTTTCTTGAAGAAAAATTAGTCGGTTGTCATTTACGCATGAATAACTAGACATAAATTGTCAAGAAAAAAAATCAATATGAAAGAAGAATGGTTATTTGGTTGGTATTGTGGTTGGTTATTAGAAACTATACATAGGTTGGTTATATATAGACATTAGAAGTTAGCACTTGCTTTTGGTAATTATTACCCAAGCATGACTTTTGCTTGAAAAAGAACTTTTCTGAAAGATCGATACGATTCAAATCGATTCATTTTGAAGAATCTGACATCCCTAAACCTAACATTAATCTCTTATTAATCCGTTCCATTGCCACAAGCCCTAATCAATCATATATACTAATATATAATATCGATCATCGGTTGCCTACTGAAGTAACAATGGAGATAGGTTCATTACATAAATTGTGTAGCGTTCAATAGGCAGTTATAATTATTTTAACCTTGAAAAGGTTTTAGCGATGGGACCCCCTGCCGAAAAACGACAGGAAAAATCGACAGTAAAAAGCGACAGGAAAAAGCGACAGGAAAGTAGCGCTATGATTTATCATATGCTTGACGACAAATATGCTTGACAACCTGATGTTATTATGAATAAGGAGGTATCTTAAATATTACAGTGGAAGAAAGATAAAGAGGGAGAGGGAGCAAAAACCTTTTCAAGGTATGTCACATTTTAGCCATTAGGCTCTAAGCGGAAATCATCCGGGGGTGCAGGGGGCGAAGCCCCCGCCGAGGCGCGCAGCGCCGAGTTTTGAATTTTTTTCATTAAAAAATTTTTTTTTAAACCATGGATCAAATTTAACTGTTTTAATCAAGAAATCCCATAAAATTTCCAATTGTATTAATGAAGCTAATTTCCAAATTGCGGTGAAAATATTGTGTTGTACTGATTGACATATTTGAGGAGGGTTATCCAGGCTGCGATGTTTTCAATCACATTCCAATGGCTTTTGTAACCGTAACGTAAAAACCTATTCCGAACCAACCTTGTTACACGGGAACGACCCATCGGGAAAAAGCCGACCGCTCCTACGAGTCGGACATATTTTTTCTCACTCGCTACCGCTGAGCAGGAAATTATGATGTTTCCCCTCCTGAAAAGCCGCGGTGGGTCGTTCTACTTGTTTGTATCTTCAGCAAAGCGAGTCATAAGAAACCAAATCCAATTGGCGAATAGTTGGGTTGAGGCGGACGTGGGAAGGCGACCGCGCGGTTCGGTTCAGACACATGCGGTCTGGACTCGGAGGGACGTTCGTTTGGATTCTCGCCGTGGAGGAAGAGATCGGGCGTTTTTATCGTTCCCGCAACCCATAAGTAATAACGAGGATGTCACAACCTTCCATTTTCTTCAACCTTTTTCTCGCGCACATGTGGACAGGACGGGTCGCTATAGGTCGGTCTCTGCGGCCTGTTACTCTGAGCAAGTGGTTCCCTGTGCTCAGCTAGGAAGTCTCCCACGCTTTCAAAGTCATCAAAATTTCATCTAGCATTTTCTAACCTCAAGCAGTTTGTTTATTTTGCTAAATTCCTGATCTATTTGTCATCATGAATCTTCTATTATCTTATCATACTTCTCTGGCAGCTCTCCGCCTTAACGTCTAATCCAGTCAGCATGGTGGTTTTTAACTAGCAATAATCGCACCTCAATAAAACTTCATTAGGTAGTTTTACCTCTGCGCAAAAATAAAAAGTTTTTAGTATAATAATTTAAATAAAATAATAATAAGAACCTTCATGTAATTCAAACATTACATAATGTAATTTAACAGTTAATATTAACAATATGTTGTGGTTTTGGACTTTTTCTTTAATTCAAGTAAGAAAGTGTTTTTTGACAAAAGTTTAAAATAAAAGAAATGAAAGATGAAAATGAAAGAAACACGAGTGTGAATCGCAAAAGAAGCAAAGAAACATGTTGGTGGACTTTAACAGGCTCTCCTGAACACTTTTGCCAAATAGACTTAATAGCTTTTAGGGGTCAGCTTTTACCACCAACGCCAAGATATATTATTTAAAATTAGTGTTAAACTTGTTATAAACTTAGTAAAACTTGTTGAATAAAGCATGCTATCTATCAGTCCATCGTGGTTCTGAACTATCAAAATCCTCCTCGTTGACCTTCATCCATTCTGGGATCCATGGGATGCATTCTTTCTCACCCTTTCTGTGCAATTCCGGAGTATGTACCTAGCGGTAGTTACACCTAAAATCTTCTTTGGCGATGGATTAAACACCTCGGATGAGAAAAATCGGTAGTTTGAAAACCGAAATTTCTTCAACCTCCATCACTAAGCTCTTTGTAATGAATCAATAAAGAGGTGTTAAGATGAAATAGCTCGCGAGTGGGGTGCCCGAATCTAAAAGAGGGCCTCTAATTTTATTGCCGTCTGGCCGACTTACTCAACTGACCTTTCGGCCAGAAACCTTCAATGGAGCGTCGGAAAAAACCTCTTCGGGCATTATTTTGTTGGGTCGGACGACAGATTATAGTCGGGGTGGGAACCGTTGGCGTTCTTGGCAGTTTTGCTTCATCAGGCCGTTATGTCATCTCGGAGTGGTTTACGACCATAGCGGGTGCTCCAATTAGCGGGCGGTGCGGTCTCTTACCAAAGCTGGTTCCGATGTTCTTCGGAAGAAGTTGATGCGTGTTTTTGGGGAGTTGAATTCGATCCAAAGACAAGGTGGAATCAAAATGTTGGGTTGTGATGAGACTAGATAGTCGTTTTAGCGAATTTTATTAGCTCTTCGAATACCTATTGAGTTTCCTTACATTTTGCGATGGTAAGCAAAATGATTGAAATTATTTTGATTTAAAGTAACAGGAGCATCCAGGAAGTAAACGCGACTTATTTCGTCACATTTCTTCGGTAGCTCGAATCTTCTCTCCTCGAATTACAGAAGAGATATTTTATCTGATGGAACAAGAGTCCGAGTGTCGACCGAAATCACGAAAATGTGAAATCGAACGCGTCAGACCGTCCGGGAGAATCTCCTCTGAGCGGGTCGCTACCGTAAACACTTCGACGTTCAGTCTTTTTCGAGTGTAAGTCGATACCTGAACTTGATGAGCTCGAACTGAAGAATTGTAGAAACCTAATGAAGGGGAAAAGAGACTGGAATTGGAATCAGTAGCCTCGTGTGGAACGTGATAGCTCCGAATAATAAGGGCACCTTTATTTGGTAAAATGAGGAAACATAGGAAATGCTAGGTCAATGATCAAATACTTACTGCGCTTAATCATAATATCTAGATCATTTTTTAAAGAAATGGTATGATGTAAGAGAAAAATTTTCTTTAAAAATTATTTAATTCCGTATTATTTAATAATACGGTATGAAGCGTAACAATGAGAAATGTTTTGTTTTTTAGGACCACCCACAGTAAGACTTGGGGGTCCTTATGCCATTGATCTGGGGTAAAGTTGATCAAAATCAACAGAAAAAAACTCGAATTAGCTTGCTGGGTATTGCAGATACCAATTCGAGGGTCTCGTGCCGCTAGAAATGTTATGGTGGTTAATGGTGAGGGGGGAACACTATTTCTTGCCTAAAATACTAAATAAATAACATCTAGTGAAACAGTTTTATCGCTTACCAACTGGTTTAAATTGATCTGATGCTTATCTAATTAGATAAGCCCCCGGAATGCATGCATTACTTAACAATATGTTTTTGTATTAAAACTCACTGAGAGCTATCAACATAACATGGAAAGAGATTTTTTTTAATTGTTGAAAGGCGTTTTCAACCATTCAGGTCATCATTATTCACATAAGATATTATACTCGTATAATTTCATAAAATAAATTTAGGAATTCCAAATGAGAGAAAAGGTGTTCAAAATGTTGGGAGTTATTTTCCTGAATTTCTTGAAGGCTTCGTTGTTCATATTTTTTAGGGAATCTTGAGAATTCTGACAGGAGTAGGTATCTGGTTACAGTTGCAGTTTTAGCATGTAGGTGGAGGGTCTCTTTCACCTTCGTAGTTTGCATGTTTTGTGACGGGGTGTCAGTCGTGAGTGTCCAATGCGAAACCAAGTCAAAACCGCTTCCAAGACTACAGTCCTGTCAGCAAGTTTCCTCGTTCGGATGGAAGAAGCTCACGATTTCAAGCCCTCAAAGCTTCACGTTTACCAGTCCTCTCCATTTTTGTTTCCATTCGTTTCGAATCGCTGCCTTCAAATATATAGTATGAAGTCACTTCGAAGATACAAATTGGAGACTTGTCCACTACTCGGCACCCTGGCCCTTCAGTCTGCTCCTTCATTTCCGGTAATCCCTTTGAGTCCCGGAAACCTGCACAGATTTACCCTTGAAGGCTATGGAGATGTTATTGATCAGTTACTCAGTTCGTTATTGTATTACCTGCAGAGCTCTCGAGGAATCTGTACCATCTTTATTTTCATTTGAGGTGACGTAACTAGCTTTGTTGGACGCTAGAGAATTCGGCAGCAAATATTGAGCAGTGGCTTGGAAGAGACAATTTGAGTGAGATATCTTCACACAGGATACTGTACATAACGTGTGGTACCTCACACGTTTGGTAGTACAAGTTGAGTACAAGTTTTGGTTGCCAAAACGTTGTTATGGATTTAAGGCAAGAAAAACGTGGCATGGAAAGCATGTTTTAGTACACCAACAAAGTTGATGATTTTTCGATACCAGTTGTACCATGGTCCTTTCAGATTGGAACACCAAAAACTAAATAAACCAGCATCTTGAAAAAGAAGTGCATCAAATGGTAAAAATGTTGACGAAAATAACGAGGTTACTTTTCGAAGGTACTGAAGATGGCAAACAAATTTATTGGGATCCAACTAGGGGCTAATGGAGCAATCATCAAGTGGAACAAATGGGCAGTTATTAAAAGTATAGTTATGGCCTAGATAAGCATTTGACCAAATATTGCCGAACCGACCGACAGGCAGAAGTGAACAATTTAGGTTGTTCCAGTGAAAATTTCAATTTTTAAGGACCCAGTTATTATTTTTCATGCCGAAGACGAATCTTCGAAAATGAGGAAGCGAAAATTTTGTGTTCGAATTCCAAATTTCGTCGGTTGCCAGGACAAATTGATTGAGTCGCAAAAACCAAATTTTACGTCAGAGCGGTTCAAAGTATTTCAAACCGTCAAAAGCCGCGTTGGCTGGAAAAAATGATCAAGTCTGTTTTTTAATGATTATGTGGGACTTGATACTTTTTTCCAGTAGGTATGAATTTGTCGGAGTAATTAAAATTCAATAGAAAAAAAATGATCAAGTGCAGAATGGGCTTACCCTTCCTTTTACCTCCTTTGTACCTAGTAAATTTTTTTCTAAGTTAAGATGGATACGTTTTGATTTGTAAAAAATAAGTGACTGCTTAAGCTTGCTTCATGGAAAAAAGATTTGAAGAAAAATTATAAAGGAGAAGGATCAAAAGAAGGTTATTTTGAAAAGGGATCAAAATAGGTAAAGCAATAATTATAATTATAAATGAATATTATTCAGTCATATAAACGCTGCAAATTATTACCCAACGGTTTATTATTTTTCCCAACTTTAAGTTCTCATACTGAGTTAACGTTTGGACCTACAGAGCGTTGGGCGATCGCATTCGATTCTAAAAATTCAATTCTATTTTAAATTACTGTAAAAATAATACCTTCATACCGAAAGTTTTTGAGCTGGAGCAATTCGAACATTTCAACCCCCACTTTTCCTCCCTTAGAAGTGATTTACAATAACCAAAAGCTTTGGAGCACAACTAAACCCCAAATGGGACCGAAATTTCATCGAAATTGTTCCACGGGAACTGGGCAAAGTGCCTCATACGGCGGAAAATTGTTATTCTCAAGTAATAATAATTGTAATGCCTTCGAGGCATAATTTTTATCGTCAAGGAAACCTAACTGGTGGTAGGTACCAGGGTAGTTATTCGCATTTCACTCAAAGTTTTATAAGCAAGAATAATTCTGAGGAAAAACGTTTTAAAAGTGCGAGATCGGGAACTGGGAGTAAAAAGCTAAGCAAATGGTGGCTCGACCAGTTGCCTAGTCCTACTGAAATAATAAAGATATCTGTCAGTTGACAATCTTAGATTGGACTTGATCACTTTTCCCCTTCGACTTGCTCTGGTAAACGTTACCACTTGATCATTTCTACGCCGACAGGTTTATTGGCAAGAAGGATCAAGAGGTATCTGATTAATTTCACCATGGAACTGAAATAAACGAAGAGAGGGGTGAATTTTTCGTGTTCCCACAAAAGGGTACATAATAATATCCACGCACAAGTGTTTATTATACTATCATAGAGGTGATTCTAGACGAGTCCATTGATGCCAAGAACTCAATTTCGCAACCGACGATTTTTTCATCTTTCCAGTAGCTCAAATACAACCTCTACATTTACTGGAATTATACAGATTTCCTCGTTGCCATACTGCACGACCTAAAGCGTCCATCAGAAGACTACGCAGCAGACAGTGTTGTTGCCCTGTGAGAATTTCCTGATCTGCCCAGATGGAGTCGCTGTGATCAATTTTGATCGCAGCTCAATTCCTCCTTGAATGGGTCCGACATTATCAAAAACCCACTTTTAAAAGGCCACGTGGTTCCTCAATGAATACATTATACTTCAACTCCTCACCTTTCGAAAGAAACTGTTATAATAATCTGTCGTTTAGTCGGGGGAAAAAAAATTAAAATTCAGCATTCGGTGAAATGGTGTTAGATTGAAGAGGGCGGAGAAACCTGAATCCTTTTCAAGCGATCCCTATGAATATTTATACAATTTCTTTTTTTTTCGTTTTATAATGGATTAATGTTATGTACGTTTATGGATTACTCCCAACAGGACATTGGTGGGCGGGGATCGGAGGGATTTTACTCCCATAAATATGCCGGATATGATAAATTAAGTTGCAGTTACGAATATAACGGTCTCAAACAAGCCTTTTGCAGTTTTGCTCCTGAATGGGCTATACGTCTATAAACAATATCGCGGTTCAAGGGAGGGAGCGCGTAGGATTAGGACTTGCTTCGGTTTGAGACTTAATTGAATTGTGAATCACAACAGCTGCCATTTCCAGCCGTGTAAATTGGAATGTTCCCCTTGTTATCTACGATCACGTGATCGTTTCGAAGCGAAGGTTGAGAGAATGGAGCATTTCATGAATCTCCCACTGGGCTATTAACGAGTTGGTTTTGTGCTCCCGTAAACTTATTTCGAATGATTTTCCGAGGCTGGTTGAATGAAACACGTTAATAACAATGCATTGCATTGCTCAGGAAATACTCTTCCACGTAGACTACTGTTGTTTTCAAGACGATAATATTATTGCGAAATTTTGTCATCTTACAAATCAAATGACACGTACACACGCTAAATACAGCATACATGCAAAATCTATGATGTTTTGGTTTATTATTTCCAATAATGAACCTATGGAATCGACCAAGAAAAAAAAAGTTTAACCCCCTCAAAATTTGTTGGTTGACGTTTCAAGGTACGTAGAATCCAAAAATCGAATAAAAATTTGGCCTTCCGCTGTACGCGGGACTTTCCTCACTTAGCATTGACCGATTTTGATGAAATTTGGTATGTGGCCTCCATTTGGGGTCTAGTTGTGCCCCGAAGCTTTTGGTTGATGTCAGTCACTTCTAAGGGTTGAAAAATAAGTGTTGAAATTTTGAAAACGCCCTAACTCGAAAAATTATGACATAAAGGTATTGTTTTTCCTACGCGAACTTAAGGGTTGGACTTACGATAAATCAGAAACACGAGCGTGAATCGCAAAATAGTCCTAATCTCCGTTCAAATTTTAGCTCGATGTTTTTCTTCATGTTGGTTGGTGGAAACAATGGCAAAGCAGTGTTCTTTGCAGGCGAGTGATCTAGCTTAGATCTCTTTCTATGATATAGAAAAATAATAAACCTTTGTGTAATAATTTGCAGAATTTTTGCAAGTCAATAATAAAAATGTGTGAACGTAATTTTTTCGTAGTGTACTAGCTACGCACCTGCTTCGAAGTGTACCTTTCTAGGGTTGAAAATAAAGAGGAGCCCAGCTTCCTTACTGGTCGGGAAGCTTCATTTGTTTGTGTGAAGTAAATTTTTATTTATTTTTTTTCTTTGGAAAGTACCAAAACGTCATTTTTACGTAGTGTACCAACGACGCACCTGCTCCATGTCATTTTTACGTAGTGTACCGTTCTAGGGTTAATATTCGATAATAGGAAGCAGTAGTACAAAAATGCATACAAATGCTATCATTCCCATCCTGTCTTTAGTGATAGGAAGAAATAGTCCATCATGCATCGCCAATCAAACAACAGAACGCCAACAATACCCTCGAATACCAACAATCGAACAATCATAAATTATCACCTCTCAAATTTTCAAAATTTTGAGTTTTGCGAAAAAATCAAAATTCTGAATTGGATAGTTGGGAATGACTAAAATCATTTATTGTCTTACAGTAAGTTAATACATTATGAGAAAACTCGTCACTTGCAAAGATAACATTCTCGTAACTTACGAAGTCAGGAAGAAATTCCCATATGGCAAACACAAATTTCGGCTGTCCCCGTGTTCCCCAAAGAATCCTATTCATTCGAGTAAAAATAGTCCTCTCGCCCTAATGGATTGTAGTTTGTAGTCGTAACCTCAGGTCACCTTTTCTTTTCTGTTTCTCTATTCATCTAAATTTAAGTGTTTCATCGACTGCCTTCCCCGAGAGGCGGTAAATCTGTAGAGCCCAATGAAGTACGGCGGGTCACAAATTAAGAAGAAGGCTTCAAGAAGAAAAAAAGAAACTCCCTTGAAAGAAAGAATGGAAAGAAAGACCGTAGCGGTGGTGAAGGTTTTGGCGTTGTGCCGTGGACATTTGCGCCCTGAGGGATTCCACTGGGTTTTGACACAACCTTTAAAACTTATTCGGTATCTCGAAAAAGAAGGGCTCATTTATAAGGTACCAGTTCATTTCCGTGACATTCCGTTCCGTTCAGATTACGCAATATTCCGCGCGACGAATGAAAACGATATATCAGTCGTTGTCTCGTAAACACGGGATGAACATGGAGTTTTGCATTCTTTGTTAGGACACGGAGATGCGGTCATTGGCGAAGAATTTCAACTGGACGAGAGGTTGACAACTGGCGATTCGAGTGTATATTTTTACAAGTCACGGTTACGTAGCATCAGTTGTAAAAGTACGATACTGACCGATTCCATGCCGTTTTGAACGATGATAATTTCGTATTTGTGCAGCAGGTCAAACGATTTTGGGTCCCAAAAATCAAAAATTCGACATCCGTTTTCCACTTTATCAGTCAACTGATTGGGAATGGGGTCCTCAGAATGAAACTCCTCTTTTGCCGATCTTTTGGTGAATTTATCGCCTTCCTCAGGGCTCACAGGTATTACTGTCCTTTGAGCCTTGAGGAAGGCGATAACTTCACCGAAATCTCGGCAAAATAGGAGTTTGATTCTTAGGACCCCATTCCCAATCAGTTGACTGACAATTGTTTGTTGGGTCGATCATCACACTAAGTGTGAATCAAGTCTTGCTTTTCCATTTTGGTTCCGATTCTATCTAACTGTCAGTAATCAATATGCTTTGTACAATTATATCCGAAGTCATGAAAATTTTCATGATTGATGAAGTTAGTGAAACTGACTGTCCTCATTTAATGTCATCAGAGCTGAGATGAATTCAAAAGACGCTTGTGCCCACACCAAAATGATTCTATTTCTCATGTTTCCCTTGTATGAGTTATTTTCATAAAAAACTTCACGCTGATTTAAAAAGTAGGTATTAAAAAAAATATGGCAAATCAATATGTTTATCTTTATTGAAAACTCAAACAACAACCTTTGGACCCCACTTTGCTTCATCCTTGCTGGATGTAGGAGTGCTTCGTTCAAGTCAATAAAGTTCGAAACCCCCAGCAAAGACGTTTTCTACTCAACAAACGTTATAGGCGTCTTTGAACTGCATCCGAAAATGTCTTAATTTGAACTTTTAAAAATAATGATTCAATTTTTATAATATGTTCAGGGTTTTGTTCTGGTGCAGAGACGGTCCCCCATGAAGTTCATTGCCATCGGTCAAATGGCAGTGTGTGAGCAAAAAAACCGGATCCTCACCATGTAATGCACCGACTTTGCTCGAATTCGAAGGGTGGGCAGTTGGAGACTGGTTACATGATGATCCTATTTAAACTCCGCTGCAAACTTAACAATCGTCCATAAATTGAGAATGGGTTCTTGATCATGTTGGCCAGTAATGAGAAAAAATGCTAGCAGATTATTATATATATTATATTTATTATTTTTCTATAAAGATCACTCGTCTGCAAAGAACTCGGCTTTGCCTTTGTCACCAATCATAGATACTACCTACCAACCACACACCTACAGCGATAGCTTTTTGGTCAGTTAAAATTTTAACGGAGATAAGGCCTATTTTGCGATTCACACTCGTGTTTCTGAATTATCGTAAGTCCCACTCTTAAGTTTTCATAGGGAGCGAACGGTTGGACCTACACAGCTCTGGGTGGTCTCATTCGATTCTGGAAATTCAATAATATCTTAAATTGGTGGAAAAGCAATGCCCTATATCGAAATATTTTGAGGTAGGGCGTTTTCAATATTTCAACCCTTATTTTCCAGCCCTTAGAAGTGACATCAACCAAAAGCTTCAAAGCACAACTGGACCCTAAATTAAAATGTTCTATCCGATTTTCGGATTCTACGTATTCAGAAATGTGAATCAACAAATTTTGAGGGGAGTTAGGACTTTTTTTCTTGGTCGATCAAAATATACGAGTTCAATATTGAAAATAATAAACCGAAACTACAAAGAAAAGGTTCAGAAGAAAATGTTGTTTATTAGGAAATTTTGTTTAAATTTAACATTACACTGCCCACTCAACTTGAAACGTACTTTTTGGAAATAAACAATTTGTTGTTTACAACTGGTCAACAAATTCAATCTTTAATCTACTATATAATATATAGTATAATAATATATTATATGATATTTAGGCACTTGGAATTTTTGATCAGATTCTAGGATGGGTTGATTTAAAAAACGATGCAAATTATTACATGAAGGTTTATTATTTTTCTGTATAGATAATTGACTTATTAATCATTGTATAAAAATTATTCGATTTTTGGATTCTACGTACCTTGAAACCAACAAATTTTCAGAGGGGGTTAAAATTTTCTTCTTGGTCATTGAAAATATTAAACCAAAATCATTATTTAATGTTCAATAATGGATTTCCGTGGGGAGAATGTCCGAAATTCCTCCGTACAAGAAGTTCTGAGGCTATTCCAATTGCTTAATTCCTTCCGAAAATTCGATAATTTTGTTTGAAGTTGACCAAATAAGTAGGTAGGTACACCTCTCGCCATTTCAACAGCTCTACAGCCTTGATGGTAGGTTCACAAATCGTTGTATTGGTTTGTTCAATAATATTATAACGCCTCTGCTGTCTGAGCGTTCATCAAATTATCTTTGATACAACTGTGCGGGGCGCGAGAGAATTCCCCCAGTTACTATCATTACTCCAATATTGATTCAACTTTTTGGCCACAGTAATAACTACGTTTCTTCAACTAGGTGCCTATTAAGTTTCATCAACTTCGCCGTTCGGGTTCGACTTTCAAAGCCGTTTCGAACGAATCGGTCGAAGATAAACGAATCATGAATCAACCGATGTTTCCTATTACGATCAACTCCGTCCAAAATTCTGATTGCATAAAGCTAATCCACAGCTATTATTGTTATTACGTGCCAGAATATTGTTTTCATAAGTACACATAGTTTCGAGACGGCAAACTAAACCCGAAATTGAACGTGCTCTGTGATAGTCCTGGCTGTTCTTGCTCGCCTTAGGTATCTATCTACATAAGTCCCCTCCTTCATGGACACCACTATCTGTCAGTTCAACGTGCTACTTCGTTTTCTGTAAGACTCACAAATCACGATCTAATTTGAATCGGGAATTTTCGGATTATTTACGATTTGAATCGGGAATTTTTGGATTATTTACGATTTGAATCGGGAATTTTTGGATTATTTACGATTTGAATCGGGAATTTTTGGATTATTTACGATTTGAATCGGGAATTTTTGGATTATTTACGATTTGAATCGGGAATTTTCGGATTATTTACGATTTCTTCCCATCCTGTCTAACACATTGGTGATGTGCAAAATGTACCGTACAAGATGAACAGGAATTTCCAAGACATCCGACGTTGATTCGAGTATATATAATGTATTAGACAAACAATTCCCTTATAAAATAGTCAGGATCAAAATGAAAAAACTTGAAACATCATGGCTCCTTATTGCCTCACCCGCTCAAGTGGAGCAGGGTTCACCAACGGCCCAACTCGAAAAATTATTAAGACCTGCGATACCGCCCTCGAGATGTCACCGATCCAGATAATCTCCCGAGCCGAGTGGCCTAGGGGATCTCACGGGAATCAGTTCATTAAACCAGCCGTTATTGCCGTTCATTAAATCGTCAGTTAAGTAATTAAGTCGTTAAGTCATTTAAGTCATTAAGCCGTCAGTTCATTAAACCGTCCATTAATGGCCGCTGGTTATTGAATGTGACAAGTTAGTAAGGGAAGAAAAAATATTTTAACAAGGAAGAATAATAATATTTTCAAGTAAGTACTTGTGTCTTGTTAAATAGGAGTTGTTATTGTAGTCAGTGTCAGATTTCCGCTCTTAAACCTTTTAAAACGGAGTTTGGCATTTATGTGTTTTGGAATTTACGTCATCCCTCCACTTTTTTGTTTAATTTATTTGACATGCAAGAAATTGGCGGAAATGTACACCTCCCAAATTATGGCAAACAAAAGTGCATTTGATGGACTCTTCTTAACCCTTGGTGCCAGTCGCAGTTTTTTGTGGGCTCGTTGCCGTCGTGGTGCCTGTGGCTCATTCCTTTCAAAGTACCCTAAAATAATAGTTAATATCCCTAACTATGCAAAATAGAGAAAACTTCGTGTAATTTGCTTTGACATCCAACAGGAACATTTCCTCGTTGAAAATGCACGCCTACTCGACAGGTACAAACCGTCCCCCACTAAAAATAAAGTGACGTTCGACTTATCCCGTATCCTCATCACCAGAGCCACTCCTCAGTGTCCTACTGCCATCCGTCTCTCTTATGACCAAAGGCGTGAAGTATTCTCAAACTACTGAGGGACGTCTTAAATATTGGGTATCAATTTTTTTTTTTTTTTTTTTAATCTCCCCTCAAAGACAAAAGGTCTATCTGACAAAGGGGGCACGCCATAAAAATTTTAAAAATAAAAAAAATAGAATAAAATAAATAAATCAAATTATATTGGGGAGGACGTCGTGGCTGTTTCAAGAAAATACACGTTTGCGCATGCGTAGCAGCTACTATCAGTCCGAGGATGATGATTTTCATAGGGGACCGTCTACACACGAACCCGCACAATTCCTGAAAGGACCGAAACGGATCCAAAATTTTTCACGAAGGTCTGAAACTTAATTTGATTTTGAATCTGAAACTTGATTTTGAATTTTGATTCTGAAACTTGATTTTGATTTTGGAGCTTCTACTACGTTGGTAGACTCGGAAGCAATACTTTAACAATCCTTCCACACATAAATGGCTGATTTTACCATTTATAAGCCACTTCCTTATTGATAACTATTAAAAAATTTCCATTTTGTTACACATTTAACACGGTTAGTCAGAGATAGGCAAAAATTGTTACACGATTTCTCCTATCTGTACTTATCTGTACTTAGGTCTATGGTATTTTGAAGTAAAGTCATACGAAAATCGATAAGCAGTCAGTTCGTATCAAGTAGTATTAATTTAGCAGCCAACTGAAACTAACATACTACATCATCCACAAAGGAATCTTTGTTATTAAATTGTTCTTCCCAGTCTTGGACTGTGAGTTACGTACAACTCCAACGCATAAATATGTCTGTTTCGGAATATGAGGTTTTTATGAGGACCCCCGTTGAAATTTTTGAAAACATAAACGATACACCGAAAGCGTCCCGAGCTAGATTTAAATCACCATTTTGTGTTTTATGACTCGGATTCGACAACCATGAGAAGCCAAGGGGCTCGACTCCCACACCTCTTTAAATCCTTCGCCACTTCGTTTTATTCCTTTTTTTCAAATATTTCGAACGGCCGAGGGAGAGAAATCTTTTATAATATTGTGTTCGGTTGTGGGAACGGGGTCAGTTCGATGGAAAAATATTGTGCGTTTAACCTCTTCGGCTCAAGTGGACTGCCTAGCTGCCCACGCAATGGGTTCGACGCTCGAACTGAGGAATAGAATGTATTCGAGAAAAAATATTCGTTCTGCATGTGATAGGAAGAATTGGCTGACTCCATATTCGTTTCATTGGAATGAATAGTAATTGCGACATTTTCTACTTATGTAGGACAATAACTGTTTAGAAAACATACTCACCCACATGGAACCGAAATTGCTCAGCCATATGCAAGTGAAAATTTTAATTTTTAAGGATTTATTGAATCGTTCTTTTAAAGGGCAAAAGTCCTTGCAACCAAACTTGTCGAAAATGAAAATTGAAAAAACTTCCTTCATGCCGCTATTGAATAAAATTGTTGATTTTAAAAAGCGATTTTTACTTCGCCTGAGACCTCATTCGCAAGCCCTTTCAATTTCAAGCGATGTGCCTAAGGTTTTAGAACAGAGAGAGAGAAAAAAAAAATGAAATGTCATTTTTGTAGACTCATGCCCTTTAAAAAACCGATTCAAATTCATCCGAACTGCGGTACGGATACAAAGTTTTTCACCTCCACGGTTAGGAAGCAAATATGTAAACAATAAGTACAATGATGAGAAAAAAAAGTTTGCCAAGTGGGTCAAAGCTTTCCTTTTATCCACAAGTTTTCAGTCAATTAAAAAAAAAAAAAATTTCAGATGAGTACCTATGGCTCAGGAATAACGGTAATCGGGTCTGTTCTTCGAGAAAATGTTTTTAAAAGAATTCGGGAAGCTAAATAACAGTTGAAGATTTGAAGGATGGCAGCAGGGTGTGACGTAGTGTTCAGGGAGGCCCGCCTTTTTTTCAAACGTGTGATCTCTTTAATTCATTTTTATATCACATGTTATAGTATCAATGGGCAAAAAGTTGGAGTATAGAGGTTTTCAACGGTGCTGAATCTAAATTTGAGGTCAAAAACCTGAATTTCCGACCCACCGAAATACCCCATTAGACGTATAGATAATCCGATGATTGGTATATCATATTCATGAAGATGACACTTATAAAAGACCATCTACACTTGAATCGGCACAATCCCTGAAAATGTCATCGATTTCAGATGGAAAATGTACAAGTTATGGCTGTTACTAGGGTTTTACGTCAGCGCATGCGCAGAGCATATCGACAGTAACAATGTAAAACCGCGTAAGTTGAAAATACGAAAATTTTTCAAGTGACGCAAAAATCGTCTATTTTCAAGTCGTTTAGAAGTTTCTTATGTCTCCTGAAAAATTTTGTTTTTTTCAACTCACCATCCCCACCCGCACAATCTCTGAGAATTCCATCGAAATCTGGCAATAAATTCGTATAGTTTCGCCTGTTACGAAGATTTAATGAAATACAGGCTCAAAAACCAAAATTGTTCAGAAAGGTCTAGATTGTAGAATACGAGTGGAGATTTTTATTTTGGAGGAATTTTTTTCAACCCTGAAAAGTGAAAACAATGCTTCTACTACTTACCTAAGTAGTTTCAGAATAAAAATTGTATTCAAAATTTTAAAAAAATTCGGTGCTTCGCGTCTCGCGTCGCGAACTTATTTTGGCCAATTTTAGTGCAGAACCTTAAGTCGTAGGTAGGTATAATACAAAAGTTTTATTATACCGAGCAACATATAATAAAACTTTTGTATTATACCTACCTTTGACTTAAGGTTCTGCACTAAATTCAGCCAAAATAAGTTCACAACGCGAGATATTATCTATATTGCATTAAGATAAACTTGGCGCTTCGCGCTTCGAAAACCGGAGTGTCGGAAAAGGCGCGTGACCGTCGCGCGTCCTCCTTCCGCGTAACGTTTTTCGGGTAGTTACCCTGGGAAAATAACATGTTCTATGTTAAAATAGCATTATTTTAGCTTTTGGGAAACATGTAGTAATTATTTCAAAATATTTGTGAAGTGAAACAAATTATATAGCATTTTTCAGTCAATTGAAACCTTTTTTCTATCAAATGAAACTTTGTACCAATCAAATGAAACCTTATTCTAATCAAATGAAACTCATTGGTCCAACTTCGTCATAAAAATGATAATAAAACTACCTGCCACAGTTGCTGGACACCCGTTTCATAAATTAATTTGAAGTGCCTCTATATTAACTTGTTTTGCAACAATCTTAACTAAAGTAATTTTGTATGGATGGTTTGAAAAAGATTCATTTGATTGAAATAAGGTTTCATTTGATTGGAACAAAGTTTCATTTGGTCGGTACAAAAATTCATTTGATAGAAAAAAAGTTTCATTTGACTGAAAAATGCAATATTAAATACATTTATTATTTTCAATAATAAGCCATTGGAATCGATTTCAAGGTACGTAGAATCCGAAAATCCAATAAAAAATTTTCCGTTCGTCCGCCGTACGTGGCACTTTTTTTTTTAGCAACCCTGGACTAATTTGGTCCAAATTTGGCATATGGGCTCCATTTGGGGTCTAGTTGTGCCGCGATGCTTTTGGTTGATGTCAGTCACTTCTAAGGTGTGCAAATTTAAGGTGTGCAAAGGGTTGAAATTTTCAATAGTGCCCTAGCTCGAAAACTCTCGAAATAAAGGTATCGTTTTTCCACAAATTTTGAATAGTATCGAATTTTTGAAAATTTTTGAGACCACCCGTAGCTCTGCAGGACAAACCGTTCGCTCCCTACGACTACTTAAGGATTTTCCTTCGATAAAACAGAATCACGAGTGTGAATCACAAAAGAGGTGTAATCTCCGTTGAATTTTTAGCTAACCAAAACTCGATCGCTGTTCGTTTCTTCGAGTTGTATTCATTTTTGCTTTCTGAGCAACCAGTAATCAAATTTCCATATGAAGCTCGCTTGGGCAATGATTTGCAGCGTTTTTGCTTCGTTTCTGGCTAGGTATTCTACAGTGGTCCTAAATTCTCGGATATTTATTGAATAATTCTTGTACCTTTCGGTCTCGTATCACCGGCCCTCTACTGATGAACCTGCTGTCACTGATGAATTATAAAATCTAGTGGGACCGATCAGTTCTCACTTGTAGAAGTAGGTGACAACCTTGTATCGCAGTGATTCAAGGAACTGGAAATGGGAAGTAACACCGCTATACTATATTTGGACATAAGGTCATATTATAGTCCGCTTGTAAAACCAACATGATATTAATTCGAGTCATATCTGCTTCAAGTTCAGTTCGTAGTTCCCTAGTTCAGAGAAAGAGAGAGATAGAACAACCGCTTTATTTGCAATAAAATAGACTACCCTCACGTAAAAGCTATTTGTAAGAAGGCCGAGGAGTAGCCGAAATACTTTTGTTCGGACTGTTAACGACCCTCCATTTACGAGTGGATACCTGTTTATAATCAAGATACCTTTCAGACGTGGACATGAATCAGGTTGTAGATGGCGTAACGCAGCCTCTTGATTACCAGTAAAGGCTGCGTTATTGGAACCAATTTTCTGCAGCTACCTACCGCAGTTGGTGAGGTCGTTGGATGAACTACGCAGGAGGCAGATTCTGAGCACTCGCCTACAACACCCACAAGGCGTGGATACGGTTGAATTTACGTACAAATGTATTATTCAATCATAATCTAGGAAGGTTTTTGGTTCCCATGTTTTCAGAGTAAGAATGTTCATGATCAGCCGATAATGACTCATATTCTTATTGCTGCATCGAATTCTGAGAGTAACTATGACAGGGCGATTGGTGACTGTTTCTTGTTCTCACTCCTGTGAAATGATACTAATTTGTTATTAGTCATCGGTAAGGATTTTGCACAGATGCGTTTCGAGGGGATATTCCCTCATTCACTCATACCTGTTCAACTGGGGTACCTATAATATAGAATTTGCTCATTTTGGTATATCATTTTCAATAATGAACCTTTGGAATCGACCGAGAAAATTTTTTTTTAACCTCTCCTCAAAATTTGTTGTTTTACGTTTCAAGGTACGTATAATCCAAAAAACGAATTAAAATGTGGCCGTCCGTCCGCCGCACACGGCACTTGCCTTAGTTCCCATGCATCGGTTTTGATGAAATTTGGTATATGGGCTCCATTTGGGGTCTAGTTGTGCCCCGAAGCTTTTGGTTGATGTCGGTCACTTCTAAGAGTTGAAAAATGAGGGTTGAAATTTCGAAAACGCCCTAGCTCAAAAACTTTTGTTATAAAGTTATTGTTTTCCATTAATTTAAGATAGTATTGAATTAAATGTGTGTAATATTAAATTAATGGAAAACAATACCTTTATAACAAAATTTTTTGAGCTAGGGCGTTTTCGAAATTTCAATCCTTATTTTTCAGCCCATTTTCATTCGAATTTTGGATTGAAACTACCTTGAAACGTAAACCTACAAATTTTGAGGGGGTGTTAAAATTTTTTTCTTGATCGATTCCAGAAGTTTATAATGGGGTGTGCGCATGATTTTTTTCAGATTTTTAATCGAAAGTAGACCTTATCCGGAGAATTTTGACAGCAGCCGTTCTCTTTTTCGATGAGTAGATCTTTTTCTATGATTTTTCAAAGTTTCGAATGTTTATGACGTCATAAAAATTCTCACTGTCGACATAAACATTCGAATCTTAGAAAAATCATAGAAAAGGTCTTCTCACGCTAGAAGGTCGCGGTTGATGTCAAAATTCTCAGAATGAGGTCCAGTTTAGATTGAAAATAACAATAAACAGTTTTTCCGATCCATGAGCATACCCTATTGAAAATAATAAATAAAAAAAGGCTCACTCGCAGTGTATTAGCACTTTTTTTTGGAAGGAGGCCATAACATTAACTAATCGTTACAAAATACCTAATCAATTAATGACATCGATTTTAGAACCATTGATTTTTTAAATTATTATATTGGTTAAAAGTTTATTCCTATTGACCTTTTAATTGATTTAAATTAGGAATCTTATGAAGGTGCATTTGAAAACATGGGAAACCTGAATCAATAAACCAAAATATTCAAGCAAATCAGTGTTGTCTACATGAATACTACATTAATTCTGACGAATCAGATTTCACCCGTAATTAAAAACACCACTCAAAATGCAAGCCAAGTAAGTGGGCAGTACATCGGACAAGTACCTGCTGATTCAAGGAGTACAGGTGCAAATCATGAACAATCAACCTACGGTTTTACGACCTGTCATTTCTGATTCAAATAGGTAGAAAGCTTCTCTTACTTCCTGTCCTTTTCACAATGCTCATGAAAATGTAACCTTGATCGAGTGAAAAAGCTGTTTCCCAGGCACTTACATAAGCGATGTAGGTTTATACGTAATAAACCAACAGTTGAATTGTTTTTTTGCAGGTTTGCCATAATTGTTCATCTGCGGGAGTCACGGAAAATGTGATCGTTCTGATTTCTCATTGGTTTTTTTGTTCTTTGAGTACATGAAAGTGCGCTAGGCGATGTCCAGTAATTTCCCGGTGGTAGGTAGAAATGGTTTCCTCATTCGATCTTGAACGACCTTTATCGCAAAGAGTATTGTTCGAGTAATCCATGTCTGTAATCTACGTAATTACGATAATAGTGAAGGAGTTCCGGTATTACGACTTTATTAAAAGGCGAAATATTAAAAAGTATTATCGAAGTCTCTTACCATTAAGTGAGACATTTCTTTGTGTTATTAAGAGTGTAATTTTTCCTCAGTCGCAATTAGTTCGGACCAAAGTTTGAATGACTAGAATTCTTCAACGTTGTTTGTATACCTTGGTAGTAATTAGTGATTACTTCGAATAATAGATGTAAGTGATACAGGAAATGCACATTCTGTAATAATTAGATCATTAACATTATTAATGTTGCCTTTGATGAAGGTCTTACGAATTTCTTACTAGTAGTATGTATCTGGATTCGCAATTGTTATTACCGGTACATTTTGATTCTTCTCTATCGCATGATATTTCGAAGATTTTAGCTGCTTATCCACTTGGTGGTCTCCTTTTAAATTTGCAAACATCTGTTTCTCACGATTATACTGCCTGATTTTGCTCAAATTTGGAGGGAGGTTCTTGGATGGTTACCAAGATGTTTGGTTTCTTCACAGCTTGATAGAAGTCACGGTACTTTGGAAAAGCCAACTCGAGTTGGCTTGTTTTCTAGAATTACAGTTGATTTACAAGCATTCCAATCAGTGTATCCTCAACATCACTAGATTAGTGGGCCTTAGGAGATCAGTAAGAAGTTATCTCACTAGATACTGGTGCAGATCTCTGTTTCTCAAACATATCAGCACCACAGCAGAGACCTTCCAGTGAACAGTGACTTCTTCTTCTTCTTGTTTCTATATCGTTGAGTAGAAAGGTAAGAAGTTGATTTACAAGCATTCCAAGCATTGGATCCCTAACCTGACTAGATTAGTGGGACTTTGGAGATCAGTATGAAGTTATCTCACTCGACATTCGTGCAGATCGCTGTTTCTCAAAAATATCAGTGAAGGACCACAGCAGAGATCATCGTGTGAACAGTGACTTCTTCTTCTTGTTTTCCTATTGTTCTGAATTCAGGGGAATTAGCTCAAGACAAAAAATGCTTTCCTCCACTCTCAAGGCTGTGCTTCCTATTGCAGTTCACTATGCAGGTTCAAATTGGTAGTGACAGAGCAGTGGATGCCTTCATTCCAATTTGAAGCTGGCAGAATTCGATTATCGTCGTTGGTAGGATCTGCACATAGGACGTCACATCCAAATTACCAGTAATCAACTTCTATCAGTATTACGAGTTGTAAGAGTAATAGGAACGTTGCATGTCACTGGTAATGGAGATTTAACTATAAATTCGCACAGTTTATTAGTTAGATAGAGCTCTTAGGGCGTCGTCATTTCCAACTGATAAAATGTAGACTTATATGATTTAAGAAAATATATAAAAGAACAGTTTCTAGAGGTTTTAGTCGGCAAAATTTGATCAAGGGCAAGAATGAGATCTTAAAGACGGAAAAAGAGAGATAGACTTTGGGTGCTAGAAAGAAGTGTACTCAACGGAGCAGGGCATGTCCTTTCATTTGGGGGACATCCTGGTGGGAGAGCTTTCCTGGTCCGCCTACCTTTTCTTGCGTTTATTATTACGATAATACTTTGTTAATGAATATGGTTTGCCATACCTATCATTGATAGAGAAGGTCACAGGTTGATCCAATTATTGGATCACTAACAAAGTATGAAAATATTCTTAATCTATGACCACAGTCGGATCTTTAGTTCGGTAAATAGAAAAAAGCTGAACTGTGAGTTTTGTTCTTGTGCATTACGGTATGTCGCTCTCGACCTTCGGTCCACCCCGCTGCTACCATTAAATGAAACCGAACGATGTTAATTTGAAGTCCGCATAGCATCGCAAAGAATCATCAGCGGTCCGAGACTTTTAATTTGCCGGTAAGGAGGTTTTACGGCGGAGCTTAAAAGTCTCTAATGTTCTCCACGTCCTCGGTTCGATTCCTCAGATGTTTCCCGCTTTATGGCAAACAGCCAAGAACACGCGGGAAACGTTTTTGATTTGACGTCGAATGTGAACCAGGTACGACCTAAATTCGTGTCGTATTGATTCACTTACCTAAAGGAGTCTCTAGCTTTGAAGTGTAAGTTCCTGCCAAATACATTCCAAAGCTCTCATACAAGCAGCCTGTATGAACTATAGAGTTTTATAGAATCAGAGTTTTTGTCCGTCTTCAAAATACTCCGAAACAAAATCGTTGTTAGTGCGTATAGAGTGAACATATTGTTGAATGAGAATCTTGGAGTCTGTTGGTTTATTATTTTCAATAATAGACCTCTGAAATCGACCAAGAAATTTTTTTTACCCCCCCCCCCCCCTCCTTAAAAATTTGTTGGTTTAGGTACGTTTCAAGGTACGTAGAATCGGAAAATCGAATAAAAGTTTTTCTATCCGTCCGCCGTACGCGGCACTTTCCTTAGTTAGGTACCATGAACCGATTTTGATGAAATTTGGTATATGGGCTCCATTTGGAGTCTAGTTGTGCCTCAAGGCTTTTGGTTGATGTCAATCACTTCTAAGGGTTGAAAAATAAGGGCTAAAATTTTCAAAACGCCCTAGCTCAAAAGCTTTCAATATAAAGGTATTGTTTTTTGATCAATTTAAAATAATATTGAATTTTCAGAATCGAATGAGACCACCCAGAGCTCTGTAGGACCAACCGTTCGCTCCCCATGAGAACTTGTGGGTTGGACTTATGATAAATCAAAAACACTAGAGTGAATCAAACGAGAGGCCTAATCTCCGTTCAAACTTTAGCTGACCAAAATCCGATCGTAGTTCGTTTCTTCAAGTTGCCCTCAGTTTTGCGTCATTAGCAACCATTTCGACTTGTGCTGACGGCATAACCAGAATAGCCCTTCATCAACTCGGGGTCGGATTCCAAAATTGAACAAACTTCTAACTATTTGTGCTTTTTGAACTCTTTGATAGATGCCCTACAACTTTTAGGGATTAATATTAGCGATTAATATTGATGCTGCCATGATACAACACATTCAAAGTGGGAGTTTCACGATTTTTAGAGATTTTAGGAAAAATCGATGTTTTTTGACTTTCAATTGTGACCTTTGTACAGATATCAATTCGAAGTCTGACCAGTTTATTCGACGCAAAATTTAATGATCTTAAATTATGTATGGTTATTTTTTTGCTAGAATGCGTCGCTCAGACGTAAAAAGAGAAAAACTCAAAAAAGTCTGAAATTTTCGCGGTTTTTAGCCCATAAAAATTTTTCCCGAGGGCTTTCGAGGTCGAAAACTTGGTTTTTCCATATTCACGTAAACCAAACGATCCTAGAAAAAATCTCTTGTTCCATTTCTTGCAAACTCGGACCCCTCTATTTACTGGGCTATACCTGATCCTGATCCTGAGCAGCCAGATGGATATGACTGCTGAATGGTGAATGTACTGATATAATATTTTCATGTAAAGGTATATTCATGTGTAGTACCATCGATTCCAAATAAAAATTGTTAATGCAAGTTTCCATTTTAGAGATGCAGTTTAGGTAGCAGCTGAGCATGATAATGTCCATGTACTATCGTTAGGGATGTTCAGTTGTTATTCATATCAGTTTAGTGCCCTCTACAGTATAAAGTCAATTTAACGATTCCTCCTCCTTCTTCTTCTAGATTACACCTTTTCACAATCGGGAAGAAATATCTGAGAGTTAATTAGAAACAACACCTGACCATCCTCTCTGGACTCAGGCGCCGTCGAAGGAAACTCCGCAGGCTTTAGAAGGAGCAGAAGGGCATCGTACAAGGTAGTCCCTTGTCACCCGTGCTCCCTCTCCATAACTCAAATCCCAAGACTAATGCTAAAACTCATCCCCGAACCCCCTGCGTTCTCACTGTCTTCAATCTCGGATTACTTGATTTAAATTTGCCTTCCTTCATTCGGTTTTTCGCTCCCAAAGGTCACCCACTCTTGGAGTCTTGGGATCGAGTTATGTCCCGCCGGTGCGTAACAGGTGCATTCCCCCGTTTTCTCACCAGAGCTTTATCTGTTTTTAAGAGCTAATATGTGTCCCGCCATGAGCGTGTCTTGTAATTCAAAAAAGTGTCCCTCGACAAAGCGAATTATTCACGAATCCTTTCTTTGTCACAGAGCATGTTATATTTTCGACCAGTGCATGTGGATAACCGTGTTGACTTAGCTTCCACATTTTATCTTCTCCAACATTATATGCTCTATCGTTTGGATTTATGACATCGCATTTCCAAAGTTTATCGCAGCAGATCCCGATATTATTCTCAACAATACAACAGCAACAATAGGTCGATGACGATCAGGGACCTATTGCACAATGTTTCATGAACTAATAACATTCTTAAAACTACGAATAACTTGTCATTTCTGTTTCACAATCCACAAATACATGAGTTATTAATATTAGAGAAATCGCTATTATTACAAGACTCTGTCGCACAATCGTCATTAATATATTAGTGATAGCTGAAATATTACTAAACACTAATATTATTTTTATCAGTCCAAGTTCTCTTGTAAGTAAAGTTATTAGTGAATATAATTTGCCATGTAGGAGGATTTCCTTTCAATTTTTCTTCTTCCGAAGAAGAAGATAACCAGTTTCCAAACAATCAACGATGTAAAGTGTTTAGAAATAATAAATTTTGGTTTTTTGACCGAATTCGAATTTAAGGAGAGATTCCGCATGTCTTCAGACAGGGTTCAGCGAATCGTGGAAATTTTATCAGTTAAAAAATTTCGCCATTATAGTATGAGCTATTTACTATTTTATCAATTTATATTTCAATATTTTCCATTTTATTTACTATTTTATCAAATTATATTTCACTATTTTCCATTTTATTCGCTATTTGATCAAATTTACTATTTCATCCCTTACCACTGAAGACTTCCGGACGTTGGGCCACCTCACATCTCTCATGTAAGTGCCACCCTTGCCCGTCGGAACTACTTGGAAACGCCCTTTATCGACTTAATACGGCTCAAAACACATAACTTTAATTTTCGCTTATCTTCCCGTTTCATTTTTTGAAGTACTTACAACAAGTAGGGTCGATCGGCAAAACAGAAAACAATAACAGCTTCCGCCTCAATAACCTGAGTAGCTCAAATAACCATTATCAGCTTACTAATATTTTTTGTTCAAAGACTCGTAATATTTCGCTAATATTATTAAGTAGTGAGTACAACAGAATAATAGCACTAATAATATTAGAACTGTTGTACTTGTAAAGTTCACTGACATTATTAGCTTACTGTGCAATAGGCCCCAGGTGTAGTTTATACAAACTTTGTACATTGTTGTTTGTAGTATTGCATAAATGTTGTGGTATGTTGGGGTTTATGATGGTATTATGATGTACATCTGGAAGATGACCTTTTGTATTTAATACTATGCAGTAACTGCAGTAACTGCATACTCCACAGTAGTAAATACAAAAGGTCATCTTCTAGATGTACATCATAATACCATCATAAACCCCAACAATCTAAACCTCAATATACAACTGAATTGCAGTTGTATAATACACAACAATATCATTGAGGTTTGATCAGTATCAATATTATTGAGGTTTAGATTGTTACATTGTGGTGTTATAGTAAAGGTGTAGTAAACCAACTTTGGAGAGTGAGTTACATTCTGCATATCTTCAAAATAATTTTTATTTCAACACTCGTGAACAGCCTCAACCATTTCACGTTATATTTGCATTGACATAACAGGTAAATCTATTGAACTGTAGGGGCGAGAAATTGACCACTCTTTGTTTTATACACATGAATGTATTTTCTTCGTCACTATTGATGATAGTGGACTCTTTGTGTTCGTACAGCAGGCCAAAAGAATATTTTTCGCCCAAAATCAATTATTCCCTCGTATTTCACGTTATTTTATTCCCAAGATTTGATATCTATACGAAATCTTCGTCTGAACTCAATGAAATTTGTATAGTACTTCCATGAATGGTCAATTAAAATCTTCCAATAGAAATCTTCCCGACTTGCTCGACTTTTGAGAAAGATTTATGGCTAGTCTTGTTGATTTCGATTCTAATAACTTGTAAAGCTTCAACACAAATATTCTTAATTCAGAAAACTATCATAGTATCATCAAAATCATATTTCTTATTTGCTACAAAATACTACTATCGGTCACTTCAACACCAACAAATTCAATAAGTCCATGTTATTCGGTGTGAGGATTATTTACTTCCTTCTCAACTTGGTAGACGTTAAACTTCAGATATCGTTATCTCCATCAAGATTTCATCAATGATTTATTTCGAATACAAAATTCTCATTTTACATAACCGAGAGCAACAAAATATAAATTCAGACTTATTGAAGGACGACGTTTTTTGAATCGGCTAATACTCTCAGCGACGCCGAATTAGGAAAGTGGGCCTCGTAAAAATCTCTGAAACACAGCTACCGTGAAGCTACTGTCAGAAACCTCACGTCTCCTTGTGGGTAATTATTTTGAATTCTCAAACGCCCTCTGGAATTTTAATGACCACCGCCAGATGTCAGGTCATGTTTTAATAGCGACTGTCGGTTGTGTAAGAGAATGTAGGAGAGTCTTGTTTTTTTTCGCAGATCCTCCGGATGATGTTTTGATCAATATGTACACGAAATCATCACCAATAAATAAATATATACATATCAAAGTTAAGAAGGTATGTCACGCCGAAATTGATGATATAGTGATGATAAAAACGAAAACTAGAACACTGAGTATGCGGTTACAAACCTCTCTTCTTCATTTCCAAAAAAAACGTGTACATGTAGTACCAATAAATCAATCAATACGGAGAAATTAATCAATAAATAGTCAGACACTAACATATTGCAAATTATTGCTAATACTAGCTGAAAAGCCTACAAAAAGTAGGCAAAAACGATTCATCCGACTCTCCCCGCCACCCACTCCCTCCGCCTCCCGCCCCAGCTCCTCCCGCCCCCAACTCATCCGACTACTCCCGCCCCAGCTCCTCCGCCTCCTTTCGCCCCCAACCCCTCTGACTCTCCCCGCCACCCACTCCCTCCGACGCCTCCCGCCTCCGACTTCTCTCGCCTCCGACTCCTCCCGCCCCCCAACCCCTCCAGCCTCCGACTCTCCCCACTCCCACGACCCCTCCAACCCCTCCGTGCATACGTACGTACGTACGGTTGGCGTTTTATATTATTAGATGTGGTTTTGGAAGACGGAAAAGTTGATATGGACTTATTCAACCAGTCGAATCAACGCTAAAATTTGGACAATCCAGGAATTTTTTATCCAGGAACTACTTGAAATAAGTGAGTTTTAGTGCCAATGTTTGAAAATCACACACAAGACGACTTCCTCTAAATTATCCGAACCAAAATGTGTACTATTATGAAATAATACAATTGATAATTGAATTGCAATTTTTCGACAGAAATTCGTGACTGCTGGACGAAAATTACTACAATTTGCTACTTTTTTATTTGAATGCACCAAAGGGTCCCAGATTTGTCTGCACCGAGGATAGCACTAGCAGCCAACAATCAGGCAGTAAGAAATTCTATAATTATATCAGATAAGTATTTTTACAAAACTTCCAAAAACCCAATTTTTTGGGAAACGAGATAAATGACACGTAAGATGACATTTTGAACACCATAATTCTTTAATATGCATTTTATCAAATATATATCGAATATAAAGTAGGTTAAATTTCCAAAATTTTCGACTTCGAGTGATTCATTTTTTATACCAATTTAACTTGTAATTTATTTTTAAAACATTAGTGAATTGTTTTGAGATTTCAGGAAAACATTTCCTGGATCACAAGGCGGAGAGACATCTACATCGGCTAAGATGTCACATCAACGAGGAAGCTGTGCAACTCCTTGATACAAGTGATATCATCATAAGATTGTAGCGTACCAAACCACCAGGCCTAGCTCACTTGTGAAGCAGAGAAGTGAAACATCCACCATAATTAACAAAACTCAGTGATGTACCTATCTCAGTTTTGAATACGTGTCGATATTTTCAAAATAAATTTGTTAATAAGTTATACTTGGTACAATAAAGAATATAAAAAAGTCAATGTATGAAATGATAAACTCCAGTACGAAAATGGTTGAATTGATCAGCGCACTAAAACTCGTGTTAAATTTCTATTACATATACCTAAACAAAAACATCAATAAAGAGAATCATGTTAATTTTTGAAGCAAATTCTACTTCGAGGCAATTTTAGAAACCTCAGGAAAAGTCACCGCCATCTGTTTCCAACATGATACCAGGTTTTTTTTTATTTTTTCAAAGTTATTACAAAATGTATCATACAATAACGTAAGTTGGTAAAAAATGATAGGTGAAATAGGTGATGAAAGGTGATGATAGGTAAAAAATAACGTAACAGGGTAAGTAAGTGCTAACAAAAACAACCTAACTATTCAGTGATAATTGATAACGTGAGGAGAGAATAATCGTTAAAAATTAATCGATTACCCAATTAATCGTATACAAGCTTTTCAATCGAAGACATCGATTAAAAAGCATCAATTATTGGACCAATTAATCGATTAATTTGATTAATACGAATATATTATTATTGACCGATAACATCGGTTCTCTATATTGATTTATCAAAAGTAATATATCGATATATTTCATACATCGATATATCGTTGCTATCCCTATTTGTGAGGTGCTCGCTGAGAACAAGACGAGAGATTGATTTAGATGAGAAAGAGAAGAGATATGAGTTACGGTCGATGAAATGAAGAAGCAGCACTCAGAACTGCAGAACAAGAACGTCGACAGAGTAAGCGATTGTTCGTGTTCCTCCTTTTGTGGGATCTGCGGGAGCAACAAGCGCGAACTCGATTCCTCCTTTAGTCCCGTCGAAAGAGATTAAGATGCGTTGAAATCCCGGGCGAGAGTTGAAAATTTTCACCTTTTTCACCTCTCCTTCGAAGGACTCACGAGTCGAGATAAAGTGGCCAGCCTTTGGTAGGGGTCTTGTTGAACACATCTGCGTACAAGTACGACACGAGGTGTACACAGAACCCCGCATTCCTCGAGTCCCACGTTTAAACCAGCACGACCGTCTCTCCGACCCGCTACGTTCATTCTATCAGCTGGAAATCCGGATGTACCTCTTATACTGTAGAAGTAGACCAAACATAGCCGGGAGTATAAATCGCAGTGGATATTTTGCAAAAAATCCCACCATGAGCAAATTTCCAAAATATGTATTTTCAGCCAATTATTAGTAATTTTTGAATATAATTATTATGAATATTTATTTTTGTAAAGGTAGGTGTACACAAATTTTTAAAAACATAAATAAATATTTATTACATGTTATGTTTATACTTATGTGTTGTTATTTTATTATTCCTATTTTTTATATTTTATTTGTTATATCTAAATTTTACGAAGATTTCGTTCAAATTTATAATTTAACAAGGCATGCACTTCAAAAAACAGGGATGTATTAAACATTTTTTCTGAAAATTTTACCCCTTTAAGTTGGACGAAAATTTTGGCTTTGATTAACATAATTTCAAGGCAGAGATAGGTACGACCGAGTATGACTGTACGACCGCTCTCCCCCGTTTTGTAATGTGCTATTTTACAATCAAGTATCAAAGTATCAAACCGTTTCTGTACAATACAGACCCTTTCGGGTTCATGTTCATTCAGTTATTTTAACGTCCTTTCCCGAGGTAACAACAATGACAAAAATCACATTTTCACGTAGCACAAATAAATATTTATTAATTGCTATTGGCAGGATATATCACAAATTGTCAGTTCTCAGTTTGCATAATTTTTTTGCTTCCGAGTCTACCAAGGTAGCGGAAGCTTTGTTTTCACTTTTCAAGGACGAAAAAAAAAGTTCTCCAAAACCAAAATTTCCACTCGCGTTTTGCGTTTTAGACCTTTCTGAACAATTTTGGTTCCGTGTCTGTGTGTCTGTCTGTCTGTGTGTCTGTGTGTCTGTCCGTCTGTCATGAATTCCTTGTAACGCGCATAACTAGACGAAGTTATTGTCCGATTTCTATGAAATTTTCAGGGATTGTGCGGCTTGGTGTGTAGACGGTCACCTATTAAAATCATCATCCCCGGACTGATAGAAGCGACTGCGCATGCGCAAACGTGAATTCCTTGTTACGGCCATAACTTCTACATTTTCCATCCGATTTCAATGCAATTTTCAGGGATGTTACAGATTAGTATTTAGATGGTCCCCTATGAAAATCACAGAGAATTGTTTTTCATAGAGGGATTCATTCATAGAGGTATGGTCTCCCGTGAGAATCTCAAATCCCATTAATAGCAAAGCTTCGGTAGCTCAGAGGATAAAGTCTTGATCTGAGTTCCTAAGGTCGCGGGTTCAAAACCCAGCCGAGGCTATGTATTTTTTTGATCCAATCACATACACCTACTCACTTAATTTTTCATCCTAATTTGATGAAATTTTCTAGGATTGTCTAGATTAGCTAGTAGATGGTCCCCTATGAGGGTAGTGGAAGGTACTTAGAGATTGGTGTTTTGAGATTAACTACTATGCATCGGATCATCTATACAATCGGGTTATGGATACGAGGAAGCTTTGTGTCACACCCACTTGGCAGACGTTTTTTTGGTTTATTATTTTCAATAATAAGCCTTTGGAATCGAGCAAGAAAAAAAAAATTGTAACCCCCCCTCAAAATTTGATGTTTTACGTTTCAAGGTACGTAGAATCCGAAAATCGAATAAAAAAATTTCCGTCCGTCCGCCGTACGCCGTACGCCGTCCGCCGTCCGCCGTACGCGGCACTTTTCTTAGCAACACTGGACCGATTTGGTTCAAATTTGGTATATGGGCTCCATTTGGGGTCTAGTTGTGCCGCGAAGCTTTTGGTTGATGTAGGTCACTTCTAAGGGGTGAAAATTAAGGGTTGAAATTTTCAAGAGTGCCCTAGCTCGAAAACTCTCGAAATAAAGGTATCGTTTTTTCACCAATTTTAAATAGTACAGAATTTTTAAAAATTTTTGAGACCACCCGGAGCTCTGTAGGACAAACCGTTCGGTCCCTACGAGTATTTGAAGGTTTTCCTTCGATAAAACAGAATCATGAGTGTGAATCGCAAAAGAGGTCTAATCGCCGTTCAAATTTTATCTGACTAAAATGCGATCGTTGTTCATTTCTTCGAGTTGTATTCGGTTTTGCCTCCTGCGTAACCAGTAATCAAATTTCCATATCAAGCTTTCTATTTTTCGAATCGAGTGTGAAGCGTTTAGTTCTTTCTAATAAACTTGATTGTGAAGGTGTGAAGCCATTATAGTGTGGTAGGTAGTACCTACCAATAGTTGGTAGGTAAAAAAAAATTGGTAGGTAAAACAATGTTTGTAGGTAAAAAACGCTGCAAATCATTGCTCACTGATCAGATCACTGATCAGCTGAGTGAGCTCCGAAGCCATTTTCAATGCTATTGAATGGAAGTGCTCTTCCAGGCGTCTCCAGAATTCGAGGAGATCTTCTTCACTCCTCACATCACTGATCAGCTGAGTGAGCTCCGAAGCCATTTTCAATCCAATGAATGGAGGTGCTCTTTTAGGCGTCTCCAGCATTCGAGGAGATCTTCTTCACTCCTCACATCACTGATCAGCTGAGTGAGCTCGAAAGCCATTTTCAATCCTATTGAATGGAAGTGCTCTTCCAGGCGTCTCCAGCATTCGAGGAGATCTTCTTCACTCTTCTGATCACTGATCAGCTGAGTGAGCTCCGAAGCCATTTTCAATCCTATTGAACGCAGGAGCTGAAATTTGAGAGGGAAGGTCAAGGGAGAATACAGATGGTGGTAGGTGCTATTGATGGAGAACCAGTGATCTATACAGAAGGATGATCTATACATAAAATAATAAACCTTTGAGCAATGATTTGCAGCGTTTTTAATTTTTGACATGGATAATATCAAATTATGTCTTCTAGCTTGGGGTCTACGAAATTGTGAAATTTCTCCCTTAGAGTGAAAATTTCTCCCTTAGAGTGAAAATTTCTCCCTTAGATAGATCATGGGTATGTCCATTATTTCTATGAATAAACAGAATTTTTTCGACATGGATATGTCTTTTCGCTGGGGGTCAAGGAATTTTTCGAAAAATTGAAAAATCAACTCGTAAAGTCATTTTTGTAAAATTGTCAAAATCTCCTACTTTTTCTTTTGATTGTCAAGGTTTTACTTCCACGTGATTTTTCACGTACCTCTACGTCAAAAACTGCGCAAAGATCTCAGCTTTCTAATGGTATAATTTGTTTTAATTTTACTCCGCTAATTAGGGGTGAAAAATACGTTTGAATGCTAAAAAACGTGGTTGCGCTTATGGGAATCAAGGTTTCTGGTTCGTTGGGCTTCGGGCAGTTTCGACGAATTAGGGGTGGAATTCTACGTCATTTTCAACGCTATTAGACTTTATCCATCATCGTTGGTATGTGAAAGCTCAATATTGAATTTTGGTAGGTCCGAATCTTTTTTTCAATTTACTTGGTATTTATGCACGAATTGAATGTTCTCAACTTTCTCGATTGTATGAAAAAGAGATATCTCATACAGAATAGCGTGTAGATGTGGAATAAAAAATAAAGATAAATAATGATATTTTGGAGAAAGTAAAAACGATATTTATGAACAAAAATACTCTTTATTTTCATCGAAGTCCGTTATTGACTAAACATAAATAAGATAATAAATTATCCTCTATTCCGTCTTTGACTTCGTTTGTCATTCGTCTGGATACCTGTAAACACAAAGCAATGTTTTTTACAGCTCAATAGAAAATAATTGAGGAATGAGCTGTCAGGAGACGATGCACATTATGTACTGAAGAAGGAAGAGGTCACATTGAGCACTTACTCTGAATCGTTAATATGATGACCACTGCTTCAAATTTTGACATTCCTCAATTATTTTCTACTTGGCTGTTAAAAACTTTGCTTTGTGTTTATAGGTATCCAGACGAATGACAAACGAAGTCAAAGACGGAGTAAAGGATAATTCATTACTTACCTCATTTATGTTTAGTCAATAACGTTCTTCGATGAAGATAGAGATTATTTTTGTTCGTAAATATTATTTTTACTTTCTCTAAAATATCATTATTTATCTTTATTTTTTAATCCGCATTTACACGCTATTCTGTATGAGATATCTCTTTTTTCATACATTCGAGAAAGTTGCTGGAATTGAACATTCAATTCGTGCATAAATACCAAGTAAATAAAAAAAAAAAAGATTCGGACCTACCAAAATTCAATACTGAGCTTTCACATACCAACGGTGATGGAATCAGTCTAATAGCGTTGAAAATGACGTAGAATTCCACCCCTAATTCATCGAACCTGACCGAGGCCCTACGAACCAGAAACCTTGATTTCCATGAGCGCAACCACGTTTTTTAACATTCAAACGTAATTTTCACCCCTAATTAGCGGAGTAAAATTAAAACAAATTATACCATTAGAAATTTGAGATATTTGCGCAGTTTTTGTTGTAGAGGTACGTGAAAAATCATTAGGAAGTAAAACCTTAACAATCAAAAGAAAAAGTAGAAAATTTTGACAATTTTACAAAAATGACTTTACGAGTTGATTTTCAACCTATCACGACCTTACAAAAATTTTTGTATAACCAATAGAACGATGGTAAATTTAACGCCCTATCCAACGGTGTAATTAGATTTTGAATTGCTCGTAAATTAAGCAAGTTATGGTCATTTTTATGGCTTAAGGTCGAAAACACGAAAAAATCTTAAAATTCAAATAACTCGGAAATTAAGCGTCTAACAAAATATTGCTAAGAGACACTTTCTTACTAAAATTAGTTGTAGAATCGACTCCCGAAGTTTTTCGGTCCTTAACATGGGACACCCTGTATATCGCAGTATTCTAGAGAACCTTGCTTCATAGCTGCCGATATGTAGCTATGATTTTGTTTACTGGTATCGCGTTGCATTTTTTTTGGCAAAAAAAAAAGTGTCGCGAAAAATTCCTTGACCCCCAGCCGAAAGACATATCTATGTCAAAATTGCGGTAAATTGCATAATATGCAATTATATATTATATAAGAAGTGGAGCAAAATCCCATCAACCGCACCATCTTAGCTCAATCCTTGAACAAAGTACTCAAGTGTGACACGTAGAGATTATTTAGTATTTTTTTACGCTGAATCACTCGGTAACGTTAATTTCTTAATTTGGCGCATTTTGATCAAATTGTCTTTTTACCTATTTTTCGTCGATAATTAGATCAAAATTCAGTCAAATTAAGAAATAAACATCACAAATCATGAAGATTCCAGAGCATAAAATTTTTTTTAACCACTATCCGAACGATTTTAGCAGGGGGGGGGGACGTTTTTGGAGTCACCCTGTATAGGTATGAACACTTTTTTACAACAGGAAATGTTGTAAAGTGTTCCAAAATGGATTTTCTTAATTTTTCTCTCAAAATTTTCCATACAAAAATAGGCAATGTGTATAGCTCTTTTGTCAAAAATTCGCAAAAGCAAACAAATTTTGATCAAGTTTTATGAAGTTAGGCTGAATTGCACGGACAGAATTGTAGTTCTTTCAGGTAGGGAATACAGTAGCCAAAACTGTAACGAACTTTTTTTCTCGTGGGTCGAATGGTAAATTGAAAGATAAGATCTTCACCGATTTCTGAAGCCATCAATCTGAAGAATCACTCGCTAAATCTGTCTGTACCCTAAATCACTTGTGACGCCTAAGGGTTGTTTAGTGGGCCCCTTAGGGGTAGTTAGGGGTGTGTTTCGAACATTAAAGTCTTCCACAAACGCGTAAATCCTCCGGTCTAGTTAAGAAATACCGCCCAGGTGGTATTTTTGTCGCGTCTTGAATCATTTGGGACTTACCTCGGAGCCCGTAACTCTTCACAATGGTCGGTAAAGTATTGGTGAAACGCGCTCATCTTTTTTCTCGGGAGGAACTACCTTCCTAGTTTGTGACGAAGAATAGCGGTAGCGGGGAGTGGTTTTAACATAGTCACTGGAAGAACAGGGTCATCAGATATAAGGGAATGTTCAAAAGTAACCCTTGGATTCCATATCCATTACGGGTAGACGCAAGTGCACAGAATTGAGGCCACGTATTTCCATTTTTCGGCAAACACAATACTATTTGTTTCCTATGGTACTTCCTTCGACTTAGCGCTCATTAGAAGAAATTATGAGGTCTTTTGATTCGGAGGTGAAAATATTATTAATACAACACAACTTAGTTCACAATAAGAATAAGGATTAATAACACATACCAACCGTATTTCCTATAAATTTTCGAAATGTGAAATAAGCGGTTCAACTGGTTGCCAGTGACAAGTAAATTTCGTTGAAGTTTTGAGTACCGAAAATAATTGAATCGGTTTCTTTTAAAAGGGCGTAAGTCCTTGCATCAAACTTTTGGGAAATCAACAAAAACTTCCTGTATGCCGCTATTGATAAAATTGTGAAAGGAAAACTGCTTTTCCTGTCTCAGCAATCAATTTGACTCGTTTTACGTATTTTTCCAGATTTTTATCCCCCACCTAGGTGTTCCTTGCAACAGCCATAACTTCCACATTTTTCATCCGATATCAATGAAATTTTCAGATATTATGCGGATTAAGTTGTAGATGATCCCCTATGAAAATCATTACTCCCGGACTGATAGTAGCCACTGCGCATGCTCAAACGTAAATTTCTTGTAACAGCCATAACTTTCACATTTTTCATCCGATTTCGATGAAATTTTCTAGGATTGTCCAGATTGGCGTGTAAATGTTTTCCTATGAAAATCAATCTCCCCCAGACTAATAGTAGCTTTGCTGCGCATGCGCAAACGTTAATTCCTTGTCACCATAACTTCTTCATTTTCCATCCGATTTGTACGCAATTTCTCAGGATTGTTCGGATCGGCGTGTAGATGGTCCCCTATGAGGGTTGTGCAAGGTACATAGAGATTGATTTTCTGAGATTAACTACTATACATCGGATCATCTATACAATCGGGTTATGGATACGAGGAAGCTATGTGCCACACCCTCTTGGCAGACGTTTTCCTCCTTTAATAAAACAGTAGTCTCCCTTTTTGGGTAAATGCCTCCGCTTAGTTCTACAGGTAGGTACATGGGCAAAAGAGCTTACCGAAATGATGAATATAGAAACATTTATACAGAAGGAGAAATTAGTCCAATCCGAAAATTAGTCATTTTTGGACCACTTTCCTCACACCAGTCGTCTCTTACCAATGCAAAGAAACCACGTACTTCCCACGTATGAACACACAAAGACCATTGAGTTCTCCTTCGCAGCATTCCTGAGGTCTTCGTCGAAAACCCAGATAAGGCGAACCAAAGAGCGACATCTGTAAGCCTCCTAAATCGAATTAGGCCTCCGATTTGCGGTTCCTTCTGAAGACAAACCGAACTTTGCGGTCCAGTTTTTACTCTTTTTTTCCTCTCTTTCGACCCTAAGGAGGACAAACGGTCGAGTTTATATTATCCATAATATTTTTTGTAGCAATCAATTCTCTTACATCTCAGAACAAACGAGGGGGTTGTGCAACTTCGATTTAGATCACCTGTCATTAGAGACCCCTACAACTTACGTACGGTTCCTATTGAGTCATTTTTTTCTCCGGTCTGCTAGTGATTGCAAGAATTACAACAAAAAATCCAACTTTCTCTGTACAACTTCATTGTTTATTTTATAGAGATCTAGAGTTTGACAGGGGGGGGGGGGTGATACAGGGTATCACCCTTTCAGGTGCACCACCGGCCAGAGTTCGATTTTACTACTAATTTGCAACAATAGTTATAGAGTTATTAGTAATTTCAATTTCGAGTAACGCACTTTTAAGATGTTTTGTGTGTTTTCGACCTTACCTCAATATAACGGCTATAACTCACCGAATTTTCATGAAAATTTAAATCTGATCACACCGCTGAAAAGAGGGTAAAATCTCCTATATCCATGATGAAAAAAAAACATGTTTTTAAATTGGAGAAACGGGACAAAATTGGACCCGAAATGAAAAATTGGTAAAATCTTGGAAATGTCCACTTTTTTCAAAATTTCATATGTTTTGTAATCCGGAAATCTTCAGTTTTGAAAATCTCACCTTTCCAACTGTATAGCAGTTTCTATTTTGAAAAACGTGAATTTTTTCAACGAAATCAGATTGAAGGCTAAGACGATTTGAGGGATTGGACGATGGGACGGGGTGGCAGAGTTGGGCAAAATCCTACTCATGAGTATGATTAAGATTTGTAATGACAAAAAAAAATTCTATTGCTAAAAATATGATGAAATTTTATTCGCTCAAAAGAGCATGATTAAAATCATAATCAATGGATGAATAAGATTAAAATCATAATCAATGTATGAATAAGATTACATTCTTGATCAAAGGAAATGTGTGATTAATCTATGATTAAACGCTGGTTCTTATGATTCATCATGATTACTCGAAGATTTTTGTGATTAATCATACATTTTCAGTGATTAATTATTCATCTCGTGTAATTAATCACACATTGAATCACAAAGTTGAAATTTCCAATATTTTGCCAATTTTTCGTTTCAAGTCCAATTTTTACTAGTTTTTCCAATTAAAAAAAAATTTTTTTACATCAAAGAGTAAAAACGCTCTTTTTAGCGGTGAGATCAGATTTAAATTTTCATGAAAATTCGGTGCGTTATAGCCGTTTTACTGAGATAAGGTCGAAAACACGAAACAAATTTTAAAAGTGAGTAACTCGAAAACGAAGCCTCTAAAAAGTTGCTAAGAGACATTTTGTGTTGCAAATTAGTAGTAGACTCGAACACTGCCCGATGGTGCGCCCGGAAGGTTGACACCGTGTATAATGATTTCATTCAATACGGACTTCACTAATAATTAGTAAATCAATTATTGATGGTTTCCTTAATTTTCTAGTAGATTTCCCAAATAAAAGACAGAGGGTGGACGCTGGAGGTCACCTTCTACTACCTACCAAAGGGTGAAGGGTGAGGACGCCTGTTCTCAGAATTCTTGGATCGTCTATTCCAAATCAACACTTGACTTGATACATTCAGCAACCACAACCATCTCTCCAATGACTTTGCTACAATCTTTTCATAACTATACTTCGAGACTTTCTTTACCTCTTGAGAAAGTCTAAAGGCTGAGGGCCGGGCTTACCCATCCTATCTCTCACCATCCCTATCTATTAACCCTAATTGGACCATGGTGTCACCAGTGGCACCGAAAACATCTGATGAATTCCACAGCTTGTTGTCCCAAGGTGTCACCAGATTAACTGGATTCAAATTACAATTTAAAAATTAATGGACAGAGCTGATTTTTTGAAACTTTTTTTGTAGACTTTTTGTAGAAGTTATCGAAAGTCAAAAAAATTATGTTAAGACAAAAATTTTGAAAATTTTTTCATTGATTTCTTTGGAAATGTTTGTCATAACTCTATTTTGAGACTTCTAATAGCCCACAAAAAATCATGCTGTCCATTAAATTCAAAATTACAATTTATTTTTGGTGATTCCGGTGACATTTTGAGACAGCTGTGGGGTTCCTGAGATGTTTTCAATGACACTAGTGACACCATGGACCGTTTGGACGGCATTAACCAGCAAGGGACCAACCACAAAAAAAAAAAAACTTCCAATCAAAACTGGTGATCCGTGTGGTTTTATTTGAGAAACAGTAGAGGCCATTCTGGATTCAATGAGTTTTTCCAATTCAAATTTCGGTGGGGAAGTCTTATAAAACAATAGCTCCCTCTTTTTGAAAGCGTGGACTGACCTAGCCCTTCTCAAGTGTTCCTAAGTCATTTTGCCATTTTTTGTGGTTGGTTTCTTTCTGGTTAATGCCGTCCATTTTAGGGTTAACGGTTTGACCTGACGGATTAGATAAGTCCTCACTCTTCACCTCACTCATTAACTGTTTGACGTGCTGGGTTGTTTACATCAATCTCGACTCCTCCTCACCTTAAACAATCAGAGTAGGTTCGAAAAAATCAAAAGTCAACTTTTTGTCACTTGGCTTCATTAGAATTTACCCACAAGTACACGAAATTGGAACACAAGTCAGAAATTGTGTAATAACAATAATGCTAGTTGAACACCATAGGCAAGATATCACACGTGTGAAGTGAAACTCGAACGCTGGAGCAACATTCGTAAGAAGTCCAAGATCGGAAGAAAAAGAAGACGCGAACCATCTGCACCCGCATGGTCGACCACAGGAAGCGTGGCGGAGGTGAGGAATTAAAATGCGCAGCGCGACGCCAAGGTAGAAACTTATTAATTACAGAAGGATGTATGTTAAGTCGCGTGTGGGCCAGAATTTATCATTTGAATTTCATAGGCCGCGGTCGTAGTGGGCGTATCTATAGCGACTTTGATACGAGGGAAGGCGAGATAACTTGGGTTTTACCTTGTGCTTACTTACACCTTCGCATATGCGAACCGCGCTTCAATCACTTCTGACGATATCGATTACTTTACTTACTTAGGGCAGGGCTGAAATCTTAGCACATTCATTCTGTACGTCTGAAGAATGGAATCAAATGTCAGTATCTGTGGTGAGTGAATCCCAAGACTGATAGAGTGGAGTCGATAAATATCAACACAAAGTTGAATGTCATTCTACCAACCTTTATTTTTAAATAAATATTCATGACATTGAGTCTTTAATACAATATAATTTATCTCTTGTCTATAATTCATGACATTGAGAATAATACAATAATTAAGTCATTAAGTAGAGTATGAAGAATAGAACTATAATTATGTCAGTATCTGTTGTGAGTGAATCATTATGACTGATAGAGTAGAGTGGATAAATATCACCACACTCCTTTTCCCCCCTTCCTGAAACAAAATGAAGGGGAAAAAGTTTGTAAAACGCTACAAATTACCCACAATCGTTCATTATATTCGCTTGCCCACGGACATCAAGAATTTATAAACAATTCAATTGGCTGTAATTAATACATTCTGTTTTAAGGCACATTATTATATTGTTTCATACCGCGTTAAATATTTAATGTAGATCATGAAATTTCCTCCATTGTAGTTCATCACTACAAACCAACCCTTTAACCTCTTACCTTTTAACCCATAACATCCTGAGGTATCTTTTTGGAAGTCCGATTTTTACCAGCAACAGTTTATCCACTTTTGAACCAAAACTGAAAGCTGTTGGATATCTTGATACTTCAACTATCGATTGTGTAAGCAAATTTTATACTAAAATAATAACTCGAGGAAAAAACAAAGTAATTCTGGAATTGAATGATGTAATATGGATTTTAACGTACCTTCTACTCTCATTTATCACCGTGTAGGACATTAGTTAGGTTTCCTCAGAGATGGCGTCCAAGGCAGCACAAATGAAGTATTCCTTTGCCACCTTATTCCTTGTTTCTTTACTTTATGAGAAATAACAGATTCCAACATCCCAACAAGAATTTTTCTAAATTTCAACTCCCATAAAATTGGGTTTATAGACAGGTTCTGCTGACGCAGATAGCGCTAGTATGGCCCTTGGAATGATCATTCTTAAGCTGAAAGAGGGCCTTTGAGGTACCTTCTGCTCAAACATTCCATACATTTATCAAAATGCATCTAAAATTAATTGAAGGTCTATGTGGATCAAGCCTATGATTCTGAGATGAGAGACTTTCATCCGGTTTATCTAAGCTCAGAAGATCATTCTTTTCAAATCTAACCATATGAATGTTATCAGAACAATTCAATCTTACAAGCCATCATCATATTACAAAAAAAATTAGAATTTTTTTAAAAAGCTTTATTTAACAATATAGGTATGTTTTTAATTCAGTAATTTGAATAAATCTCGTGTTTGGAAACTATCCTACTATAATATAGTATTCTATCCTACTATAAACTATCCTACTAGTAAACTATCCTACTATAAACTATCCTACTATAATATAGTATTCTATCCTACTATAAACTATCCTACTAGTAAACTATCCTACTAGTAAACTATCCTACTATAAACTATCCTACTATAAACTATCCTACTAGTAAACTATCCTACTATAAACTATCCTACTATAATATAGTATTCTATCCTACTATAAACTATCCTACTAGTAAACTATCCTACTAGTAAACTATCCTACTATAAACTATCCTACTAGTAAACTATCCTACTATAATATAGTATTCTATAGTATTCTAACATATTATGTTAGAATTATCATGAAACAATTTGTGTGAAAATTATAGCCCAAAAGCGAAAAATGAGACCCAAAAAGGCTAGACTGAACTGAAGCACAACTGTCGGCCCCTATAGCCTAAAAGAAAAGCCTAAGGAAATATAAGGAAAAACTGGGTCCTTTCTTTTTCCTCTTCCACATAGACCTCCAATATGACTACAGAAGGAGCACAGAACAATCGAGATTTAATTAAAAAATTCGAAAAAACAAAAATATTTCGAACAAGCAGGAAATAAAGATTAAATTATTCAATTAAAATTCGATCTGTAGCTATTTTCACGGTCTTCCCAAACAAGAGCTGTACGACTTTCGTCGTCTCAAGGTGGGAGTTCCTCCCCGAAAAGTCAATTAGAAGCCACCGCTGGGACTTTCACTAGTAATTTACCGATGGATCGGACCAACTCATGATCGATAGCAGAGGCGCAGCCATTGTGGTGATAAGGTTCGCTCAAAAACGGGCTTGTCGGCAGTCGAGGACGGGGTGGATTCTTGCACGTAGACACCCGACTCAGGCTTCCCCTATAGCTTCCGTTCTTCTTTATCTCCCATCAGCCTTTGGACCTGTTACGTGACGTTCCGCTCAGACCACATAAACAAATAGTGTGGGTGTGTCTGCCACATTTTTTTTTAATCGAGTTGTTTAATCATTAACCTGCTTGTTCCATCTGTCCTTTCCACACACAGCTTACGAGTAATAGATTTTTGGTCATGGAAAGCCAAAATCAACCTTTGCTGCAATACGCTCATTTCTTCATTTTCAGTCAACTTAGTAGTATCCAGTTGTATCCAATAGTCGCATTAGATCCAACAGCTCCAATAGACGCAATAGATCCAACTCCGCTCGAACTGTCAGCAATAGCTCCAATAAGTCTGATAGATCCGATAGATCCAATAGACGCAATAGATAGGTGCCAAACCAGCATGTGCGTCCAGCTTTAACTATCAGCAATAATTCCATTAGATACGATAGTTCCAATAGATCCAACAGCTCCAATAGATCCATCTCCGCTCGAACTGTCAGCAATAGCTCCAATAAGTCTGATAGATCCGATATATCCAATAGACGCAATAGATAGGTGCCAAACCAGCATGTGCGTCCAGCTTTACATTCTTGATTTCGACTTGTTTCCAACTTTTCACTCCTAGAGCATGTGTGGTTGAATGCTCGAACTACCAGCAATAGCTCTTCGAATTATTTATGCACGAAGCGTGTGGGTAACTACTCTCGAGCAGACCAGACTGGTTAAACACGCATTGTGTTATTCTGTTTAACACACAATCACTCCACTACAACACCTCATTTGCTAATCCCACTAAACACCCCTTCAAAGAAGGGTGGGAGGAAAGACTCATAAATTCATTAATTGTGACGTCTCGAACGTACTAATTAAATATAATTAGACCTCCTCGCACCTTGAGGGGTTCAGAACAATCGTTCACCCCCGCACTCCACCGGTGTCACTGCTCGCCCAAATATAGCGCCGCGCTGGGAGTACCGATCGCCGGGTTTCCATTGTCCAGGATCCGCCTGGGTGTCCCGTAGGCCGGCCTTGCGTGGGAGTCCCATCCTCACGTCCTCTTAAGCCACCCACAACTCCGAGGGCATAAAATGACAATCGTGAAGGATGTGGGTTTGGAATGATCGCTCGTCCTTGCGCCGAAGACTCGATCCAACCGCCTCTAATTGGCTTTCTATCGCTCCGATTTCACGCTCATTTTGATCCCTCCAGACAAAGAAACCGTCGAGTTATTGTATTCCTTGTACTTACAGCAGTGATTGAGATGTTGAGCGGAAACAATGACGTTCCATTCGACCATCTAAAAATGGTTAATCGTTTAAAAAAAATTAAAATACCCATAATCCGACTGTATAGATGATCTGACGCATAGTAGTTGATCTCAAAACATAAATCTCTAACTACCTTGCACTACCCTCATACGGGACTCCACATCTCAATCTCTGAATATTGTCGGAAAATTTCAAAGTTATGGATGTTACAAGGATTTTGCGTTTGCGCACACAACACTTTCAATTTGGGGGCCATGATTTTCATAGGGAATCATCTCCACCCCAACTCACATAATTCCTGAAATTTTCAACGAAATCAGATGAGAAATGGAGAAGTTATGGCTGTGGTATTGTAGTATTTCAAGCCAGACTCACAGACAGACACAGAACCAAATTTTTCAGAAAGGCCTGAAACGTGAAACGCGAGCGGAATTTCAATTTTGGAGAACATTTTTTTTTTTCAAACTTGGTCTTTTTGGTTTATTATTTTCAATAATGAACCTTTGGAAACGACCAAGAAATTTTTTTTAACACCCCCTCAAAATTTGTTGCCTTACTACGTTTCAAGGTACGTAGAATCCAAAAATCGAATACAAAGGACAAACCGTTCGCTCCCTACGATAACTTAGGGTTGGACTTACGATAAATCTGAAACGCGAGTGTGAATCGCAAAAAAGGCCTAATCTCCGTTCAAATTAAAGCGAACCGAAATGCGATCGATGTTTTTCTTCATGTTGGATGGTTGGTGGCTTTGCAGACGAGTGATCTATGTGGAAAAATAATAAACCATTGAGTAATAATTGTCAGCGTTTTTAACTTAGCTTCCGCTACTTTGGTTGACTCGGAAGCAAAAGAAAATCTCAAGTAGGTATGCTTGTCTCTACTGATGGGCTCGGCTGCGACTTCAATGCTCTCTAATTACGTTGTAATTATTATCTCATTCTTTTATACTGGTTTACCATAATCAGTTCTGACTCATGGTTCGTCCAACACAGAGCAACTTAGACAACTTTCAACTACCTTCTGACTCAGGGGCTGATATCTGAATAGTAAAAAAACGCCTCATCTTCAATGTTCACCAAAATGCGATCTTCTCGTAAACTCTCACTTTTCAGTCTGCTCTTTTCGATGGTGAAGTCCAAATTTTCAAATTTGATCAGGAAGTTAAGCGTGATTTTTACCGGAAAATTTCCCTATGTTAAGGAGAAATGTTAAGAAACCATGGGCCACACCCACTTGGACGACGTTTTTCTCTTTGAACATAATTTCCGGATTTGTCACTGATTGAGAATTGTACAATTATGTAGATTATAATATAGATACCTTCATCATTATCTTCACTCACATTATTCATTTTGACATGGATATGTCTTTTGGCTGGAGGCCAAGGAATTTTTCGCGACACTTTTTTTTTGCCACAAAAAATGCAACGCGATACCAGTAAACAAAATCATAGCTACATATCGGTAGGTAGCTATGAATTTTAGTAGCCCTAAGGACCCCGGATGCTTTCCGCTTAGAGCCTACTACTAAAATTCAAGAAACATGGAACATGCTTTAGCTGCGCTTCCTTATTCTATTTAATTTTATTTTTTATTTGGAAGAATACGATCTTTCGTGTGCTATGATTGTTACGAAGTCGGTTTTCCGAACCTAGGCGTAAATGTATTAGTACATACACCTGAAGATGTTGTCCAAGGGAAATCCCGTCCAGTACACAACATCACCTGAGGACGGCTAGAGTAAAACTGCTATGTAAGGGTTCACGCAGAATTTAATAGCACTTAAGATGACTCACTACTACCTTTACTGGAAGTATCGCTTAGGTTACACCACGTTACACGATCCTTAGTTCCGCATTAACGACTAAGCAAATTTTCGTGACTCGATACCGTTACCGAAAAACGTAACACTTTTTGCCAGTTAGGTCAAGGCTAAAGCATGTTCCATGCTTAAAAATTCCGTTTATTCATAGAAACAATGGAGATATCCACGATCTATTGTTTTTCTTCAACTTCAATTGTTACTTTACCACTCCACTCACTAACTGTTACTGTTACTTGTTACTTGTTGTTGCAACTGTTACTTGTTTAATACCACTCCACTAACTAAGTGCCTACCAACACGAGAAATTCGGGAAAATCACGTTATATCCACGTTTTTGACACGGGTTCGACGGACGAATTATAAAGTCGAATCTCGAAATCGTCATTCGACGTTATTCCGATTCGGAATCGTTTGTGAGTCGAATTTTCAAAATCGCCCCAACTTTTCGGAGATGGTCGATAATTACATGCGACGAGAAGGCGGATTTCCATCGAGGATGTAAGTTCGTGGGGTTTTGGAACGAGGTAGGAAAGCGCCTGAATATGTGAATTTCAAAGTAGGCGTTCGAGCTGAATTGAATGTAAAATTATAGAGATCGCTGAGTGAAAGAAGGGAAGAGGCTCACGTGTGAACTCGACTGGGGAATAATAGGATCAATTGACTGTCAATATTGTTGTAGTCACGAGTTGGTGTTTTTACTTCCTGTACCAACTCGGTCCAAAGTCTGTACCTATAGGAATAATTTTTTTTTTTTTTGGTTACCTAAGCACCTATTTGATTGTCCCTTTTGCTTCATCGCTATCTAGTTTAATGAAGCTTTACGTACTATTGCAGCTGGTTATGCAAATTCCGGTCCTCAGAAATGAGAATTATAACTGAAATTTTGAATTTCTGAACTTGCTGAACAACTTTGGTTCCGTTTATTCGGTGGCAAACCGCTCCTCCCCATCTCATTAGCCCTACCAAGTCTGGAAAAGACTTTCATGTCCTTGAACCATCTTTTGAGTGAATGTCCCGAGGCTTGAGTGGGAGAGTTATTTGAGAGATGGAATATAGAGTGAGAGGAAGAGCTACGCAACCAAAGCGATTACACTCCTCCCACCAACCCTCCCATGTCTCACGAAGCTTTTCATATGTTTGAGCAGTTTGGTGGTTGAGTGGGTGGAAGGTTGTTCCTGATGTCCAACAGAAGACGAAAAAGAGGTTCTGGTGAGAGGAATATCCTTGCTGCTTCAGCGGTCCTTTCCCTCCACCTATCACTGGCACTTTCAAGGCTTATATGTTCCCAAGAGAAGACCAAAGAGAAGTTATAGTGAGAGGAAGAGATACGCCGCCATAGCGCTTTCACACCTCTCACCAACCCTCCCATGTCTCACGAAGCTTTGCATATGTTTGAGTAGTTTGGTGCTTGAGTGGGTGAAAGTTATGTTCCTGATGTCTAACAGAAGAAGAAAAAGAAGTTTTAGTGACGAACATCTGTGCTGCTTTAGCGGTACTCTCCCTCCTCCTACCATCGCTCCTTCGAAGACTCAGGAAGCCGTCTCAAAGTCGAGAGTAGAGGAAGTGATTGGGACATTTGTTCAAGGGAGGGGGAAAACGAGTTATAGTGAGAGGAAGAGACGTACTAACTAAGCACTTGTCATTTCTCCTCTAACTAGCTCTATATAGTTTCATAATGGATCACCTTGAATTGCATGGTGCGTTGGTTAGAGTAAGTATGTCAATAAGAGGAAGTGAGTGAATGAATAGAAAAGGAGAAAGAGTTCCAGTGACAGGAAGAGCTGAGATGCCTTAGCTATCCACCACCACTCTCCTTCCTTCATAACCGCTTCCAAGTTTCAGAGAACCTTCCATCTCTCATGGATGGTAGGTAATTGAGTAGAGAGTAGTTGTCCAGTTTACTGATTGATTGATTGAGAGTCTACTCCGAACAATCATTCTCCTTCTCCCAAATTTCACACCTTAATTGCAACCGTTAATGACTAAAATGTTCACTATTTATCGATAAAATTGTACAGATGTACCATCAAAGCCCATTCAAGTTGTTCGTCTCTGGAGAACTCACTCCGTTCCATTTGAGAATCCAATCTCCCCGCGGACTCCTGATTGGCCGTCTGACTCCCTCGCCTATCATTATCGGTCGTTAAATCTGAAGGAGCTGAATCACAGTCGGATTGCCGCCACTAGTCATTCTCACCTACATTTCCTTCTGGTCCTCCCACTCAAACGATTCCGTAATCTCGCCAATAAATCCGGATTTGTCAGTCTTTGATTGTCGTTTGAATGGATCGACAATTATATTCAATTTCAAGATCTTAATTTAGGTAGATTAAAAAGAAGTACCCGGCGTATAACCTCGTACGTATACAATCTTGAAAACAATTTTTGCAGGCATGATAAATTACTTGAATCGGCATTTAATTTAAAGAGTTCGCAAAAGAATTTTGGACCTTTTCGTATTAAAGAAAAAAAAGCTGCAAATTATTTCACAAAGGTTTATTATTTTCCCGTATAGATCACTGGTCTGCAAAGATCACAACTTTGCCATTGTTTTTTTTTACCTACCAATTATAGGTAGGTAATTACTACCTTCACAATGAAGTTTGTTTGGAATAAATGAACTCTTCACACTCGATTCAAAAATTATTACACAACGAGTAACGTTGTATAATAATTTATTATTATAATTAATATATTAATTATATAGGGCCCTATATATAGGGCTCAAATGTCGCAAAGTTGAAATTAACATTTTAGCACATTTAATAAATATTGAGCAAAAAAGATGCCAACAGCACGCGGTATTCCCGAGCGGTCACCCATCCAGGTACTAACCAAGTTAACCTTCAGTGATCCCCACTTCAACTTGGAGGGACGAGGTTGGCGAACGGATCTTGTGATCAGTGTGAGGAGTGGAAGTTGACGTGGAGGTCGTCTCTGGATCAGGACAGCGAACTTTAGAAGAAATGTTCCAAATAAAGCAGGCAAAATACTCGAGACCGGCCCTATTGAGAGCGGTTGCAGCTCTCACAGAACAATCGCTGGAAGCTGTGATGGTTATACCAGCTGTGATAACCTGGAGAGGTGTCTGGGCGAAGCTTTCAGCAGAGCCATTCCTGAAACTTGGTATACCATGGGCGGCTGAACGTATTCTGCTGGATGGTGGCCTCTTATGGAGCATGCTCACCAGGTATTTCAGGAGATAATGAAGCGAATCAGAAGATAAACTCTAAGGTGATGAACAAAGGACTGACCGCAGATGTCCAATGGAATGGGGACCTCTCATTTTGGGAGCAATCCATTCAATCATTGTCACTTGACACAAGGAACCATATACCTATCCAAGGTGGAAGCTGGACGCCGTGGCAACTGAACTCCGGAAGTGTTAATGTATTTTGATTTATACATGAAGTATTGCATTTATTTTTGTTAATTTTTTCCAAATGTTCATTGTCAAAGCTTGATTTCGGTGATCGGACGAGTATCGGACGGTGGTATGGCCGTATAAGTCCCATAGAAAATCAAGATGAGTCTTTGAAAGTTACAATCCACCAGAACTCATAATAAAACCACCATTACTGCCCAAAATGTTGAAAAAACCTCGTACTATCCCATTTTGGTCAGCTAAAATTTGAACGAAGCTCAGGCCTCTTTTGCGGCTCGAATCATGTGATACCTATCACAGATTTTTGGTAGAAGAAGATTGTGTAGCCTGTCAAGAGTCTTCTTCTCTAACCTATTGAAGCAAGGAAAAACTATTGTGAACAAAACATTGGATTTGAGAAAACTCGATTCAGCATGTCAGAGATCTTACCTACTTTAAATAGCATGATACAAGGAAGAACCGGTACTTTAGCTATCCTGATAAGTGATCAGGAAGACAGCAGTTCACGAATCGTGTAATAATATTGAATATTTGATGAAGTAGGGCACAATTTACTCGACTCCAATTCGGCGACTAAACACGAGTTGTCAAGAAGATCTCATCTCCTCGTTGATATGAGATGTTTTTCGGCGAAGCAGTTTTGTCGTCGACTTTATGCGCAGTAATCCGAAGGATGTGAACACATTTGGCTTGTCTGGTTTTTTTAGGGGACTCGTCGATTCTTTCTTTTGGCCCCTTTATAAAAAGAAACTTCCCGAGCGATTCAATAAGGACGGCGGGGGAGTGTGGGAGACGGCGATGAGGTGCACGCCCACGCTAGAAGGCACCTCTGACGTCACTTGTCGCCAGCCTTGTTTATTGACCCGGCTTGACCTTTCCGAGGTCCCAGCAGGTGTCACAAGGCCGGTAGACACCCGCGTCTTGTTGATTCCGGCGGCATCGAGCCTTTTGGAAGAACAACGATACGTCGTTTGGCATATCCATTATTGCCTTTCATTTTATAGTGTTGAAAGCAAGGATACTAGGTACCCATAATTCTCTAAAATACATTAATTTCCTGGATGCCCTACGATACACCAGATCAACAGCAGAATGGAGAAATGAAAATAATAAGCCATGGAAAGCTATCATCATTAGCAAGTAACCATTGGTCAATATTGGTCGACAAGTTTTTCAATTCACTAATAATTAGTGAATTGAAAAACTTGTCGACCAATATTGACCAATGGTTACTTGCTAATGATGATAGCTTTCCATAGCTTATTATTTTCATTTCTCCATTATTGGTTGCTCTTCATTTTCAAACCCTGAATATAAACCAAACTCATAGTACTATAATTTTTATGATTTGTAAAGTCCTCAAAACCCCTAAAATTAGGGTTTTGACCATTTTATGACCTGATTGTTGAAATTTTGAACTATTATATTCATTTGCTTTTATAAACATTTTGACAAAAATTTGCCTTTTTTGCGAAACACAACAGTGAAGTTATTATCCGGAATGACACATTGTTGTGCATTTTTGAACAAACTTGTTTTGGAATTGTTTTAAAATGTTCCAAAACGGATTTCAGTGAAGAACATTTTCAAAAAAGTTTCACAGCAATAGCTCATAGACTCAAAATATTTAGCATGGACTTTTTTGCAATTTTTCTTCACTGAAATCCATTTTGGAACATTTTAAAATAATTTCTGAAGTGTCTCCAAAAATCACGCAAAATTCTTTCCAAAAATGTGTCACTCTGGACAATAACTTGAGTAACACTGTTTCGCAAAAATGTCAAATTTTTTCCAAAATGTTCATAATAACAAACGAATAGACAAGTTCCAAATTTCAAAAATCAGGTCATGAAAGTGCCAATACCGTGATTTTCGGGTCAGCACTTCTTTGAACGGCTTTTCTTCGAAAATCCGATAAAAACTTTCGTTTCTAGGACGATATTTTATATACAAAAATATTTATATTATATTAATGTTTTTATAATTACATTAGTAATTAATATGATATTTATATTAAAATCTCCATCTTAACCATCATAATAATTATTGCTTTGGTATGAGAACTAATGCCAAGTTCCATAAAATCATTAAAAGGTATACAAATGTTACCTGAAGTTCGAAAATGGCTAAATATCAGGTCATGTAATGGGGTGTGCTCATGGGTCGGAAAAACTGTTTATCGTTACTTTTAATCTTAACCAGACCTCATTCTGAGATTTTTTACACCAACCGCTACCTTTTAGCGTGAGAAGACCTGTTTCTATGATTTTTCAAAGTTTCGAACGTTTATGACGTCACAGTGGGCTGGGGGGTCCCACCCAAGCGGGATGGGCGCGTGACGTCATAAACATTCGAAACATTGAAAAATCATAGAGGAAGATCTACTCATCCAGAAAGAGAACGGCTAGTGTCAAAATTCTCAGGATGAGGTCTACTTTTGATTGAAATTTTTTTTTTAAAAATCAGGCGCACACCCCCTTCAACACGTGAGGTGATAGGCTTCATCCTAAAGTTTCAGAATCCATGAAAAAAAAGCTGCAAATTACTACACAACGGTTTATTATTTCTCTATATAGATCACTCGTCTGCAAAGCCACCAACCATCCAACTTGAAAGTGCCGCTGACGGAAAATTTTTTATTCGATTTTCGGATTCTCCGTACCTTGAAAGGTAAACCAACAAATTTTGAGGGGGGTTAAACAATTTTTTTTCTTGGTCGATTCCAAAGGTTTATTATTGAAAATCATAAACAAAAAAAAGAGTGTAAAAAATTGATATAAGCCTGTTTGAAAGAAAGCGCTTCATATTGATGCAAGGAAGACGATTTTGGCATAAGTACATCTTTCGTATGATGCTGTTCTTGCTTTTCAAAACCTAACCAGAATATCGAATTGAGTGCAGTTACTTGAATACAGTACAGTAGTGGACGTATCTTTCATCATTAGCACGATACTCTTCCATCTGCAAAAAGAGAAGAAGGAGAAATATGAATCAGCGTCCAGAGCCGAATGCGTTTGCTCTGAAGCATCGGTGGGATTTCGCCGTCTGATTTATAGGTCCGGCAACACATCTTTCCTTAACCGAAAGCCATTATCGGCATATTATCGAGACCATTTGAGTAAATTTGTGGGAGCAGGCGTAAATCACCTCAGAGGTCTCTTCGAGTCTACCGGGTGATGTATAGGGATTTGGTAGGACTTTACAAGCACTTCCAGCCTGCAGGTATCTCCGTACGAGCACATCGGTCATGTTCGATTTCCATTCATAACGTCGCCAGCAGTTGTGAGTCGATATGAGGTTGAATTGCATTTGAGACCGGTACAACGTCACTTATATTCCGTATCCATGTACTCAGCTAAGGGTTCAAGGAGTTCACGACGCACAGAAACTTCGAAAAGCTGACTGGAATTCGATATCCACGGAAGATTATCAAATGATGAGCGTGCAAAATCAAGATCAGAGCTGGAAACTAGTAATTGAGTACACACAAAAGGTGATAGAAAATACGCTGCAAATTATTACAAAACGGCTGCACATATAATATATACCAATACATGAGTGGTGTGATGTCTAGTTCACGTGAAATGTATGATTGAGGTATTATTGACCAATACCAGACTTGCTGTTATGTTTGCTCTTTACACTTCCATGACGTTTCCATCCAGGAACTGTGTCCTATTCATAATGTATCACTACAAATAAAATAAAGGGTATAATATAATGGGTAATAAGATTCTTCAATGGGGTGAGCGCATGGGTCGGAAAACTTATTAATTCATACTTTTAATCTTAACTAGACCTCATTCTGAGAATTTTGACACCAACAGCGACCTTTTAGCGTGCGGAGACCTTTTTCTATGATTTTTCAAAGTTTCGAATGTTTATGACGTCACAGTGGGCTGGGGGTCCCGCCTGGGGAGCACGTGACGTCATAAACATTCGAAACTTTGAAAAATCATAGAGAAAGATCTACCCATCCAAAAAGAGAACGGCTGGTGTAAAAATTTTCAGAATGAGGTCTACATTTGATTAAAAATTAAAAAAAAATCATGCTCACCCCCCATTGTAACTAGGTGTTGGCTTAAAGAAAAAAAGTCCACCAAGTGTGTGTGACACATAGCTTCCTCGTATCCATAACCCGATTGTATTGATGATCCGATGCACAGTAATTGATCTCAATACATCAATCTCGAAATACCTTGCACTTCCCTCATAGGGGACCATCTACACGTCAACCCGCACAATCTCTGAATATTGTTGGAAAATGTAGAAGTTACGTTATTTCAATTTGGGGACCATGATTTTCTTAGGGGACTATTTCCACCCCCGAATCGCATAATTCCTGTAAATTTCATCGAAATTGGATGAGAAATGAGGAAGTTATGGCTAGGGCAAGATTTCATGACAGACAGACAGACACGGAACCAAAATTGTTCAAGAAGATCAGAAACGTAAAAACCCGAGTGGAAGTTTGATTTTGGAGATCATTTTATTTGTTCAACCTTGAAAAGTAAAAACAAAGCTCCCGCTACCTTTGGTAGTCTCGGGAGCAAAAAAAACAGGGGGGGGGGGGGACTATTATTATTTATAGATACTGCTACGTACATGTACGTATGCCACCTTGTTATACGGAATTGTTGGTTTGAAGAATTAGTTCTACAGAAAACGTAAGATTTTTTTGTAGAACTGTGGAAGAATAATAAACTCTACAAAAAACACTGTCAGGCAGGACTATTAATAGGACCCAGTTTCTGGGTGAAAACGTTATGGAAGAATAAACATCAAATTTAACAGCAATTCTAGTGTTGGTATTGACAAATACTATTTATACATATATGTACCTATTGGTATGAATCACCTACCAACCATATTTTCGCGCGAGGTTCGCCGTCAAGTTTGTTTTGAAACAGGAAATTTGAACCAGCAAAACATCGTTTCCAAGGTGTTGTGGGTTCCCTACCGAAATTCTCGAATAAGATTCATGAAAATAACCTACTGCGAAGATGATGCGGTCATTTATTTACGGTGATTGCTACGGAAGAAAAAGATAATTACTCGTCGAACGCAGGTGCTAGCTTAGGCAGCTGCCACAGGAGCTCATGAATCTGAATATTATTAAAATCGAAAAAAATGTCTCGAAAGTGAAGGGACTACCGACCTGGTGAAATGATGTCCTACGACCCAAATCATCCAAAACCCAAAATCATCTATGATTATCAAGGCAGGTACCCACTCAGGTGCAGTAAGGGTAAAGAAGACGTTTTTTTTTCTCTCAGTGCTCTAATTGGATGTGCGAGAAGGGAGTAAAATTTAAGTTTAATCCGTTAATAACTGAAATCAAATTTGACTACACACTTTTTATTTGGGTCTACCAAAACACTAGGGTCGTGTAAACATACCATAAATTGTGAAAACATCGTAGGAACGCGGTTCTGATAATAAAAATGTAATGGTCGTCTAATATTGCATAGTTCGATGGTTAGGGCCCCCTGTCTAGAAATAGGAGGTAGACATGAGAACCTACATGGTGGGTGGGTCCTGGTCTGGCTCCTAGGTATAATTTAAGACAGTATTGAAGTTTTAGACTTTTTAGAGACCACGCGGAGTCCTGTAGGACAAACCGTTCGCACCCTTCGAGAACTTAGGGTTGGGCAATGATTTACGATAAATCAGAAACACGAGTGTGAATCTCAAAAGAGGCCTAATATCCGTTCAAATTTTAGCTGACCGAAATGCGATCGATGTTTTTCTTCATGTTGGTGGGTGGTGACAATGGCAAAGCCGTGTTCTTTGCAGACGATTGAACTATATAGAAAAATAATAAACCTTTGTGTAATAATTTCAGCGTTTTATAAAACTTTTACAGTAGGTAGTTGATCTTCCATAACTTCTTGATTCAAGCATAAATTTGGACTATGGCGGGCAACATATTGCTTGAGGTGAATTTTCACACTATAACAGGCATGCTCTAAGTAAGCGCATGGTGGCCAAACCTAACCCCAGCGCCACAGAAGAGCTACTGCGGCCAAGCCCCAAGGAAGTCATGTTAGTGGTAGGCCTAGTAACACTCTTTACTCCACTCCGATTCCATCTCGACAGCATTGAGGTAAGCCAGAAGACAACCCTCTGCAGGCTGTGTGGAGAGGCTGAAGAAAAAGCCTCCCGCATAATATTCGATTGCGAAATGCTATCCAATCGCAGGTTTCACCTCCTCGGGTCACCCACACCCATGGAGGCTTTTCCCAGCACAAATCTAGCCAAACCGCTACTGGCTCTTACCAAAGGGCTAGGACTCTTTGACTAGAAACAGAATCCGCGGAGTAGCACAATAAGCCACTAGGCTTCAGCGCTTTGGGCTCCCATCACCCTGATCCATGGATTCATCTACAATCTACAATATAGAACAGGTATATAACTGCACATTGGTACGACTGCTTCACTATCAAACTAAGAACCAAAACGTAGGTAGAAATTGGAATGCACCCAAACACAACTGACGTAAAGACTGAAGAAGACTCTACAGAAGGGTCGAAACTTGTACCACTTTAGAAATTAAGGGTAGAAAGAATTTGTTGTTAAAAACTTCCGTTTTTTTTAATTTAATTTTTAATGAATCTGCACAATGTACTGAATCGATTGCCCCAAGAATTATTTAAAAAGGACATTGGGAAGAAGGCTAAAAAGCCAGGTTACCTCAATAAATCGCAGCGCCATAGGAAGGGCCAACTCCCTTCTCCTCAGCAAAATGTCACATAATTGCAACTAACTAGTGTAGAAAGAGCCGAAGGATTCGATATCAATTAAGTCAAATTGTGTTTAGTCTCATAATTATCATAATCAGCAATAGTTGGTGACAATTTTCTCTGCTAAGGCAGGAGTACTAACCATATTCACTTCTTCAAGGTTTATTCTATAGAAAAACACCTATCTGGTGGTTTCCTGAACAATTCTTTTGAAAATACGTTTTGAACTCGGCATTTTTTCAAGGAATCTTCAAGGAAAAAGGGAGATACGAAATTTGATGCTCTTTCCAACGGTATCCTCAAATTATAATTACTTATCAAAGCAAATTATAAGAGTTATTACCAATTTAATGACATAAGGTCAAAATCACGCAAAAAAACTTAAAACTAAAATAACTCGGAAAAGAAGTGTCTAAAAAAAATAATTTTTGGTCGCAAATTAGTTGTGGAAGTGAGCCCTTGAAGGAATGAGACCTGTTTTGTGGACACTCTGAATAGTACTGCAAGCTCAACATCTTTGGTGTGCTTGAGATAATTGTGTCACTTACTACTGTTCTCTTTATGAAGCCTCAATGATGACTAGACAAGGTCTTGATGTATACCCACTAAAACTGTTAGTAATTCTGTCTATTCTACCCGTTTGATACGTCTCTGGAACAATATTACGAGTATATCATGTGTGGGTTTTGATCAACTAATCCACGTGTTTTGATTTTTTCCAACTTGCAAGACTACGTACCTACTGGCCTGATGAACGGTCTAAGGAATGAAAGTACATCAATTTCTTCGAAGAGTTTCGCCGATCCAATTTCGTAATTGTTTCCAATTTCATGTTTCTGAGAATCGACTTTCAACAGAGGTTCAGGAATACATAATTTTATCCTAACTTCACTAAACAACTACTGCTCATGGCGTTAATTTATTGAATAATAAATGCGGCTCAATAATAGGGCCTTTAAAGCTCACATAACGACCATGAAGTATAAGTTGAGAATTTTATTTTTTATTTTTTCAAATCGACGTACAAAGTACACAGCACTTGGAAATATACGCTTGCATACGGAAGGAATAATTAATTCGAGGGACGACGCTGAATGATTTCCTTCGGACCGACCGTAAAGAAATGTCAAGAAAGATCGTTACTTAAACTCGGTCGCATCATTAATCATGAGTTAGAGGCGAAGGAGAGGGAAGGAGCAGCAGGCCGCGGACTTTTCCGTATTATCTCACGGTGGATTTGTTAGTTTTAAGTTCCGACTGACGACAAATGGAGCGAACGTCGTTTCTTCCGAATGAATTATTAACTTTCGGACTTTCTATTTCTGTTATTCACCTATGGAATACGCACCATGTAAGATGTGTACCTACTTTGTTTACCTCTGCTACGAGTATCTTCCAACACCCCATTATTGAGAGCGGAGGTTTGTTCCCACGAGCCACAACTGATTTTTGATTGTTACCGATGGTGCAGAGGCGATGTATATCATAGAGAAAATTAATTTGATTTTCTTGTTGGTTGGTACGGAGGGACCGTTTCCATGGTCTGGGTGATTATTTTGGAGTCTTGTTCTTTTTTGTAGTTACTTCAGAGGAGAAGGAATTTTTTTGCCATAATATGGCCACTTTTTTTTTATTTGTTTATTATTATTTTATTTATTATTTATTTATTTTATTTTTATTTTTTATTTTCCGATATGAAAAAAAAATCCTTCTCCTCTGAAGAAACTACAAAAAAGAACAAGACTCCAAAATAATAACCCAGACCATGGAAACGGTCCCTCCGAACCAACCAACAAGAAAATCGCATATTGCATGATATTGTTATGCAAATACCTTTTTCTCCGAATCTACTGAAGATATCAATTTGAAATTTTTATGAGTTGTTGTAGGTATTATTATGTAACTTTTAGTCATAGAATTTTTTGAAATATTGGATACCTACACAAAATTTAGTGCCATATTACACAAACAACAAAAAACGCTAGTGAAAATTTATTTTTTCAGATCCGCTACGAATTGCAAAAAGTTCTATGATTTAAATGTGTATGGATAGTTGGTACACGCATGGAAAAAATTGGATTCAATTTTATTGACTAGTGCCAGAGAAAAAGGTACTTTTGTGAGAAAAAATTGTAATTTTTCAGAGGAGGCAAATTTCGAAATTCAAGTCGATCATTCATGTCGTTGTTTCTCTCTAAAATCCATGGTTTTCGAGTACCCATGTATTATCTAAACCTTTCATTATTCAAAAAAACCTTCTGAGTGGCTTCGTTATCATAATCATGCTTTTGAAACCTTCCTGTGTGATTTGTTGTTGTCGAGTAGAGAACTCGTATTTCCTCTTTCGTCATTTCACTCGGTATTGAGTTATGGATACGAGGAAGCTATGTGCCACACCCACTTGGTAGACTTTTTTAACTTGACTCAAGGAAGGCTTATTATTGAACATAATAAACCAAAACGGCCGATAAACCTATTTTACCCGCAAAAGCTACTTTTTATTGACTTACTTTGAGAGTCTTTCGAACGTGACGACTAACTCAGTGTTATGAATGAAGAGGAGTGGCTGGAGTAAGTCACGACTCCAGTAGCCTCTGCGCTCGTGCGGGAGCGGCGCACCTTCCTTAACCCTCGACAAATCGGGTCGTCCGCGCGACCCTTGTTAGTTCTTATGGTACCTACCAGCAACTACTACCTTTATCGTCGGCCCTTAGCCGATTACATCATAACAAACATTCCAGAGAACCCCGTAGGAAACATGTGTACACATTCGAATGACTAGTTTGTCGTGAGTCCGCAGGCCTGACAAACAACGATAACCCGAGGTTTACTGGAATGAAGTATTGCAAACTTGATATTCATACTTGAGGCTAAATGAAACAATTTTAACGAAATTTTTCTCCCACTAGATAGCAATTTTTTGGTGAATTATTTGCAAAACTGATCCTCTGGAATCGACCAAAAAAAAAAAAAAAAAATTGTCAACCCTCCCGCAAAATTTGTTGGTTTACGTTTCAAGGTACGTAGAAACGTAGAATCCAAACATCGAATAAAAATCTTGCCTTGCGCGGCACTTTTCTTAGCAACTCTGGACCGATTTGGTTGACATTTGGCATATGGGCTCCATTTGAGGTCAACTTGTGCCAAGAAGCTCTTGGTTGATGTCAGTCACTTCTAAGGGGTGAAAATTAAGGGTTGAAATGTTCAAGAGTGTCCTAGCTCAAAAACTCTCGAAATAAAGGTATCGTTTTTTGAACAATTTTAAATAGTATCGAATTTTTAAAAAAAATTTTAGACCACCCGGAGCTCTGCAGGTCAAACCGTTCGGTCCCTACGAGTACTTAAGGGTTTTCCTTCGATAAAACAGAATCACGAGTGTGAATCACAAAAGAGGTCTAATCTCCGTTCAAATTTTATCTGACTAAAATCCGATCGCTGTTCATTTCTTCGATTTGTATTCAGTGTTGCTTTCTGAGCAACCAGTAATAAATTTCAAAATGAAGCTCGCTATTTCTTCGAATCGAGTGTGAAGCGTTTATTTCCTCCAAATAAACTTGATTATGAAGGTGTGAAGGCAGTACCTATGGTGTGGTAGGTAGTAGGTGGTACCTGTGGATTATATGTTTAAAAAAACGCTGCAAATAATTTCTCAAAGGTTAATTATTTTCCTGAATAGATCACTCTTCTGCAAAGATCACAAATTTGCCATTGTCACTATTAGTTTATTTTCTGTTTTTTACCTACCTATAGATATGCATACTACCTAATTACTAGGGCATTTTTTAAAATTGCAACCCTTCATTTTGGACCCCAAATGGAAATTAAGGGTTGAAATTTTCAAAAAGGCCCTAGTAGGTAGTAGGTACCTATGATTGGTAGGTAAAAAACTAAAAATGAATAAATAGTGAGAATGGCATAGTTGTGATCTTTGCAGAAGTGTGATTTATACAGGAAAATGATAAACCTTTGCCAAATAACTTGCATCTTTTTCGTTTTGGAGAACAATTTTTTTGCCTTTCATGTCTTTACTAGCTGAAAAGCCTACTAAAAGTAGCAAAAACGATTCCTCCTACTCTCTCCTCCACCCACTCCCTCCGACTCTTCCCGCCCCCCAACTCCTCCGACTCCTCCCGCCCCAACTCCTCTGATTCACCCCGCCCCCAACTCTTCCCGCCCTTAACTCCTCCGACTCCTCCTGCCCCCAACTCCTCTGATTCCTCCCGCCCCCAACTCCTCCGACTCCTCCCGCCCCCAACTCTGACTCCTCCCGTCTTCGATACCGCCGACTCTCCCCACTCACAAGACCTCTCTAACCCCTCCGTGCGTACGTACGGTTGGCGTTTTATGTATATAAATACTAGTCCTAGTTGCAATTATAGTCATGAAATTGAATGTTTATTCAGGCTGAACTAGTTCATACGCTCAGATCTAAAGGAGCGACTATTTATTTCTATTTTGGTTTATTATTTTCATAAATTAACCTTTGGAATTGACCAAGAAAAAAAACTTTTTAACCCCCTCTTCACTCAAAATTTGTTGGTTTACGTTTCAAGGTACGTAGAATCCAAAAATCGAAAAAAAAAATTGGCTGTCCGTCTGCCGTACGCGGCACTTTCCTTAGTTACCATAGGCTGATTTTGATGAAATTTGTGTAAGGGCTTCATTTTGGATCTAGTTGTGCCCCGAAGATTTTGGTTGATGTGGTTGATGGTCTTCAACCAGGTATTGAATTTTTAGAATTTTGAGAGACCACGCGGAGCCCTGTAGAACAAACCGTTCGTTCCCTACTAGAATTCAAGGGTTGGACTTACGATAAATCAGAAACTCAGGTGTGAATCCAAAAGAGGCCTAATCTCCGTTAAAATTTTAGCTGACCGAAATGCGATCGATGTTTTTCTTCAAGTTGGTTGGTGGTAACAATGGCAAAGCCGTGTTCTTTGCAGACGACTGATCTATATAGAAAAATAATAAACCTTTGTGTAATAATTTGCTGCATTTTCTTTAGTAATGGTGTTCGTTGCATCGACCTCAAGAAAACAACCTCGTTCAATGTTTTAGCATGGAACATGCTTTAGCCCTGGAAATGAGAGGGCCCTAGTTTTCGAAAGTCGCTAGGCTTTGGTAGAGTACCAATACCTGGCATATCCCTCCAAAACGAAGAACTAACAGTTCAGAACTAGATGTATCTCCTCAGGTGATGCCAATCGCACCTTGCGAGCCTTCTATTGTGAAGCTCCCGAGAAGCCCAGTCGTGACTTGAGAGGCTCGGTGCCGCGCACGTGGCGCACCGCTAATTACCGGACCACCTCGACACGGTCTTTTTTCCCCCCTTTTCGAGTGGGAGTCTGAGGAATGCTCTCCAGAGGCCCACGGGCCCCTGAGACCCCACCCAGCCATTGTCGTCTCTAATCAGAGACACCCACAACCGCCTCCGATCTGAATAATATGTCACCTTCTATGCTCGCCCTTTTTTTCGACTGTACAAACATCGACTCAATCCGTCTTCGACGCTTGAAGTTGAGAGATCAACAGTTTTGTCGAACATCAATTGAAACGTCAAAACCTGAAAACGGTACCTAAAACGAGTTGGTACCTACAAATCAAAGTTGCCACCATGCGGCCACCAAAACACCCTGAGCCAACCGAAAAAATCTCCTAATCCCCCCCCCCCCCCCCCAAAAACCCCTGAAAGTTAAGGACGGAATAGAAATATCAATGAATACAATGATTGTATCGTATTCATTGACATTTCTATTCATTGATATTAAAATAATTATTATTTTATTAGCAATATATGGTTTTTCGGGTCTAGTTGTGCCGCTAAGCTGTTGCTTGATGTCAGCCACTTCTAGAGAGAGAGAGTGAGAGAGAGAGAGAGAGAGAGAGAGAGAGTGAGAGAGAGAGAGAGGGAGAGAGAGAGTTCAAGCGTTTATTAACACAAGATAAACATACATAGTGCTATATACATGTGTCATGTTTGTCATGGTGAACGCTTATACTGTTTAATCTTTCGATTGTCGCAGGAAGTTGTACGGTTAATTAACATTGATAATTTTTGATAATTTATATCTCTATAAGCTATACAGGGTGTCACCCTTACGGGCGCACCACCGGGCAGGGTTCAATTCTACTACTAATTTGCAACAAAAAATGTCTCTTAGCAATTTTGTTTTAGAGGCTTCGTTTTCGACTTATTTCACATTTAAGATTTTTTTCGTGCTTTCGACCTTACATCACTAAAATGGCTATAACTCCCTTAATTGATGGAGTAAATTCAAATTTTTTTATATCATTAGAAAGAACGTCAAATTTCCTATCTCCCTGATGGGGTTTCAGAAAATTTCAAATGAAACGAACGGGTGTAAAATAAACCAAAAGTAAAAAATTGGTAAAGTTTCAAAAATTTTCACTTTTTTCAAAGTTTGTTTCTCGAAACGTCGTGAACGGAAGTTTCCATGCTGTAGGCCTAAAAGTTGCATGTGAATCCCAGCTTTCTAACGGTGTAGTCATTTTTTTAAAAACACCACTTAATCAGTTAGAAAATGACGTTTTTAGGGCAGAAAACGATCATTTTAGGGTGTAAATCGGCGTTTTTCACCAGAAATGCTTTCCAACCTAATAAATCATTTGACATGAAATTTTGCGTACTTTTTGACGCTGAATCGAATGGTAACACTTTCCGATCTCCTCGACAAACAAATAGTACTTTTCAAGCCCTTTCTCGGTTGAACAGGGTACAACAACTGAGTCCTCGACTCCCAATTTGTTATTATCTATCGAAAAGATAAAGCTTTCCGCAAATGATCGGGACGATATTTTCAAGACAGAGGGCAAAAACTAGGTAAGTCAACAAAGTGGAAGAGTGCGAGTTATTAATAACCCAGACCTCCCTTAATGACAATTTTGGATAAAACGAACAACGAGATTGAGCCTGTAATGAGCCAGTTCAGCAACCCCATCTCTCAACTCCATAAATCACCATTTAGTTCCCTGTCAGCAAACCTACTTCCATGTCAACTGCCTACTTCCATACAAATCACCCCAAGCAACCGTATAACCGAACATCGATGTCCGCCATGAGATCACCAACACCGAGCGCGCCACCGTCGGAACCCTCACCATCGCCAATTTCCAAGATGGCCGAGGGGTTATAAGGGCCTGCCCCCTCCCGCCGACTTCAGTCTACAGTCACGCGTCTCCATTGTGTTGGAACCCAGCTCACGACTCATCCCCTCTCCTTGTAACGAGACCTTTATGAACTGAGAATTTACCGTGGTGATCCAGTGCGAACATTTCACATAAAAGTATAAAGTGTCTACCCGCCAGTCAGTGTTCGTGCAGTTTTGTTTAGCCAAGGCCCAAAACTCCACAACACCGCCGCCTTCTCCGTTTCGCCGCCCAGATCGACCCAGTGTCAAGATCGAACTCCGAACCGAGGCAGAACTGCCCCGATTCCAGGCACCCCCTTTCTACAAGCCTTATTCGGACGAGGCCCTGGACAACTTACCTGCTACGGAGATCTACAAACGATCCAAGCTCGGCTAAAGGGTGAGCCCATTCCCTCAAAATCCCAGTAAGCGCTTACTTTCTCAAAAATCTGGCAAAAACTCCCCCTTAACATAACGTCCTGTAAAGTAAAGTTGAAATCGTAACCAAGTTGTAAAATAGAAGTAAAGTCGAAGAATAGTAGAAGTCAAGTTAATCTTAAGTCAATTGTTATTGTAAAATTCAGTCAAAGTCTAAGTCATAAATAGACATAAGAATATCGTAATACAACGTATACATATATTTGTTCATACATTTACTTAAATAACGTGCGTAACAGCGTTGAAGTATTTGAAGCATAATTCTTGATATTCAACGAAAGTCAGCTCCTTCAGAGCAGTTTGAAACCAATTCCGCTTCACGGTCTAATATTGCTAATTTTCTGAATAAAAACCCTACGTGTTAACCTGTCGTTACTTATTTCAGCAGTTCACCCTCTTTTCACTCATTCAGGTATATTGCAGGTAAAAAGGTTTGGTAATTCCCTGTGTCCGAATACGACCCAGGGTGGTGGCAGCAACCTCTCAGGAATTTCAACCATTAGGTAGGAGTAATAACCTCAAGAACCCTCAGTTCATTGCACCCTTCTACCTGAGAGAAATCCCTAGGAACACACAGCTTAAAGCAAATAACCTAACGGGACTAGGATTGAGTAAAGAAAGTATACTTTGTCCATAGGAACATAATATTTTAATATAAACGTAAATTTCTCATAATAATCCTTGTATTAGAATCATTCCAGTGCACTTGCCTAACGCTCTACCAATAATCTTTGTTTTAATAATAAGTTACCTATTTCACTTTCCACAGAATTCTTCTGTGATTCAATCCTAATTCTGCAAAACTAGAATTTAAACTCAATTCATAAATTAATAAAAACCCAATCAAAAAGTATAACCCAAAACCAAATTCTTACCATTACAAGTGGTGACCAGCTGTGGGATCAAAGAAAATTGCGATTTTCGGGACCCAAACAAGAAGCAAATACCTGTCTAAGAGTTTGAAGAGTGATCAGACTCCTGAAATTTGTAATCGTAATTTAGAAATATTAAGTAATCTAGCATCAATTTTGAAAATTTCATTTAAAACATATGTCACACATCTAGAACACGCACACTTGTACAAACAAAATAATTCAGCCGGAAAGTGAGAGGAGCGCAGAGAGTCAATTTAGTACGCAATTCGTACTTTTTCTTGTGTATTTTGTCAAATATTGTTGCTCCACACTCCGCCGAATTCCGTTCGTACCGATATTCTGTTCGGACCAAGTCACAGTCCGACCCAATCTTAAAACCGTATTGGTACCCTGTTCGAACCGAATCACAGTTCGAAACGAGGCAGAACTCATACCAATCCCCAAAACAGACCAGTGCACAGTTCGAACCGAACCACAGTTCGAACTTGATCACTGCTGTACTGACCAATATTCGAACCGATTCACTGTTCGGACCGAAGCGCGATTCGAACCGATTCGCAACTCGAACCGACCTCCCTTGCATATAGATATTGAACGAACTGCTTCACAGTTCGGATCGAGTCAAGATCCATATCGGTGCAGAGGTCGAACCGATCATCAGTTCGAACCAACACCAAATTTTCGAATAATCAACAACAAATTCTATTTCGAACTCGCATTCAGAAAAGTTCCCTTGGGTAGGAAGTTGGATCATTATCTGCTTGACCCTCTCGACCAACGAATTCAGTGTTGCGGGAAAAGTGTAGTGAATACTTTCTGATTATTGCCCGGGCCTTTTCTAGTTCTTTTCGTAAAATTGTGAAAAATCCTACAAGCATCAAAATGGAGCCCTGGCAGAAAGCGACTGAAACGACAGTGGAGTTGGCCGACGCCATGACAGAGGCCATGAATAGGATGGGGGAGTTCTTCCGAAGCGCCCAATCCCCGACTCAAGGAGGACAGGCACCCCAACAACGAGATCTCCCACGATCGCTATTCTTAGAGATCGAACCGTGGAACCCGGACGAACCCGATTCCATTTCGGCCGCCTCGTTCTTCGCTGAAGTTGAACAAGCTACACACGACCTCGATCAAGAACAGCGACTACGATTTCTACGTACTCGCCTGAGAGGAGGAGCCAAGAGGTTCTTACAAGAAGATCTAGGAGCACAACCCTACACTACCCTACGAGATGCCATACTCCAGTGGTATGAGAGCGAGGACCCCGAAAAGGCGATGATTCGCCTATGGACAACGAAGAGGCAGCCCGAAGAAAGTGTAAGACGGTTCGCAGAGAAACTGATAAAAACCGCGAAAACCGCCGTCCGAAATGAAATTGAGCTTACCGCTGCTCAACAGAAGGAGTGGGTAAAGGCAAAAACCCTCCGCGCCTTCATCAGAGGGATAAATAAGGAAATCAGCCCCTTCCTCCAAAGTAATCTTCCCGACACATTGGAAGAAGCAGTGAAGCGAGCTGAGGACCTAGAAGATACGACCCAGAGCGAGCAAGCAGCAGATTTCAAATGGGACATAGCGGGAGTTATGAATAAAGAAGCGCTAAAATGTTATACCTGCGGAGAACTCGGACATTTTTCCGGGAAGTGCCCTCAAAAATTGGGAACGCAAGGCGCACCAAAGAATCCAATAACGAGCCCCCCCTACCCCGGACCAAACAGATCAACCTGGAGACAACCTTCGCCGACGCCAAGATATCCATGTTTGTACTGCGGTGACTACGCTCACTTTCCAGTCAACTGTCCACATGGTATCCAGAGCGCGATCTTTTGTGACTTTTGTGGCGCGCGAGAGCATTTAGAAAATGAATGCTTGCGGAAAAAGAAGATGCTGCCGGTATCGCAACCACGAGGAAACCTCGCCGGAACCGCAGCAGCAGTCGTCACACAGCCATCAGAGGAGAACCCCGAGGAAGAGGTGCGCGGCGACGAGTTGGTAGCTTTCCAGGCGACGGTCAATTGTACTACGCGTCCGATGATTCGAATGAAAATCGGACTGGGAAAATACAACCGTGACGTAATATTGGACACCGGCGCAGCAGTATCCGCACTATCGCACCCAGTACCAGGAGTTCCTGTAAAACCAACTAACACCGAGCTCTGGGGAGCGGACGGTCAAAAATTACCGTTGTTAGGAACACAAGAACTGCCTGTGCGGATAGGGGATAAGCGAACGTCGCACAAATTTTATGTTTTCCGAAGACCCGATTCACACTTGGACTTGATGGGACTCGATCTATTGGGAAAGTTCCCGATCGAAATCCGCACGGACACCGGAATCGTCGCCATGACGAATAACGAAACCGGAGGTCAGATGATACTTGGCGCAGTATGGGAGAGCCCTAAAATGTTGAACCATTTGCGTAAATTGAAGGTAAAGACCAAGAAAGACGAGCCATCTCGATCGACGTACCCGAAGAACGTACCGGTGAAGAGACGGCCCTCGACGAATCCAAACCCCCAGCTGTACGACCCGAATGAACAAGCGACCAAGAAACCTCGGCCGACCCCCAAGAAGGAGCCAGCAGCAGTGGGAGCGGTAATGTCCGACACCTTACGAAATTTCGAAAAGCATATTACGGATCTGTGGAACACTCGACCTTCGCGTAAAGATACTGAAATACTCACTCACCGAAAGTTGAGCCATTTGGTTGGCAACGACCGATGCGGAATCGAGCAATGTCTCATACAGAGTCTCAACTCATTCAGCGAACCTGGAAAGAACGGATGCAGTAGGGAGGTGTTGCCCGAAGTCGAGACGAAAGAGGTCGGACCGACGTGTCGAAAACCTGAACCGACGCCGCCCGCTCTGCAAGAGTTCGCGGAGGGTCAGATCCAAAGGGTACTCGCGAAAGGAGGAACCGCACCGTCGAAAGATTCGTGGAACGTACCGATTGACACGACAAAGGGGACTGTTCTGCCGGACGACCCACATCAATGGAGGTTCGGGACCAACTTCCGGAAGCACAACCCAGTAACGGAAAGGGACAAGGAACCCTTACCCGAACGATTGGAAGTAACCAGGTGCCAAATACGCGACTATTGGAAGGCGACCAGATACCGCGCCGGTACGTCAGAACCAGCATTCGTCAACCGAGTCCCGGATGAAGCAATCACGCGGGAGGAGCCGCACAGGCGCGAGGCCTCCGCACCAGATGCCCCCGCCGGAACTCAGCAACCCGACCTTGACCCATGGTTTGAATCGGACGACGAAGCAGAACCCGAACTCATAGAACGAACCTGTGTTACTCCGGACCTCGAACGCTTGGAGCAATCATGCAACCGTCCGCCGGACGAACCGATCGCAGAACGAACTTTGCCCAACGCCGATGCCAGTACCACCACCTCTTCATACAGTCTGCGACCCCGAAAAGTCATCGACTACAAGAAGTTGCATACTGGCAAGGTGTCCACAATTGAAGTCGCTCCGAAGGAAACCGAAGTATAACCTGTAACATAAAAAGCAACCAATTTATGTAAAATGTTTGAACAAAAAAAAAAAAAAAAAAAAAAAAAAAAAAAAAAAAAAAAAAAAAAAAAAAAAAAAAAAAATTTAAATATTAACACAAAGGGAAATCTATTCATGTAAACGAAATTTAACCTGTAAAACATAAGAATTATTATTACACCTACCTTGTGTTCATTCACCTACCCAATACCTGAATCCGGACGTCGTAGAGGAGAGTCAAGGCAGAGATCCATCTCATAGGTAGCCAAAGGGAAAGACTAGCCTCGAGTTCACCAACACCTAGGAGTTAGGGAACGGTATCGCGAGCGCGTGCGGATTGGGCGGAGAGGTGGAGTAACGGATGCGAGAGACCTGGGGTAGAAGTGTAAGAGGGCTGAATTCTTTTGTTTCAGGACATGGCGTTCCCCAGACCCCGTTTAGAGCCAGTACCCACAATAAACGTAGGCAGCCCAGGATGGGTTGAACGTACCGTAGCATGCATGGCACAACTGCAAACCTGGCTGACTGAATTCGCCGACATGCCAGAGCAACGCAAGGAAATTATGATTTGCATCGCCGGACTCTCACACAACCTGAGCAAGGCTGTCAGCTCGGATGCAGCTGGTCTTTCAGCAGGAGGTACCCCTAACCCTGTCGAGGAGCTACGATGTGAATTGAGAGGTTTGGAGCAACGGGTCATGGCGATCCAAAGCAGCAATGCCCTTAACCAATCGTCGGCCTCATTAGAAAACGCTTGGGAATCGGCCACCGGAGAAGCAACTGCTTCCACTCCCCGAAGGCGTGCCCGCTCATCTTCGTCATCGTCATCTTCATCGTCGTCTTCCGACAGTGAGGCAAAGACTGAGAAGAAAACCAAGCCAAAGACCAAGCCAAGGCCGCCTGCGACCAAACGCACGGAAGTGGAAGAGCCATCGCCATCCTTCTCACCGATTACCCCTGCCCGCGAGGATGAGCCAGAAAATACCACCATAAACAATGCTGCGCCATGCCCCGTCTGCGACAAGATCCCGAAAGAACTGATCAAATTCCGTTGCTCCAGCTGCAAGAGTTTTTGGAACCGGCTTGTTGCGGCCTGCCAGAAATATCCATCAGAACACCCTTCGTTCCCACAGCCTTGCCTTCGAGAAGAACATGCCGAAGCACGTCCACCCAAATGCTCAGGTTGTCGACGTTGGAGATACGAGACAGCATTGCTCAAAGTTTCGCCAGACACCACATTGCCGATTCCATCCGTCACCAAGGGCAAATAGCCGATGAGGGCATCGGCCTTGGGAGAAGAGGGGGGTGTAATGAGCCAGTTCAGCAACCCCATCTCTCAACTCCATAAATCACCATTTAGTTCCCTGTCAGCAAACCTACTTCCATGTCAACTGCCTACTTCCATACAAATCACCCCAAGCAACCGTATAACCGAACATCGATGTCCGCCATGAGATCACCAACACCGAGCGCGCCACCGTCGGAACCCTCACCATCGCCAATTTCCAAGATGGCCGAGGGGTTATAAGGGCCTGCCCCCTCCCGCCGACTTCAGTCTACAGTCACGCGTCTCCATTGTGTTGGAACCCAGCTCACGACTCATCCCCTCTCCTTGTAACGAGACCTTTATGAACTGAGAATTTACCGTGGTGATCCAGTGCGAACATTTCACATAAAAGTATAAAGTGTCTACCCGCCAGTCAGTGTTCGTGCAGTTTTGTTTAGCCAAGGCCCAAAACTCCACAACACCGCCGCCTTCTCCGTTTCGCCGCCCAGATCGACCCAGTGTCAAGATCGAACTCCGAACCGAGGCAGAACTGCCCCGATTCCAGGCACCCCCTTTCTACAAGCCTTATTCGGACGAGGCCCTGGACAACTTACCTGCTACGGAGATCTACAAACGATCCAAGCTCGGCTAAAGGGTGAGCCCATTCCCTCAAAATCCCAGTAAGCGCTTACTTTCTCAAAAATCTGGCAAAAACTCCCCCTTAACATAACGTCCTGTAAAGTAAAGTTGAAATCGTAACCAAGTTGTAAAATAGAAGTAAAGTCGAAGAATAGTAGAAGTCAAGTTAATCTTAAGTCAATTGTTATTGTAAAATTCAGTCAAAGTCTAAGTCATAAATAGACATAAGAATATCGTAATACAACGTATACATATATTTGTTCATACATTTACTTAAATAACGTGCGTAACAGCGTTGAAGTATTTGAAGCATAATTCTTGATATTCAACGAAAGTCAGCTCCTTCAGAGCAGTTTGAAACCAATTCCGCTTCACGGTCTAATATTGCTAATTTTCTGAATAAAAACCCTACGTGTTAACCTGTCGTTACTTATTTCAGCAGTTCACCCTCTTTTCACTCATTCAGGTATATTGCAGGTAAAAGGTTTGGTAATTCCCTGTGTCCGAATACGACCCAGGGTGGTGGCAGCAACCTCTCAGGAATTTCAACCATTAGGTAGGAGTAATAACCTCAAGAACCCTCAGTTCATTGCACCCTTCTACCTGAGAGAAATCCCTAGGAACACACAGCTTAAAGCAAATAACCTAACGGGACTAGGATTGAGTAAAGAAAGTATACTTTGTCCATAGGAACATAATATTTTAATATAAACGTAAATTTCTCATAATAATCCTTGTATTAGAATCATTCCAGTGCACTTGCCTAACGCTCTACCAATAATCTTTGTTTTAATAATAAGTTACCTATTTCACTTTCCACAGAATTCTTCTGTGATTCAATCCTAATTCTGCAAAACTAGAATTTAAACTCAATTCATAAATTAATAAAAACCCAATCAAAAAGTATAACCCAAAACCAAATTCTTACCATTACAAGCCCTTCGCCCAACGGATAGGGCTTGAAAAGTACTATTTGTTTTTCGAGGAGATCGGAGAGTGATTCAGCGTCAAAATTACGTAAAATTTCATGTCAAATGATTTATTAAGTTGGAAAGTATTTCTGGTGAAAAACGCCGATTTACACCCTAAAATGATCGTTTTCTGCCCTAAAAACGTCATTTTCTAACTGAATAAGTGGTGTTTTTAAAAAAATGACTACACCGTTATAAAGCTGGGATTCACATGCAACTTTTAGGCTTACAGCATGGAAATTTCCGTTCACGACGTTTCGAGAAACAAACTTTGAAAAAAGTGAAAATTTTTGAAACTTTACCAATTTTTTACTTTTGGTTTATTTTACACCCGTTCGTTTCATTTGAAATTTTCTAAAACCCCATCAGGGAGATAGGAAATTTGACGCTCTTTCCAATGATATAATAAAATTTGAATTTACTCCATCAATTAAGGGAGTTATAGCCATTTTAGTGATGTAAGGTCGAAAACACGAAAAAAATCTTAAATGTGAAATAAGTCGAAAACGAAGCCTCTAAAACTGAATTGCTTAGAGACATTTTTTGTTGCAAATTATTAGTAGAATCGAACTCTGCCCGGTGGTGCGCCCGTAAGGGTGACACCCTGTATATATATTTTTTCTTCAAACCACAAATAACAAATACTATTAAATTTTAATAAATAAACAGCAGCTCAACAAATAACAAATTCAAAGAAGACCTAGAAGTTCAACTATTGCATTCTTATATTTTATATAAATACATGCTATCTTTTTTTCCATCACTGAACAATTTTTCCCCAGCCACCCGTTTGATTAACACTAAGTTTTTAAAATAACTTGTACGATCTACCATTCTTATTCGACCTATTTCTTTCCTAGGTACCAATCCTCGGCGATTCTTTTAACCACAAATTTGAGAGCTGTATAGGTTCATTTCTATGAAATATCCTCTATCCATCCTCCGTGTAGTTAAACTCGTTTACTCAGAATTTCCTATAACTTCCAGTTTTTTAGGACGTCCCACAGTAAGACTTGGGCGTCCTTATGCGATCGATCTGGGGTAAAGTTGGACAACACTCAACAGAAAAAAAAATAACCACACAGTAATCCGTTTTAGACCATTCTGAATCCAAATCCGCGAAAAAAACTATAGGTGTATGTCTGTGTGTGTGTGTGTGTGTGTGTGTGTGTGTGTGTGACAAAATCTTGTGTACTCTGCCCAGGCCTTAGTTCTCAACCGATTTTCCTGGTTCTTTTTTTGTTCGACGCGGAAAACTATCTAGTTGTGCACTACGTCGCCGGAATTTCGAATTTTGCCTTTTAAGGAGGGGAAAGGGGGGGTTAATGCTCAAAAAACGTGCGTTTTTGGGCATAATCTTGTGTACTCTGCCCAGGCCTTAGTTCTCAACCGATTTTCGTGGTTCTTTTTTTCTTCGACGCGGAAAACTATCTAGTTGTGCACTACGGCGCCGGAATTTCGAATTTCGCCTTTTAAGGGGGGGAAAGGGGGGGGGGTTAATGCTTAAAAAACGTACGTTTGCGGGCATAATCTTATAAACTCTGCCCAGGCCTCAATTTCCAACCGATTTGCGTGTTTCTTTTTTTGTATGACTAAAATAACTTCCGAGTTGTACACGATTTCTCCAGAGTACCAAAATTTGCAAGAGGAGGGGATGAGTGGGAGGATAATATTCACAAAATATAAAATTTTTCAATATTTCGGTTCCTTTACTGCTTACTAATTGTATCCAAGCTTTGAAATTGAGGAAAAATTCTCATTATACCTTAGGATTTGCATGAATTACTTTCTGTACCACCATGGAAATAAAAGTGGTGCCACCATGGTGCCAGGGCACCATAAACCTCATATTTCTTGGGTTTTTTGGTGTTTCACCTTGAATACGGATGTGACATTCGACGGACTGCCTACTAAACCTAATAGATGAAAGTTCAATGTTACGACGTATTTCCGCTTTGGTGCCAGACTGGCACCATTGGTGGCCGTGGGGGGGGGGGTGTACTCGAATTAACATGTTGGGTATCGTAGATCATGGATTTTAAAATGCTCTTCAGATTCGAGGCTCCCAAGCCACTAGAAATGTTATGGTTTATAATGGTGGGGGGGGGGGTCACTATTTCATCCCTAAAGTAATAAATAAATTACATCGAGAGAAACAGTTTTATGACTTATCTACTGGTAGAACTGATCCAATACTTATCCAATGGGACGTCCCCTGGAATGCATGCATTACTAAACAATATGTTTCGACATACTTCACTAGGGCCGTCAACATATCACCACCATTCAAAATTTCAATTAGATCTTGTATCGACAATCGCGGAGTCCTTAGATATAATTGTCGAAACTCCCTCAATATTGGACAGGTTGCTAAAAAATGGAATGTGGTCTCCTCTTCCCTTAAATTACACATCGAACAGCAATTTATCATCCCCTCTCTCCACCATCTGAAATTTACATCCAACATTTCAGATCTTGCTCTGAAAACCGTTCGCGTGATGTACAGGAATTTGTTTGACAAGTAGTTTCTCCCCCCTTCTATCGTTCTATCCAATTGAGTATACAGCGTGTGGTGCTGTGATTCAGCCACAGCTTGACTCAGTTCTGTTTTCCACACTTGCATCAACCAGTTCAGTCACTTCTAAGGGCTGACAATTGAGGGTTGAAATTTTTAAGAGTGCCCTAGCTCGAAAACTCTCGAATTAAAAATATTGTTTTTTCACAAATTTTGAATAGTATTGAATTTAAAAAAAAATTTGAGACCACACGGAGCTCTGTAGGACAAACCGTTCGCTCCCTACGAGTACTTGAGGGTCGGACTTACTATAAATCAGAAACACTAGTGTGAATCACCAAAGAGGTCAACTCTCCTATGAGAGTGCGGTGTTGGTAGCCATGATTTGTCCCATATTTGGTTCACATGATGAACTTATATGACCACATAACTCTTTTCTGATGCCGTAATGGGATGAATCAAGGGTTAAATGTTGGTTGGTACTCTAAATGCAGGAATAGTTACTATTACCTACAGTAGGTAATAGTAACTATTCCTGCATTTACAGTAACTGTAGGTAATCATTTTTTCGGTCATCAAGTTAGGGTCAAGGTCCCATGTTGGCGGTACTGATTTGCCCCATAATTGGTTCACTTGATGAAGTAATCTGACCACATTTACCTTTTTCTTCTGATGACTTAATGGAATGGATCAAGTTTTGAATGTTGATTGGTACTCTAAATGCAGGAATGGTAGGTAATAATTGTTTCGGCCATCGGGTAAGTGAGAAGTAGGAACCTCAATAAGTAGGTGTTGATCTGTTTGTGACGTCATATAACGTATTAAATCAGTACTTGTTATTGGGATTAGTTTAACCCTCCCCCCACTCCAGAAGGTCTAAATCTTGTTGTACTCATAATCTAGGTACACATTTTCGTTTAAACGTGGGTGACATGCACAATTTTTCTGTAGGTACCTAATAATATTGTTCCTCTAGAAGTAATTTAGTGGTTGAAAATATTGACTGGCCCATCTTATAATCAAATTATAGAAATTATTAACACGTTTAATGTTTTAGGGCTGGGGGTCGTTCTGTGAATTCCGACACGCAAATCTGCAACGTTTTTTTTCTTAGTTACCACGGACCGATTTCTTAGTTACCACGTTATATCGGCTCCATTTGGGGTCTAGTTGTACCAAGATGGTCACTGATCAGCTGAGTGAGCTCCAAGGCCATTTTCTCTCCTGTTGAACGCAGGAAGCTGAAATTTGAGAAGCAGGGTCAATGGAGAATGCTGAAGGCGCCTGAGTGGTCACTGATCAGCTGAGTGATCGGCAATCTAATTTCTCCCTTGCGAGGGAAAAACATTAAACATGATGTAATGTTTTTCCCTCGCAAGGGAGAAATTTTTTTGTATATTCCCCCTCCCCGTTACAAATCTATGGGCATATTACGCTGGGTGATGAAGGAGTGGGTATCGGGAGACTATGAGTAAGTAGGAGTATTTTTGCAGAGTCGGATTGACAGCGGAATGCCAAATCTTAATGTTTATTTATGTTTTCCCCAACTATTTTGTATTGGAGTATTTTAAATTTTTTTCAATAAATATATTTATCTTTTTCTTCTTCTTGAGTAACTAGACTATAAAACAAGCAATTAAATTTTCCTGCTCGAATCCTGAGGTTTCTCGCTGTTTGTGATTTTAGAAGTGACGATTGTAGGAGCAGGTCTTCAAAGGAGGTATCTTGCAATTTAAGCCGAAGCATCAGCTAGCAATAACAGTTCCGATGAATCATGACGCTAAGGAGCTTGAGTTACTGAAGTTGACCCCAAGGCAGACAAAGCCTCCCTGAGTTATTCGACAGTTCACTAATAGAAAACAGTTCGTAACATCGGGGGTGGACGTCGGAATAGTTCCCACTAAGTACCTTTCGGCGATGAAGTGTTAAACGGAGCCTTCAATAGCCTCCAGGTAGTTGGTCGGAGATTCTCTCATCCCACACGTCACATACGACGATAACACTATGTCTACCACGACGATAGAAAATTATGATATTGGGAGTTTTAAACCACTCTTTCGAAAGTTGAAGAAGTGACAATAAATTTCGTTCTCTGGAACTGATACAAGAAGATGGCTAACCTAAAATGATATTCAGATGTTAAAATTTTGCTGTTCCTGCGTCAGGGGAAAGGTACCTAGTTACGTAAGTAACTTTTCAGGGTACCCCATTTACGGGATCCCTCACAGGAATAACATATCGATATCTTAAAGCACAATGGCGCTGTGTCCAAAAACGGAGTTTTGAGAAAAACGCGAGAGAAGTTTTCACCAAAGCACAATTCCTAATATAATGACTTTTTAAGTACACTAAACTCTTCAATTTCTTCAAGAAATTTTCAAGCTATAATCGTCAAAAAGATCAATAACAGCTAAATTTGTTAAATCAAGTTGTTGAATTTGAGTTTTTCTGAAGTTGAAAAAGAAAATCATCGAGAAAATCAAGAAAAATCGAGAAAATCATCAAGAAAATCATCGAAATAGTAATATTCCTACGCCATTAAAACGATGATTTTACAACTTGCTTGCAATTACCTCCGAAGTTTACATTCTCTCCGTTAGTTGAACTGTATCACCGCTAATCTCCTCCGCTCGAATTTATAATACCCTCCAATTATTCTCCCATCTTAGAGAATTATTGATGAAGCCAATCCAATTTTCCTAATTGCATTCTAAAGTGGTCACGCAGGTGGTCGACGTCTACATGCGTAAAACTACAACTAGAGAAGAGCAGTAATACACTAATGAATTTTTAAAAATATCGTCAATAAGAAAAAAATCAAAACCAAGCATACAGTGGAATCCTCTAACTTCGGCCACTTTTTGCTGTTTTTTGATAATTTCACCATAATGACATTATATATGTATTATATTAATACATTGTATTAATATCTAATTTTTTGAAAAAATAAATATAGATGGCCTCACATCTTACCTGTCTGATGCCCTCACAACCACATTTTTACCTTCTACCCAACTTATGTTTTTTTAATTTAAAGTGTAGCCGAAGTTACCATCCTAGCTCTGCTAATTTCGAACGTGGGAAAAACGAAGTTATCAAAGCAATAGTGCAATTTCGGACACTTCTGCACTTTTTAAAAAGAAACTGTTCGAAAAATGCGTTCAAAAAACGTTAAACGATCTTTTTATTAATTTGACAGGGGGTAAAGTAGGAAAAAGCTAGAATAATACCTTCGAAATTTCCTAGCGTAAAATTTCAACTAAAAATCGTAGCAGGTAGGTGTCTACTAGTAGGCAAGTATACAACGCAACAAACCGCAGTTTCATAACAAGAGGTGTTAATTGATAATCCTGATAATCTATCACTGTCCAAACCAACTTAATCTATAAACAGTGGGTGTGTGTGTTCAACGACTGGTGGTTTTACCCTCGGTAAGAACTAAAACAATCAATTTCTTTACAAACCACAAATCTTGAAAAAAAATCGGAAACTTCGAAATAATCGGAATTTTTGAGAAAATACTTTACAGACCACGGATACTGAAAATACTTTCAAAACTTCCTTTCCAGACCACGGATCTTGTTTTAAAAAAATTCTGAAACTTCGAAATAGACTTTGAAAAAGAGAAATGACGGGTGGTAATTCCCATGGCCGAAATCACCCTGCAAAAGTGAGATATTATGCTATCAGGAGCACTGAACAAACACACAAGATTACGAAACTCATCCAGACAGTTGGCGGAACAAATCCCTACCACCAGCAAGTTTCGAAAGCTACTTGGAATTGATGTGCAATAGTTTGTTTTCGGTGGATGTAAAAAAAAAAAAAAAAAAAAAAAAAAAAAAAAAAAAAAAAAAAAAAAAAGTAATTTTTCTGAAATTTTTTGTTGAATGTGCTTGACTTGTATGATAAGAAAACAAAACAGCAAGAGGTTCCCTGATAATCTGATAATCCGAAACCATCCAGGTTAGTAGTCAAAAATGTCTCTAACAGAGTAGGTGGATAAAAAACGCGGCCAAAGTTAGAGGATTCTACGGTAATCAACTTAGGTATAACATTTTCGACGACTTTTTTGTAACTTTTTGTTTTTTAGTCTATTAAATGATGAACAACTTCAACATAATATGGACATACCTAACAAAAAAATATGGACCGACTTGATGATCAAAAGCTAAAAAACTGATCTGTTTGAAGTCAAATAAGTAATAATAGTTACTTGATTTGGTCCTTACGCGTGCATAATAGTATCTGAAGTGAAATGCTGCGCAGGTGTGCAGTCGGGCAAATTTGTGTGAAATTTTTACAAGTATAGATTTACTCGTTATCCACTGGGACGTCCCGTGGACTGCATGCTTTTTCACTTACTCCCATTTTTTAATTTTTGGAAGTTTTAATTTTTTTCAACGTTTCAAGGTTTTATTTTTTCTTATGAAAATTTCTATTCGATCCTTGTTTTTTCATACTCTTTAGTTCAGATTTTTTTTCTTCAATTTATTGTATTTTTGGATTTGGGGTTTTCGAATGAGGGATTAAAGAAAAAAAACTACGAAACGCAGCATTAGATTTACTATCGGACAGATGTCTTACATTTTTGTTGAGTCAAGCTTTAAGACATGAAAAAGCCCTATGAAAAGCAAATTTTACGTGATTTGCGAAACCATTAATTTTTTTAATATCAAATTGAACTACGAGACCAATCTTTTTTCAAGATGCAAGAACGGTAAAAACTGCGTCGAAAATCTCAGCTTTCTAATGGTGTAGTCATTTTTTTTTTCAAGTATGGCTTCTTACAGAAATTTGTGTTTGAAAGCAGAAAAACGTGGATTTTTTCAACGAAATCAGCGCTCCGGCTGCCTGTTTCCGCTCTTGCATCTTGAAAAAATATTGGTTCTTGTAGTCCAATTCGCGATTGAAAAAATTCGAGGTGTCCCAATTTTCGTAAAATTTTCTTTTCAGAGGGTTCTCTATGTTGCGTGTTAATCTGAGGTAGTAACACATTCTCGTCTCGGTGAAATATTTTATTTTATATTGAAAAGAATACAAATACCCTTGCGGTATTAATGGCACTGCTCCACGAGACCTCGTAATTGCGATCCATATTGATTTAAACAACCAGCTAAATGAAAACGTGTTTATATCGCGTATAAAAGGAAACTCCGCGAAGGGGCATTTAATAGGTATCGCCGGTATAATATTAAATAACAAGAATGCTCGGTAAAAATTATGGCGTGATTCCTGTATGAGGTTGGAACTATGATTTGCGCGAAAGGTAACGCCCCGTAGCGCACCGTATCGTGGCGTGACTCCAGGAAGTGAAAGCGGACCAATTTTATTTATATTATAAAATACTCGAGGCGCGTATAAACGCGTATAAATTCTCGAGAAGAGCTCGGATGATTTGAGACTTGAGGGTTCCATGGTTGGGGAGAAGTGACCTTATAATATATGGGGGTGTCGGTTGGAGTTTCGTGCAAAGAGGATGAGTTGTACGGATCGTGAAGTTGGAGGCTGAACTATCGTATTACGAGTGGATCTTATTGAACGAGCAGGAGCAAAATTCATTGTACCTACGAGTACCTATACGCACAAATAGTAGAAAAAGTTTGATTTTTTTAATTCGTGGCTTTCAAAACACGAAAAAAATTCCAAAGCGAAAAACGATATTTTGAGCGGGGTAAAAGAAGTTCTGGGAGGAAATGGCTTTTGCAAATAACTTGTAAAATCGATTCCTGAAGATTGGTTTTGGGACAATTTGTATATCGTACTCATTGAGGAATACTGCAACATAAAATACCAAAATTGTGGGTAATCGCGACGGAAATGTTGGCCATTTTGCTAACTTCCTACTTCACTACTATTTGTCATATCAACGTCGTTCTTGGTATATTGTCTTCCTCTACTAGCTCTCTTCCAATCAAACAACGAAAAAACCAAAATTTTCGCCATTATTGGTTCTGAATATTCGAAAATCAGTTAATTCAAACGAGTTACTGTCTTTTCTGTTCCAAGTAGTTACCAAAAATAGTCAACTCGTTGATAATTAGGCAAATTTTTGGAATTGAGAACCACAATTCACTATTTATTGAGTATTTTCTGTACTAGTTGAAGTGTTCTCAGGATGCGTTTGTTTTACAATTAAAATCCAAGAACCATAGTAACGAGTAGGTACAGAAAATAGTCAAATCGTTGAGTACTTAGCAGATTTTTGGACATTGAGAACCAAAATCAACTATTTATTGACTGATTTTTGAACCATTTTCTAGGAAGGTTGAAGTGTTCTTATTTACTTAAAATCCAAAAAACATAGTAAAAAGTACAAAAATGGTAAACTCGTTGAGAATTTATCAGGTTTTTGGATATTGAGAACCAAAATTCAAAAAACCCGGTTGTATAAATGATCCGATGCACAGTAGTTCACTCAAAACATCAATTTATTGCACTAACGTATTTGGGGACCACCCACACCCATCTATGGACATTTCGGGAAGAAAATGTAGAAATTATGGATGTCACAAGGAAATTCACGTTTTTACGCATGCTCAGTAATTACTATCAGTCCGGGAGCAATGGTTTCCATAAAGGACCATTTACACCTCAATTCGGATAACCTCTGAAAATTACAACTACAACGAAATCAGATGGAAAATTTAGAAGTTTTATGCTATTACAAGGAATTCACGTTTGCGCATGCGCAGCAGCTACTATCAGTTCAGAGGTGGTGATTTTCATAGGGGACCATGTAAATACTAATCTGTATGATCCCAAAAATTTTCATTGAAATCGGATGGAAAATGTAGAAGTGATGGCTGTTACAAGGAATTCACGTTTGCGCATGCGCAGCTGCTACTATCAGTCCGAAGGTGGCGATTTTCACAAGGGACCATCTAAGGGCCGGGGGTACAAGTCATCGTTTAAACGGGGACATAGCTAAGCTTCGCTTAATTTTGAAATACCGTTTAAGCTACTGATCCCGTTTGGCGGGTGTACAAGTCCTTATCAGCTTGGTTTAGGAAACTGGAGTTTAGGAATCCAGAGACGACGAAGACGAAGAGGAAGAGAACAAAATGGGATGGAACTATAAAGGTTCCATGCTGTTCCATGTTCGTAACTGCAAATTTTTGATGAATTTCAAGGCAGAAGTTGAAATAAACATCAACTTCACGTTAATCAGGATAACCTAAAACCTCAATGTGAGTTTTGCTAAAATAAAAGTGAGGACGACTTTTACTTCAATCGGCTCAAAACCTTCATTTTAGCGTTTCTATTTATTGTAATACATTAGTGGTGAAAGAAAGGAGTGTCGAAAAATAAATAAAAACAAACCAACGATGAAAACGACGTATTAACTTTCATGATCGACCCAAAAGTCGGTTATTCAAGAAAGAGTCTTCCCGTCCAAGAACAGCGGTTTTTTGAAGATGTGGTGAGTACTTAAGTCATATTAATTTTATCCTATTTCTTATCATTAGAAGAAATTTTGCATGCCGAATACTTCCGACGATAATGTGAAAGTGAGTAGTGATAATTACTATTTCTTTCACTAGCAAGCAACCTTGTTCCGAATATTGGTTGATGTACGTAAATAATCATAACGATCGGTAGAATACCTGATAGAATGTATTACAAAAAAGCAATCCTACAAAACCAGCAAGTAGGTACCTAGAGCAACTTAAGTAGCTCGAATTGCTCGTAATACTATAGATGCATTTTGTTAACTACTTTCTTACGTCACTCTTCATCATAGTTACCTATTTCACAACTCTTATTATCACACCCAATTCATTTTTTTCAGGTGATTACCATGTTCAACTGAAGATACGTCTCCTACGAGGGTGCTGCCCTGTTCCCAATGATCATTTTCTCCTACCTTCCCATTTTATTTTATCAATACAATATTATTTTGTAGGTATCAATTATTGTGTAACTGAGTAAAGGACCTGACTGATATACATTTATTAAATGAAAAATCAATAATGTTTTGAGATATTCTGTATATTTTTTCCGAAAAATACACAAATGTACCTTTTTTATAATTTTTGTGACTTTACCTCTCTTGATTCCGTTTTTGAAATAACTATATTTAGTTCATTGAAACTTGAATAAAACTCTGGAAATTTTCTTATTTTAATGTTCAAATTGTTGAATGCTTTTTCCAACTAGTTATTCCTTGAATTTAATGCATACTTGTACAGACTAACTTCTACACTAAAATCGTCAGTGAATAATGGAACACAGCTGAACAGCTAGTACAATTTATTTAATAAAATTCAACCTCAACCAAAATACCTTACCACATTGGTAACAATATTTATTTTTATTACCCACTAAGCTGAGCTTAAACGGCCATCAGCGACCGTTTAACTTTAGTCTTAGTTTAGCTCATATCAGGAACTAAAAGCGTAGTTTAGGAACTTGTACCCCTGCCCTAAACTGCATTCTCCGTTTAAACAGTGGTTTAATCGATGAGTGACGTTTAAACGGGTGTTGTACCCCCGGCCCTAAGTAATAATCTGTATGGTCCCTGAAATTTTCATCGAAATCAGATGGAACATGTAGAAGTGATGGCTGTTACAAGGAATTCACGTTTGCGCATGCGCAGTAGCTTTTATCAGTCCGGGGATGATGATATCCATGAGGGATTGTCTACAGGATTCATGACAGACACATAGACAGACACGGAACCAAAATTGTTAAGGAAGGTCTAAAACGCGAAACGCGAGTGGAAATTTTGATTTTGGAGAACTTTTTTTCAACCTTGAAATGTGAAAATAAAGCTTCTGCTACCTTGGTAGACTCGGAAGCAAAAATAAACGATTATTATTATAAATAGGCGAGTATAATTAGATTTGAAAGTGGTCAAAAACAGTGTAAGTTTTATGGTTTCAATGGCTCCGTTTATGGGTGATGTTTAGACTGATTAGGAGAATTCTAGAATACTAAAACCACTGATGAACTAAACTTATTTTTATGAAATCAGATTCGTATAATAAACAAAATGCTGTGTCTACTAACAAATACTTCACAGAGTTCGGAAGCAAAATCATCTAAGAAACCCTGTAACAAACCCTGTATTACTGTCCTCGTAGGAAGTTTGTTGTGTTCTCGCCTGCAATAGAAAACAGTACATCTACTCCAAGAAGGTATGATGCTGATGATGATTCTTCAAGGCTTCAAATCAATAACAAACGAAAAATGACAAATAATTGAGTTACTGCAGTATTCTGCGACGTGTGCGGTGTGTTCCACGAAGAATCGTGGAATTTTGGTTTCAAAAGTACATTTCGGGGTTTTTCTCTAAAATTGGTTCCTACATACATTACTTTTTCTCCGTGTAACTTTTATTTTCTCGCCAACTAGGTAACTCCATTCAAGCGATTTCTCGTTCTAAACAATGACACCTGATGCCGCAGTTTTCGTTCATGAAGAGAACTGATTTTATCAAAACCTTGAGAAGACCCACCTAGTAAAACGACTCTTCCAATGACCAGGAAAACATAGCACCTCAGCTCTCGGTCACATGTGCTGATTGTCCTCGTTGCGATTTTTTTTCAATTTTCTTTCTTGTTGTTTCTAAACAGCCCGATGGACAAAATTCGGTTTCAGCGAAAAAATTCACATTGCCCGATTTTTTTTCCGTTTGGTTAGGATGGTCTCTACAAAAGATGTGGGAGAAAAGACTGGTGGTGTCAGGTGTCGCTGAGGGGCTGAAGTAAGCAGACGGCGTTCCGTGTTTAGCTCCTCGAAATAAAAAGTCGGTTCATTCATTGACCGCAACCTGGGAAATGGAGAATCAGCGAAATGTTTTTTTCCTTCATTCAAAAAAAAAAAAAAAAAAAGGGTAACGTCTGCGATGCCACTGACAATTCAGAAGCAATTATGCGGATGATTTTTTCGGGTCAAGGGAACAACAAAAAAAGTCTGCCAAGTGGGTGTGGCACATAGCTTCCTCGTATCCATAACCCGATATATAGATGATCCGATGCATAGTTGTTAATATCAAAACCCCAATCTCTAAGTCCCTTTCACTATCCTCATAGATGACCATCTGTACGCTAATCTGGACAATCCTAGAAAATTTCATCAAATTCGGATGAAAAAAATAAATGTTATGGCTGTCACAAGGATTTTACGTATGCGCGTGCGCAGAGGTTTCTGTAAATTTTAAGGCCTCGATTTTCATTGGGGATCATCTACAACCTAATCCGCATAATCCATGAAAATTTCGTCGAAATCGGGTAGAAAATGTGGAAATTATGGCCGTTACAAGGAAATTCACATTTGCGCATGCGCAGTGGCTGCTCTCAGTCCGAAGGTGGTGATTTTCATAAGGGACCATCTAAATACCGATCTGTAAGATCCCTGAAAATTTCATTGAAATCGAATGGAAAATGTAGAAGTTATGGCCGTTACAAGGAATTCACGTTTGCGCATGCGCAGTCGCTTCTATCAGTCCGGGGATGATGATTTTCATAGGGGACTGTCTACACCCCAACCCGCACAATCCCTGAAAATTTCATAGGAATCGGACAATGACTTCGTATAGTCATGCCCGTTACAAGGAATTCATGACAGACGCACAGACAGACAGACACGAAACCAAATTTGTTCAGAAAGGTCTCAAACGCAAAACGCGAGTGAAAATTTTGATTTTGGAGAACTTTTTTTTTCATCCTTGAAAAGTGAGAACAAAGCTTCCGCTACCTTGGTAGACTCGGAAGCAATAAAAACGTAAATTTTCATCTTTAAAATTGTAAAATGACATTCTTTGGTGGGCGATTCTCTCATTTTTGACACTGGAATAAATCACATTCCAGGTTTCTTTTAAACTTTTGTTTATTTTATTGTATATTTATTTATTTTATTTATTTTATTTTATTTTATTTATTTATTTTTTTATTGTATGTTTATTTATTCATAATAAATATTATGAATATAGTTACACGAAACATGCAGAAAGGTGTGTCCCAGTGGTCATCCTTTACCACAGTAGTTATTCAATATAAGGTATAGATAATTATAACGTCACACTTGTTCACTTTTATACTGTGTTCAACAGATCATCCGGCTGTCTTCTTTTGAGCCTTCTTGAAGTCTTGGGCAATGCCTGATTAGCTATTACGTCAGCTGCCAACGGGTTGGAATTATGCACCATGGTGTCGTGAAGAGTCGTTTAACCTTCACTGATCACCTCTTGTACTGTTGGTATATCCATGTCTCGATGAAGGCTTGCGTCGCTTACGAACCATGGTGCACCCGTGATCATTCTTAGGACCCTGTTCGTGTACACTCCAGGTGAGAACCAAAAAGAATCATTGAGAGCAAAAGCAGAGGTCGCACATCACAATCGCGAACATTGGAAATGAAGATTTTTCAGATTGACAGTCAGAGAAACGAATTTGTACGGGAATGGCTGAATCGTTGAATAATTCTTGATCCACTCTCCAAAAATCAGGAAAGTTTTATGCTCGTGCAACTGGTGAAAAAAAAAAAAAAATTGGAGAAAATTTCAACGCTTTACGCTCATACATTGAGACGTGAATATTGGACGAGCAATTCGGTATCTAACTTAGGAATGCCTAGTGACAATTTCATCTAAATACCTCAAACGTTCAAAGAGATGAACAGTTTTTTCAATTATCTCGAAACGGAAAAACGCATAAGAACCACATTCGGAAACGATGTAGTTGAATTCTTATTAACTAGCAAACTAACCACACACATCGAAGTACTCAAAATATCTATGCACACCCGATTTGACGGTAAGTATTTTATCTCTGTAAATATCATTTTCTGTAAATATCATTTTCTATTATCATTTCAGTGAAACGCGCTATTTGGGTTTATAGGTACATTGAAATAGGATGTATAGAACAGACTTTTGAAAAATTGTCGTAAAAAATTTTTTGACCGATTTCAACTGAGACATAGAGATTGATTGTGTCCACATGAATAGAGCAAGTCATTCAATTATGCATTGTTGTCCAGTTTACTTGGTTTTGGATAGATTGAGTTGGCTTCCCTGGACGATTCGAGCATGGAGTTTTTCTAATAAAGTGTCGTTTCGGAATCGAAATATTAAAATTGATCTGATTAACCCAGGATATTACAAATCTATTCTCGATGTTTGATCAAAATCTTTCCAGGTTCAAAAAAACTTAACAGGTTGTGGCGGAGCTGTAGCCTCAGGATTGAAAATCTCTGCCACCGACCAGGTCAGACGGGACTAGGACATCCCATACCTAGGCTTTTGGAAAGAGTTAATCAACGAGGAGAAGGAGGTTTTACAGCAGGCGGATCGTTAACTTGGCAAATGAGGAAGTCGTTACCATGACCAACAATCCGCGTTGATGAAGGTATATCGGGGCGTGAACTCGAAAACTCTTCGAAATGGTCGCCCGAGGTTCTGCCCCCGGGGGCCCTCCAAGCTCCTGATGGACCTTCGGTAACAAGAACAATCATCATTATTATTCCGGAGCGAATGGGAAGCATGAAATAGATCAGCCTTACAAAAGCTTTGTCGAGGGGAATTACTCCTGATGACTCCACAGGATTTCGTCTTCGGGCGAAGGATCGTCTAGGGATCCTTCAGGCGGTGGAAGATGGACTTCTCAAACGCCAAGAAGGTCAGAGGTCGGTTTTACAGCTCACGATTTCCCTACTAAGTTAACTGTTGATCATATTAATCAATCCAAAGGCACAGGTGAAACACCTACTGCGCTCTTTGCTTTTCCTGTTTTGATTCCTTTTTTTATGGATCTTCCTCGAAGTTGCCTTCAGGGGCACCCACGTCCGATCCTACTGTTCGAAGCTTGTACGTCTTCACCCACCTCACTGTCAAAAATGCCCACCGTAACTCCCAAACGTTACCATGCTAAACACCACCTCCATCAATCATTTTAAATCATTCGATTCCGGTAAAAAAAAATCAAGTTTTTTTTTGGTTCGGCCATCTGTATTAACGAGTCTGCCTTCATTCAACATATGAAACTACTCGTTTTATTTGTCCAAGTTCAGGCGTGGTTGGAAAATATCTCAATTCGCAAATTTGAATCTTTATTAATGAATTTGCCAAAGTATCAAGCGTAGAAAAGGGCTTATACTCGGACACCTGTCAGCTTCAGGGAAAATTGATAAAATGAAAAAATTAAGAGAATTCACGTAGAGATGATGGATTTTGGTTTATTATTTTGAATAATAAATCTTTGGAATTGAGCAAGAAAAAATTCCCACCCCCACCCCACCATTCTCAAAATTTGATGGTTTACGTTTCAAGGTTGAATAATAAGGTTCAATAATTTTTTTAAAAATCCGTCCGTCAGCTAAACGGTATACGCCGTACTTTCCTTAGTTACCATGGACAGATTTTGGTGCAATTTGGTACTCATGGGCTCTATGTGGGGCCTAGTTGGGCCGCTTAGCTTTCGGTTAGTGTCTTCACTTCCAAGCGGTGAAGAATAAATAATTTCTAAGCTCGGAAACTTTCGATGTGATGAAATGAAAATGTGAAGCTCAATGAAAATATTTTTGATTATGAAAATATTGTTTCCAGCAAATTCTTGGAATTTTTCTTCATGCAATGGCCTTTATTGGCAACAACATTTTGAACAATCATAGGCAAAAGAAATAAAAAGAGCTGAATTGTTCTAAAGTTAAGCTTCGATTTCGTGAAGCAGGTCTTTTGAAATTTTTCTTCAAATAATGGCTTTTGGAAACATTTTGAATAACCATAATGTTAAGGATGATTCTGTCGGGAATGATGGGATGGAATCACCCTTTTTTTGGGCATTGTATAATAATACATTTATCCACAGGGTGCTATAGTATATCATTACATACTAACATCGCATTTAAATTAAACTCTTAAATATTCACATGTGTGAAGAAAATTTCAAAAATAAACCTGTTTGTAGCGGTGTTATGAGTTGTTTTCGGTGGAATGGTTGGACCAGATTCGGGGTAATATTATTAAACAGTTCCTCACGTACATCTCTGTACGCTGGACTAAGCATGACCATGTGCTCCAGAGTTCCCTCATCCTCCTCACAAACTTGGCTCAATGGGGTGTAAATTTGATTTAGTAGTTAAATTTATACATGAAGCTTGACATATCCCATTATTCGAACGGAGCCTACGGAGCTTGACGTTCATCATGAAGACAAGCTTTGTATTTGATACTTCATGATTGAACCAAGGTACCAACGGTTGTACCGGATTAAAAAGTTATAAAAAAAAACCTTTTTCTGATGATTTATATTGGTTTATCCATTGAGACCGATAATACTTATTCATGGGAGAAAATAAATCTTCTTTAGGAATTTTCATATCAATGCAAGTCCCCCTTTTCCCTCCTTCTCTGGCAAATTTGTCTACCTTCTCGTTGTAACAAATACCACAGTTACCTTAATCCAAATAAAATGAACAGATATCCCTACCATATCAAGTTCTCTCAATTTAGTTAATACCCTACCTATTAATGGATTTCGTGCTCTCCTGGGACCACCTCTAAGTAAAGTAAGAGTACTCAGTGAATCCGAAAACAGCGCCACGTCCACTCTAATGCTACTTATGACGCATGAAGCAACGACTGTAATGCAAGTAGAATACCTATTACGTCTGCACTGAAACTAGAACACTGATTATACAATTTAAAATTTTCGTGATAAGAATTAGTTACGTCAAAGAGTGCACATCCAATGTTGTTCAAATCCTAGGAACCATCAGTGAAAATAATGGTATGATTAGCCCACCGATTGTATAAATATTCAATAGTTGCTCAAAGTTGCTGGATAGTTTTGTCCCGAAGTACATGCGCGGTGGTGGATTAATCTTACGTCCATCCATTGGCTTTTGCGAACCCACGATATTCGAAAATGAATGCCTCCCAAGATTTCAGACGATCGAATGTTCCAGGGTACCTGAAATCGACTTGAAATCGATTTTGAAGCCCCCTGTAAAAAATATTCTCGATTATGGAAATATTGTTTCCAGTTTCCAGAATTTTTCTTCTTGAATGGCCTTTTGTGGCAACAACATATTGATAAATCATAATATGCAAAAGAAGCTAAAATTTGACTTCGTGAAGCAGGTCTCTTGGAATTTTTCTTTAAATAATTGCTTTTGACAACATTTTGAACAACCATAATATTAAGGATGATACTGTCGGAAATAATGGGATGGAATCGCCTCTCAAAAAACGAACTTCCCGTCTGCTCAGAGTTTCTGGATAGTTTTGTCCCGAAGTACATGAGCGGAGGTGGAGGGATGTTGAGCTGAGATGACGCCGGCGGGACAAAGTGGCCACTAAATCACATCCTAGACGGGGTCCGAACACTGACAAGGATTGAGTAATGCGCCCCGAAGGCAAACCGAGATCGGTCCTTCTTATTCATCGACGCCATTTTAACGCCAATTATTGGACATAATTGGGACCTCCGGCCCACCCCATGAAATTCAAATTCGGGTGGCTGTTAACCCTTTCCTCCCCTCGTCCAGTCAAAAGTGTTGGGTTTGATTGAGTCCAAGGAGTTCTCGGATGATTATAAAAACACCTTTGGGTAATAACGAGTCTCGTCAAATACCGTGAACGTGGAGGCCTCACGTCCTCCGTATAAATTGATTTCAATTAACTGGAAATTACTGACTGCATGTTAGCCGCGGACACGGTTATCAACTACTGTAAAATTTATTGAAATTGGGTACCCAGTATGTACTTACTACCTACCGATCTACCCATTCACCTTACACCATCTGAAGGAGGGGCAGAAGTGCAATCAACTTGTAGGATAAATGTCTCCTCAATATACAGTTGTTGGGGAAATGAAATTGAAGTGAAGGGAATGAAGGTTATTGAAATTCGAATAATTTTATAGACCCTTCTCTTCAAATTATGCTAAAAAAAACTGCTAGTCTGAAAGAGACGTGTAATTCCTCCTTCTTTCATAATATTGTACCAGTTTTAATTGTGGGGGACTAGACGAATGCAAGATGTTCACGATCAAACTGGAAGGAGAAGGTGAGGATTAAGAAGAAAATATTAAATATTAGGTCTGAAAGTCTTGTGATGCGAAAGGAAGGGATTACACCCATTTTTGGAATTTTCTACTTTGGAGGAAGGATCATTCGGTATTCTCCAAATAATACAAAATTTGATCTGTTTTTTTAATTTTCATTAAAAAAAAAAATTTAATTCAATTTTTTCAACTATTGGGCAACATGTTGCATTTTGTATATGAAAAGAATTCCTAATCAAAAGTCCGACGTAGTGGTCTTTGACACACAAATTACAGTCGTCGACACTGTTAAATTATTCCTCGTTAGTTACATTAGGGTAGCGGTCTGGTGCAGCAATTGTCTACGTCAAATTATTCCTAGATGGTCAGGTTGGGTGGAGTTATTAGGCTACACAACTACACCTCCATCACAATTTCTCCCTGATCACTGTGAAAATCCCACATGGAACTCGTTGTGCAGATAAACACTTAATCGCCTTTTCATCTTGCTATTAGATCAACTAAAAAACCCACCGAGCTAGGTGGGCAGTATAGCTTCCTGATGTACGTTGGAATATGATCCATTTAGTTCAATAAATGTAGTTGTACAGATATAGAGCTGAGGATATTACGATAAAAGTGCGAGTTTACAATCATAATGGGGGGTGTGCCTGCTTTTTTTCAGAAATTTTAATCGAAAGTAGACCTCATTCTGAGAATTTTGACACCAACCGTTCTCTTTTTGGATGAGTAGATTTTTTTTCTATGATTTTTCAAGGTTCGAATGTTTATGACGTCACGCGCTCCTCCCGTCTGGGCGACTCCGACGTCATAAATATTCGAAACTATGAAAAATTATAGAAAAAGGTCTTCTCACGCTAGAAGGTTGTGGTTGGTGTCAAAATTTTCAGAATGAGGTCTAGTTTAGACTAAAAATAACAATAAACAGTTTTTCCGACCCATGCGCACACCCCATTGACAAGGTACATCATAACAGTTTTTTAATTAGTTTATCAGAGTTCTCGTAGGACAGATATAAATAATATATTGAGGTTCAACTATACTCATATGCATATTTATATGGTGTGTTTTTTACTTCCGAATCTACTAAGGTAGCGGGAGCTTTGTTCTCACTTTTCAAGGTTGAAAAAAATATTCTCCAAAATCAGAATTGCCACTCGCGTTTCACGTTTCAGACCTTCCTGAACATTTTTGGTGTCTGTCTGACTGTCAGTGTGTCTACGATGAAATCCTTGCCACAGCCATAACTTCTACACTCATCTATTGTGAGGACCTCCAAATTTATAGAAGACACTGCGGAGGCGCAAACGTGAGAACCTTGCCACAGCAATAACTTCTACTTTTCTCACCCAATTCCGATGAAATTTTCGGGGATTATGCGAGTTTGGCGTGTAGATGGTCTCCTATTACGATCATTGTCCCTAGACTGATAGTAGTCACTGCGCATGCGCAAACGTGTATTTCCTTTAACCATAACTTTATTACTTTATTAGCAAAAACTTCTACATTTCCCATCTGGTTTCGATGAAATTTTCATAAATTATGCGAGTTGGGGTGGAGATGGTCCCCTATGAAAATCATGGCCCTTAAATTGAAAGTATTTTGTGCGCTTGCGCACACTCACATAACTTCTACATTTTCCAACAATATTCAGAGATTGTGCGGGTTGACGTTTAGGTGTTGCCCTATGAGGGTGGTGCAAGAGAAAGTGCACTCAAAGATTGATGTTTTGAGTTAAACAAACATCAATTATCTATGCATCGGGTCATCAATACAATCGGGTTATAGATACGAGGAAGCTATGTGCCACACCCACTTGGAAGACGTTTCTTCTATCTTTTAATGTCAAAATCGTATGACAGGCGACAAGAAGCCTCCAGCTTAGTGGGTACCTACAAAGATAATCAGCAATTCAGTTTGTAGCTATTTGGACTTCTTTACACAACCTCGAGATAATGACCGATAAAATAAAACCTTCTTATGAAAGTGAACGACACAAATTTTTAGCCGCTCGCTTCAGTGAGAGGTTTGACTCTTTTATCGTAAGTTCTGTGAAGGATTGCCATCGCGTGGAGAGTTGTCGAAGATTTCTATCTTCCTCAGAGTTCCTTCCACGTGAGTCAATGGTAAGTAATTGGTATACTCGGAATTAGGAGGCGGTATAGGTATGCATATTATTAGCTGTGGTCCCTCCTCAAACATTCTCCTTTGACAAAGAGGGACTTTTGACATTATTCCCGTTGAAAGCAAGTTATATTCAACCTTTAAAAACTCAGGCTAGTATGATACCAAAACCAGCAACTCAACACTTCTTCTCCTTAGCTATTATTGTCGTAGTAAGAACCGGAGTCCATAAAAACGTTGTACATATTTTGAGTTATAACGGACGATACTTCCTGGTTTCATAACCATGCAGATATTGAGATGATACAGCATACCACAAATGTTTTTCTCTGATTGATGATGATTGGAGAACGGACTTCATTTACAAGCGACTAAAAATCGTGCGTCATACAAATTTGCAAAGCAGTTTTCGCATTTTGCGCTTCGTTTACGAGAATAGTTACCTACAAAAAGGGTCATAGCAGGGGTTGCGTAGGTATGTTCTGAAATTTCTCGAGGAATCAAAATAATTATGTAAAATCTGAAGTAAGTTGGGCACTGTAAATTCACACAGAATAACACAGACTTACAAAAATTGAGTTGTTGAGTGATGAAGTTGATGACTTTCTTGGTAGACTAAGTGCAACACGATTGAAAAATCTCTTGCAATGTTGTGGATGATTTATCCTCAAAAGCCCTCACCGGTCCTGATGAAATCGGTGCTCATGAAATCGGGCCCAGTTTCAAACTACCCACCAAATTTGTCCAAATAGTGTTTATAGAAAATTAACGACAATTAGAGCTGAATAAAAAACTGAACCATTATCAAATAGTAATCTATGATAAAGTACATACTATGTAACTTGCACAGTGCTCAAAAGCTCCTATTCTCATCACAACAGGAAAACGCTGCGAATTATTATACAAAGATTTATTATTTCTACATAGATCACTCGTCTGCAAAGAACACGGCTTTGCTATTGTCACTACCTACCTACTTCACAACAAACTTTATTTGAAAGAAATGAACGCTTCACACTCAGTTTGAAGAAATAAAGAGTTGTGGGTGTCTTATTAGGAAATTTGATTACTGGTTGCTAAGGATGCAAAACTGAGGATGACTCGAAGACATTAACAACGATCGCATTTCGCTCAGCTAAAATTTGAAAGAAAATTACGCCTTTTTTTGCACTCATGTTTCTGATTTATCATGTCCAACCCTTAAGTTCTCACAGGGAGCGATCGGTTGGTCCTACAGAGCGCTGGGTGGTCTCATTCGATTCTAAAAAATCAATACTATTTTAAATCGATTAAAAAACGATATCTTTATTTCGAAAGTGTTTGAGTTAGGGCACTGTTGAAAATTACAACTCCTGTTTTTCACCTCTCATAAGTGACAACAACAACCCCCTCTGGGGCACAACTAGACCCCAAATGGAGCTCATATACAAAAATTAATCAAAAACGGTCCATGGGAACTAAGGAAGAGAGTTTTCGAGCTAGGACACTCTTGAAAATTTCAACCCTTAATTTTCACCCCCTAGAAGCGACTGACATCAACCAAAAGCTAGACCCCAAATGGAACCCATATACCAAATTTGAACCAAATCGGTCCATGGTAACTAAGGAAAGTGGCGTACGGCGGACGGATGGAAAAATTTTTATTCGATTTTCGGATTCTACGTCCCTTGAAACGTAAACCAACAAATTTCGAGGGGGGTAATTTTTTTTTCTTGGCCGATTCCGAAGGTTTAATATTGAAAATAATAAACCAAAATATCAAAAAGGAGAACTGTGAGAAGAATGGACCTGGTGAGTGGAAACGGTGGAAACTTATACTGTTAATGGGTGTGAAAATACCTTTGATCGTGATTGGAAACCTTCAAATCGGGAAGCGAATAGACATAGAAAACCCAAAAGACACACCAATTTTCCTGGGGTAACGACTTTTCTTCAACGGGCATATTATGCTTCATTATGCATAAAATGTCGAAATGACCATTAGCAAACAAAGAAAGGAAGGAAGGAGGGAGTGCCTGGCAAGAAACATCATACGATGACACATATGGGAAAGAAGAAGAAGAAGAACGTCTCTGAGAGCTAAAAGGAAGATTCAAAATTTGAATGTTGCTAAAAAGCGCATGAAACATCTCTAAGGGTTACGAACGTGGGGGTGGACGTCCAAAACAATCCATTCTCAAGTGTTGTTTTCAAATATCACATTTTTGCGATTGCAATACTTTCTCGATTTTGGAAAGTGGCGCTCATATATATTGAGATGCACCCACAGAGATACCCTCTTGAACATACTTCTATGAATAAGGCATCATCTTGGGTGGTTGTCCATCGTAATTATTCCACCTATGACCGTTCACTCGGCCGTGTCTTCCTTCGTCATCCTCCTGTCCAAACATGGTTGAGCCCGATAAAAACGAGGAAAATAGACGACGAAAACTGTACAATAATCTCTCAAAGAGAACGTGCATGAAGTCACCATTGTCTTATTGTGTAGTTGAGGGAACAGCGGTTTTTTCAAAGAGACCTGTCCTCCCAAGGGTGAATACACTTGTGCGCGAGAAAAAGTAGTCTGGGAGTTCATCAGGGTCCGTGGTTTTTCTTCAGAGCCAATAGGCACTGCGTTCTTTTATGAATTATTCCTCGCAAGGGTCAAGAACCTCAGACGTTACTGAAGAAATAATTCTTACAAATTTTACAGTTACATCTAAATAGGGACGGATACACAGTCAAATTTTGATGATTTTCGGTTGTGTCGTGATTTTTGCTCATTATCGAAGATCGAGACGGTTTGTATTCTTCATTCTGGTTCTCAAGCAACAGGAGTGAGACATTCACCTACGCCAAATGGGGTGTCAAACACCCCGAAACAGCCACACATGTGCTTTGGGTTGGCTCAGTCACAGTAAGACCCAGGTGTGCCAAAAAAAGTTTTTAATCCACAAAAATTAAAGTTATTTCACTTCTGAGATTTTTGTGTGTTTTTGACCTTTTACGCCTTGAAAATTACCATTTCCCGTTACACTAATTGAATTTTCAATTCTCGCAGCTTCCTCGCATGTAAGTGAGAGCGTAAATGGGTATCAAATAACTAAATGGAAAACTCGGTCCTTCGGGCCTCGCCTTACTGCTCAGGGCTTTTGGCTGAAATTCAAGAGAAATGGAACTTGCTCTAGCCCCGCTTTTCGGGGGATTAGGGATCGGGTGGACGTGTGGAGAATACCCTTCCCCTTCCCACGTAACGTTTTTCGGGTAGTTAGTCCAAGGCTAGAGCACGTTCCATGTTAAAATCGATGCGATCAAAACACGGTTTAGGCTATCATGCATTGTCAGTTTTGGGACTATTTGAATAGCGTTGAAAATGACGTAGAATTCCGCCCCTAATTCTTAGACCTGCCCGAGTCCAAAGGGCCAAAAAAACTCAAGTAAGCTCCTGGACCCCCAGATGGTTACTGCTCAGAGCCCTCGGCAAAAATTCTAGAAACATGGAACTTGTTTTAGCCGTGTTTTGTTTCCTTTTACTAGAATTTGTTCTGTTGTTTTAATTTAGCTCTTTATGGCCTGCTTTGCAAATTGCTCGTCATTTCATTCACCTCTTGATGTCTCAAAGGTATTGTTATTATTAAGAAATCATAAGCTTCTAAAACATCAAAGAATACATCACAACTGAAAGCCCACGTTCATTAAAAAAAATGCTTGCATACGAGTCTGCAACACATTGGGACATTTTCATGACAACCACTACACAACATGGTAGTGAAGTAAGGTGTTTAGTAACCCAAGCATCAAAGTTTTCGTGACGATTTTTCAGTTCATGTGCCAAAGCAAAGACATGAAAATGTCAAAAATCTCGTCTAGGTTTCAAGATCCTTTGATTACATTCGTAAAATCCAAGCCAACCAACAACATCCACTAAATAGATGTTGGTTTTTACCGCAAATGTTGTTTACAGTTCTTTTTAATCGGAGGTAAAGCTCAGCTTCGTCCATATTTACAGCTGTTTTGGCAGTATCTAATTTACGCTTTTCAACGAGTGGTGAATGATTTTAGTGGGATGAAAACTAACGGCGATACATTTTCCTAAAAACGGGTCGGTTGTAAGTGAAAATTATTACAAAATCCCGCGCTACTTTCGTTCCACGATTTCGTCACGTTTTTGCCCAGTTAGGTGATGGCTAAAGCATTTTCCATGCTAAAAAAAATTCATAAGCGGAGCCACGTTTTTTTTGCATTAATAACAGTTTTTGGTGTTGTGGTACGTGAAAAACCACGCAAAAGTAAAACCCTAACTTTCAGCAAAAAGTAAATTAAAGTAAAGTAAATTGTTATACAAAGGTTTAGTATTTGTCTATATAGATCACTCCCTGCAACGAACTTGTCAACAAAGATTGTCGCCAGCAAAGATTGTCAACAACTACGAATCATAGATACTACATACCTACCACGTACCTACAGAGATCGCATTTTGGTCAGCTAAAATTTGAACGGAGAATAGGCGTCTTTTGCGATTCACATTGGTGTTTCTGATTTATCTCTCAAGTTTATTTAACATTAAGTACTCGTAGGGAGCGAACGGTTTGTCCTACAGAGCTCCGCGTGGTCTCTAAAAATTTCTAAAAGTTCAATACTGTCTAAAATTTATGGAAAAACAATACCTTTATATCGAAATATTTTTAGTTTGGGCGTTTCCAAAATTTCAACCCCTAACTTTCACCCCTTAAAGTGATTGACATCAACCAAAATTGGAACCCATATGGCAAATTCCATCAAGATCGGTCCATGGGAACTAAGGAAATGTTGCGTAAATACACTCAGCTTGGACTCTTGATAATGAGAAATGAATGAATAGCGTTGAGAAAAATATTTTCCTATAGAACATTGGACATGTTGATATTTTGTGGCCCGAAAGTATCGATACTCATGCCAAACGATACATGGGAATACGATACAGTATCGATACAAAATATCGATGCCTTAGTAACGATACTTATCCCTAGTTCACAACCTTCAGTTTTCCTCCTCCGCAATGCTCGTCACATTCAACGTGAGATGCGAGTTTGTACCGTTCGAGGATTCCTCATTTTATCGATTTCCAATTTTGAAAAATAAATTTACCGCTCCTCAAAAAACCTTCACGGCTCGCCCCCAAGTTGTAATTTCCACTTCGAAACAAAACGAAGAGATCAGGAAGAGAAACATCGTCGGGAAACCGATATGTGAGACATGAAGGCGAAGCGTGGTTTTGCACGTGCGAGCGATGCGAGCATTAAAGTGCCGTGGCACGAACGTAGTCAATCAGCGGACGACTCTTAAGAGGGAGCCAAACATTCAACTCAAACACCGCACAAGGCGCCTTTTTGTTTAAGTCCTTTTTTTCGTGGGAGCGGTTCTAAAGGGGGAGCCTTTTGTTTGCTGGTCCTACAAAAGATGGCTTAAACGTCTGTTTGACGTGAGGTTAGCTATTTTACCATTTTTACCGGGCGCTCCCAAGTCGCCTACTAACGCCTGAGACTGCGAGCTTAGTAGCCAGTGGAAGATCTCCAGGCGACAAACTCCCTCTGGGTTTAAAATTGTCGGGTTTTCGCCATAATCTTGTCAAGGTTGAACCGAATGGAACTAAACTCGGATTAACGTTTTATTTGCCGTCACACAAAAGTGTATAACAATGGTCATAAAATGGTATACCTACTAAATAATAAAAACTAGGTATATAATTAACAAAGTGAATTAGATTTAAAAAATAAAAAACACAGGTACAGAGAAGACAACTCTCCAAGTCTGGACATAACATTTCGTCCGAAATACCTAGCTGATCACCTCCAACGGACCTTTATAATTAACCTTTAGGGCCGTTTTCATCAACAATTTGATCGAAGTACGAGGGCCGATTTAACTACTGAACAGAGAAAATGGGTTTCACCAGAGGCGATCACTACCTTCCTCAGTTTATCCGGCGTTTGAGCGCTGAACGCTCAATTTCAGCTGGTTAATCGGTTTGAATATGGATAGCGACAGCGAATACACCCCTAGTGAGGACAGCGAGGGTTCTGAATACCTGTATCCTATTACTGGAATACTTAACTGCTAAAAGCTTTTTAAATCTTCTAATGTTTTCTTTAGAAGATCTGAAAAATTATTAGGCCCATGAGGATGATTTACGTCTCCTAAGTCAAGTTGTAGGCACCAAGCAAAATAGCATGATAAAACCAAGCCTTAATTATCATCGACGTCAAATGGATAGTAGGCTATTAAACTGACTAAAAAATGCTTAGTATCCCAGTCGATGTTGATCCAAAACGTTTACAATGCATAAAAACGTGTGGATAATATAATTGTTAACTTATTTAAATAAAAAACTCACCAATTTCGTTGAGAAAGGGGATTGAAGTAGAGAATGGCAAAGCTTCACTGACAGGACTGGCCAGACGGATTGTAGGCAACGATACTCACTGAAAACACCTCATTATTTCAGTCGATATTTTCCCAAAACTTTTATAGAGTATAAAAAACGTTTTTGCTTCCGAGTCTACCAAGGTAGCGGAAGCTTTGTTTTCACTTTTCAAGGATGAAAGAAAAAGTTCTCCAAAATCAAAAATTTCACACGCGTTTCGCGTTTTAGACCTTTTTGAGCAATTTTTGCTCCGTTTCTGTCTGTCTGTCTGTCTGTCCGTCTGTCTGTCTGTGTGTCTGTCATGAAATCCTTGTAACGGGCATAACTATACGAAGTTATTGTCCGATTTCTATGAAATTTTCAGGGATTGTGCGGGTTGGTGTGTAGACGGTCCCCTATGAAAATCATCATCCCCGGACTGATAGAAGCGACTGCGCATGCGCAAACGTGAATTCCTTGTAACAGCCGTAACTTTCACATTTTCAATCCAATTTCAATGAAATTTTCAGGGATGTTACAGAGTAGTGTTTAGATGGCCCCCTATGAAAATCATAGAGAATAGTTTTTCATAGAGGGATGGTTCTCTGTGAGAATCTCAAATCCTATTCATTACATTACTAGGCCTCAATAGCTCAGAGGGTAGCGCATAGAACTGTACCCCAGGGGTCGCGGGTTCGAATCCCAGCCGAGGCTACGTTTGTGGAGGCCGAGGAGTATTTTTTTGATCCAATCACATGCATCTACTCACTTAATTTTTCATCCGAATTTAATGAAATTATCTAGGATTGTCCAGATTAGCGAATAGATGGTCCCCTATGAGGGTAGTGAAAGGTACTCAGAGATTGGTGTTTTGAGATTAACTACTGTGCATCGGATCATCTATATAATCGGGTTATGGATAAGAGGAAGCTATGTGCCTCACCTACTTGGCAGACTTTTTTTACTTATGTAAATAAAAAACTTACCACTTTTGTTGAAAAACTATACGAAAGAAGACAACGGTGGAGCCGCCTCAATAAAATTAAATAAGAAATAATGATTACCTATCATCAGTTTTACAGACAGATAGAGAGAATGCTCATTTGTATGATGTTTGAACAATTTAATATAGATACTGATCATAGTTTGTTTTGCCTCGTCTCTTTCCCGGCAACCAATTAAAATAATTTTGTCGATTATCAATGCTAGTAGTTGGTGAGAACAGGTAAGTACCTCATGGGATTAAAAATTCCAACAAAAACCAATGCAAGTAGACATTCTTGGTCGATTCCAAAGGTTCATTATTGAAAATAATAAACCAAAATAAACTCCAGTTTCGGAGGGAAATTGAGTTTACCAGCAAGAAAAAATTTGGAGGGCAACAACACCCAACCCACCGTTTTGAACGACATCACCTAACCGTAGCATTTTTTGGAAATAACCTTTTTTAGTATTGAATCATGGTTGTATAGTTGTAATAAGGTGAGTGATAAATAACCAAACCTTAGTGAGATCACTGGTAGTTACATAAGAAAACAGTTTTTTGTCGTTCCTGAAAAATCGATGAAAGTGGGTTAGGCTGAGTTGCATCTTAAGCGACGAATTGTGATGAACAAATTTTTCAATAAACTTCAACTCATATGAACGACCATTATAATGTTCTCAAATCAACCCGCCAACTGGCTGTATTGATCCTGTATAGATAATTTGTCTACAAAGATCACAGCTTTACAATCGTCACTATTTATTTACTGCTTCCGAGTCTTCCAAGGTAGTGGAAGCTTTGTTTTCACTGTTCAAGGTTGAGAAAAAAAGATCTCCAAAATCGAAATTTCCACACGCGTTTTACGTTTTAGACCTTTCTGAACCATTTTGGTTCCGTGTCTGTCTGTCATGAAATCCTTGCCACAGCCATAACTTCTACATTTCTCACCCGATTTCGATGAAAATTTCAGGTATTGCGAGGGGTGGCGTGTAGATGGTTCCCTACGAAATAAAAGGCCTTAAAATTGACAGTAGCTTCTGCGAATGCGCAAATGTAAATCCTTGTAACAGCCATAACTTTTACATTTTCCATCTGATTTTGACGAAATTTCTCAATATTGTTCAGATTAGCGTGTAGATGGTCCCCTATGAGGGTACTTGGAAATCGATGTTTTGCATCGGATCATCTACATATATGGATACGAGGAAGCTATGTGCCACACCCACTTGGAAGACTTTTTTTCGTTTTTTAACCATAGGTACCTACTATTTATCTACTAGGGCATTTTTGAAAATTTCAATCAGTAGGATTTCAAAGGGAACGTTCAAAATTTCAACATTTTTCATTCAACTTTCAACAAAACTTCCGCTACCTTGGTAGACTCGGAAGCAAAAATTGAAATTATAACTTAAGTGGGAGCTATCCTAGCTGCAGGTTCTAAAAATCAGCAAATTTTCAAAACTAGAGCTACAATGCTTTACCAACTAGGCAGCTGTTTTTTGTTCCCCTATGTTATCCAGGGGTAGTAAAATTTATTAATGTTGATTGGAACTAGCTACCGTCGAAATAAACAGTAAAACACCAGAAGCTAACTCAGTTCCACCGGTCGAGTCAACAAGTGTTTGAGCCTAAAGAGAAACTAACGGCAAAAAAAGGCGCTAAGACGTTTTTCTCCGAGATGATTTATATACATAAAAAACGGGATCTAGTCGGCACGGTAAATCATCGGCAAAGGCCCGTAGGCACAGCGGCGATCCTTGAGGCCATGCCTGGTGCAAGCGATCCTGAAAACTATACTAGCTGACGTTATAAAGACCTTCCCGTTCCCGCAGTACTTACACGAGGAGCGAAAGAAGAGCGATCGCTCCTATAAATCCGCGGTTACCTGACGTCTCGCGGATCACATACATTTAAAGCGGAGAACATCAATCACTTGCAAAGGAGCGAAGATACAAGGTGGATCCTGACGGGAGCTTCTATGAGGCGTATTAGCATAGTGCCAGTTCTTTTTCATTGCCTTCCATCTCGAACGGAGATTTTGTTTATTTTTCATCTCTCTTTCGGAACTAGAAGAAAGTTTGAATAAGTTGTGAACGTCTTCATGAGCCCAAAGAAAGGATCTGTTCACCCCGTGGGCTCTGATTAGGCACAAATCCAGTCATCAGTCAGATGGGTTAACTTAAGTATGCTGACGCAACAGAACGAATTTGACTTCAACAACACTTGGAGCTGTCTACTATATTTTCTTCAGTGCTAATACAACCAATTACTATTGTCAGCCTCAAATCCATGGGATGAAGAATTTTGAAAATTTTCTTTCATTTTACTATGACTAAATAAAATCAAATGTTCAATAAAAACTGTCAAAAAATGTGATTGTTATAAAATTTGCATAATATTTCTACAAAAAGTCTACCAAGTGGGTGTGGCACATAGCTTCCTCGTATCAATAACCCGATTGTACAGGGTGTCTACACTCAAGATGGGCATAACTTCAGGGTTCGATTCTACAATGTATTTCCAACAAAAAATGTCTCGTAGCAATTTTCTCTTAACCCACTCAAAATTCCTTGAGTGGGTTAATTTTCACTTTGAAGTTTTTTTTCGCGTTTTCGACTTCACGGCACTGACATGGTCATAACTTCCCTTATTTCTCCTGAAAATTCAAATCTGACTACACCGTTAGAAAGAGCGTTAAATTACCAAGCTACCTGGTGCAAAATCAAAATAAACCGGCTTGAGTAAATGGTCCCCTCGATCTCAAAATGGCTTGTCGATTTTGGTATCATTTTCTAAAAAAGTGTGCTTGTTTTTTACCATTCAAACTTCATTTACTCTTTCTTTTCGAATGTTGAACAGAAAAATTGATAGACCGCTGGAAAGCTGACAATTTGAGCATGTTTTCTCCGAAGAGCGCCCATCGAAATGGGCAGGGATTTAGAGTGAAAACGTAGGTCGAAGAAAGTCAAGTTTCAAAAAAAAATTTTAAAATTTGCTTTTTGACTTGATTTTTTGAAACTACTTTATTGTTGAAAGATTTTGATTTTGCACCAGGTAGCTTGCTAATTTAACGCTTTTTCTAACGGTGTAGTCAGATTTGAATTTTCAGGAGAAATAAGGGAAGTTATGACCATATCAGTGCCGTGAGGTCGAAAACGCGAGAAAAAAAACTTTAAAGTGAAAAAAAAGGAATTTTGAGCGGGTTAAGAGAAAATTGCTACAAGACATTTTTTGTTGGAAATACATTGTAGAATCGAACCCTGAACTTATGCTCATCTTGAGTGTAGACACCCTGTATAGATGATCCGATGCATATTAGTTAACTTCAAAACATCAGTCTCTAAGTACCTTCCACTATCCTCATAAGGGACCATCTACACGCTAATCTGGACAATCCTGAGAGATGTCGTCGAAATCGGTTCGAAAATGTAGAAGTTATGACTGATACAAGGAATTCACGTTTGCGCAAGCGCAGCAACTGCCTAATATTAGTCTGAGGGAGATGATTTTCATAGGGGACTATCTATACGCCAATCGGAACAATCCTGGAAAATGTCATCAAATTCGGATGAAAAATGTAAGTGTGATGGCTCTTATTTTACTACTTACTTTTACGTCTACTGTAAATTTTAAGGCCTTGATTTTCATTGGGGACCATCTACAACTAATCCGCATAATCCCTGAAAATTTCATCGAAATCGGATGAGAACTATAGAGGTTATAGGCTGTGGCAAGGATTTCATGACAGACACGGAACCAAAATTGTTCAGGAAGGTCTGATACGTAAAACGCGAGTGGAAATTTCGATTTTGGAGAACTTTTTCTTTCAACCTTGAAAATTGAAAACAAAGCTTTCGCTACCTTGGTAGACTCGGGAGCACAATGAAAAAAAGGGGAGGGGGGAATCTAAAATATTATTTCCAGCTATAAATACGAAGTAAACAAAATATGAGGATCCACAGCTTGGTAATAAACACTGTTTTTTCCAAGCTGTAGATCCTTTTTTTTCAACTTCACATTCATACCAGGAAAAGATATTTTAAATTCTCCTCCCCCTTTATCCATTTTTTTCATTTTATCTGCAATTGCTCTAAATCTTCATTTACCACCAGTTATGATGGCATTTTTAACTACCGTAGACTGCGGTGATAGTGATCAATTTCTACAGTTTTTCCTTAAAAACTACCAGTGTAATAATTTTAAAAAATCTGAAAAAAATAGTTTATATTCTCCCATATCTTATGAACAGTATCCTATATCAAACTTTGAAATTCCGTTGAATTAAGCTCATTAAAAAAAAATTAAATTGATCAGTATCACCACCCACATAGGGGGTGATAGTGATCACTAATTTAAAATCGAACTTGAACAATTAAAAATTGTTTTTTAGTACCCTGAGGTAATAAAAACCCTCTAACAACGAATTTCAGAACAATTTTTATTGAAAAAGTAATGAAAACCAACTCTAAACTTATAAGAATCAGAATAATGCCAAAATTCAAGACTCGTAATATCCTCTTCAGTATTTATTATTATAATGAGACCATTCGTGGCACATGTTTGGTAACTGACAAGAAACAACTTATTTTAAAGCACTTGTTGCCAAAAATAATGATGGACCAATCACTTTTTGATAGTTTTGGGGCATTTCGGCCTTGATCACTATCACCCCCTGGAAATGAGTTGTTTTTGTTTTTAACAGATAACCAACTGTAGTAACACGGAAAAAACAAACTAATTGCAGATATTTCATGCTCACCTCTAGTAGAAACAAAATCTTTTCGTTGGAACTTCACCACACAACACCCGACACCGGCACAACAGAAGTTACAATCACAATGTCAGCTGAGCCCGATTTTGAGGTTTGTTTATTTCCTTATCAGCTACCATGGTAACCTAGACTATCGGGCGGGAACGATATCCTCTCAGAGAAGACATTGTTAAGAACACATAACACGACCTAACTTTCCATTCAGGACTGTGTGGAGCGCTGCAATCGCATGCAGATAAAAAAAGGCTTGTTGATCAGTATCACCCCAGTCGACGGTACCTGATTGTTAATTGACTCTGAAGTGATGTTCACTGGGTAAGACATCCTACGAGCCCTGAGGAAGGTGACAAATTTCCCGAAAAATTGGTAAAGGAGGAGTTTTATTCCCGAAGACCTCATTCCCGATCAATTTGACGGAGAATTGGTTCGTAGACTTTCCCAAAAATCTCTGGAAACGTGACCATAATTGGATGAGTTCTGTACTTAACAGTGCAGCTGGGACAAGAAAAAAGTAGACAAGGAAGTGCACAACTGCTAAAACGGAGGATTCTTCCTCACAATACAACAACGTGATTATTCAACCGAGGTTGTTGATTGTTGACTATAGTAGTGATTAGCATGAACCAGCACTCGAGTTGTCGATTCGCGACTCCCCACAATCGATCTTTTCAATTGGCACCTTCGATTCAAACCCGATTCTGTCCCAACGAGAGCTCAAAGGCCGTCTCCGATTTTCGATGGTGTCGCAAGGTGCCCGCCAAAAAGGCGTGCATCATTATGTAAGGTCGGTTCCCCTCACAATGGATCAACCTTTCTGTCACGTACAAACACGGTCACATGAGACTTTTTGACTGTGAATGGCAACTCCTCCCACGTGACAATTCCAAGCCTTCTATTATCTGAACTGGATTGCCCACCCGCGATCCTTTTCGATGGGTGATTATCGGAAATTGGTCTCGTGTTCGTAAGTAAGAGTGTGAAACCAAACCATGGAGCTCCGAGATAATCATGGACGATGACTCGAAGTATGGTCATGATTAACGATACTTGATTCTTATTATGATCTTAATGATAAATTTCCTACCTTGACAATCATTTCACATACCTTGAATACACCAGCGTGCATGTAACGTAAGAATAATTTAATGTTTTATAATAATTAGAGCATGAAGCAAAGGATTTGAGAGTTCACTCCCCCACCCAGCACGGAACTTTGTTCTTTGTTTATGGGGTAGTTCCTGTCCACAAAGAATCATCGCTTTGAGAAAATAGTTTATTTATTTTTATATTATGATTTTGCTGTTCGATATCTTCGGAGGAATACGTTTCATTTTCATTTCATTTCATCTATCTATCTAACTAGGAAATATATTTTTGCGCGTGCGCAGAGGCTATATCAGTCTGGGGGCAATGATTTTCATAGGGGACCGTCCACACGCCAATCCGCAACAATCCCTGAAAATGACATCTAAATCGGGTGAGGATTGTAGAAGTTCAAGGCTGTGGCAAGGATTTCACGTTTGCGCATGCGCAGCGGCTACTACCAGTCCGGAGGTGATGGTTTTCATAAGGGACCATCTACACGCCTACCTGCACAATCCCCGAAAATTTCGTCGAAATCGGATGAGAAATGTAGAAGTTATGGCTGTGGCATAACTCGCATAGACAGACAGACGGACACACAGACAGACGGACACACAGACAGACAGACACACAGACAGACACGGAACCAAAATTGTTCAGAAAGGTCTGAAACGTGAAACGCGAGTGGAAATTTTGATTTTGGAGAACTTTTTTTTTTCAACCTTGAAAAGTAACAACGAATCTTCCGCTACCTTGGTAGACTCGGAAGCAATATGAACGTTTTTGGGTGGCTTTTCCGCCCTTCTAAAACCTCGGTTGAAGTGGTATTCAAAAAACACTATTTATGAACACATGCCAACAATACCAAGATAGTGATTTGACTTACTGTTAGTGCTGAGTTTTGCTGATACGACAGACGCTGCTATGAGGTGATTCCTTTCAATTGTTATCATAGCAGTGAACAAACAAACGGATGTTAAAGATTTGAGTAAATGCTATGAGAACCTTATACATCTAAAGAAAATTCCGCCAAATTCCAAACCTCCTCCAGGCCCAAATATTCTCAACAACCATTCCATACATAATGTACATAGGAATCTACTGACCTACCCCTTTTGACAAAAACCACCCTAAATCTACCTGTTTTTCCACCACAAAACCATCAAAACCCACAAGCCTCAGTCGGAAATTTGAAGAGCTATGTTACACTAGGGAATACATCAGTGCTTCAGTTGTTCCTAGTAATAACTAGATTAAGCCAATGTTTCATCAGAACATCTTCGAACTTCTCCACTCGAAATTCTAAGTCAACTAACTATAACATACACGTGTAAACCTAGATAAAATTTCCTACAATAGGGTGTGCGCCTGGGTAGGAAAAACTGATTATTGTTATTTTTAACCTGAGGTGGACCTCATTCTGAGAATTTTGGTACCAACCGCGACCTTCTAGCATGTGTAAATCTTTTCCTATGAATTTTTAAAGTTTCGACCGTTTATGACGTCACAGTGGGCCGGGGGTCCCCCGCCCAGGCGAGAGGAGCGCGTGACGTCATAAACGGTCGAAACTTTGAAAAATCATAGAAACAGATCTACTCACGCTAGAAGGTCGCGGTTGGTGCCAAAATTCTCAGGATGTAGTCTACTTACGATTAAAAATCTAAAAAAAATCAAGGCGCACCCCCCATTTGTTCCTACTTAATTACTCCTGGCTTAAGTAACCTAATTAACTGGCTTTCATATCTTTCATACCATCTTCAATTTACGAGCAAATGATATTTTATTCTTGTTGTAGCTTTCCTTGATAATGATGAAATGAATGTCGAAACGTCGGAATGCAAGGAGCACTCCAATTAAACCTGACCGCACCTCGATAAATAGAAGACAATTAATCTTCAATATCTACGTATATAGATAGATATATACCCATCAGATATACCCATATAGAGGACACCTCAACCCATATATACAGTATAGATACAGTAGTACAGTAGTATATAATATATACTACTGTACTACATATATTATATGTGCCTCAACCTGGGTTTGAAAAGGGACTATATCACAGGCGGAGACGTCATCCAATAAATAATTTTCAAGACGAAGGTGCAATCATTCCATCCTTAACTCATCATTATTCTTCACCCCCACCTTCATCGAATAATTATCGAAGTCATGAAACAATGGTTGATTTACCGACTATTCATCCTTCAACCAAGTTTTCAGCAATTAGGGAAATATCTCCCTTCCATCTTCTTCCGACGCGACGTCTGACTCGCTCGTCTAGACGTGGGCATCGCAGCTTCGTTATCCAAGATTCTTTCCGATCCTTCGAAGGAATTAGAAATTTCTATCCAGCTATAAAAATCTCTTTCCACGTCCTTCTCCGCCCCATTGTTCTACTCCATCATGTGGGTGGGCTCGTTGCGCCTTGAAACGAAGAATCACTCGGCAGCATATTCAATGACCGGCACAAAACCCATATGCCGACACTTATTTTGTAAATGGTGAATGAAAAGTGTGGGGATGTGATTTACTGTCGAGTCTGATTCAATACGGAGATGAATTATTGTTCCGGCTTATGACTAGTAAGTGGATATTCGAGTTTTTTTCCATTCTTCCTCCGGCAATGAGTACCTTCAATTTCAGTTTATTCCCCCCTACATCAACGGTAAATTTTTATAATGATCGTTGAATACTATTGCATTCAAGATAATCAGAAGACGAGTGAGTAAAGCGAAAATAATGTGAGAAAATACGAGAAATAAATAAATAATTGCTCGAGTCCGTATAAAGTGGATATCAATCATGTAGGTGTGGCGTCACCAAGGAATCTTTGAATAGTGAATCATAGCAGCTCATTGAATACATTTTAAACTTTCCTTCCTGCGCTAACATATCGTTACTCGGATTGAATTTATACCCACCCGTGCGTTGCACAGGTGGTCTCGAATATTTATCGAGTAGTCCATAGACACCAATGTGAGACATCGGCTGTACAGACCAAAAGTCCTGTATTTCAACCATTTTGGAGCTATGGTGAGAGGAGGGGGCTTTTCAATTTTTCAAATTTTTAATGTCTGTATGTCAGTGTGACTATGATCAATCCTACAGGTTTAACTACAAGAAATCATGATTTGATTTTGGAAAAATTTTCAGAGCAGCTCTGGACGGTCTCTTATGTAATTCGTCAGCATCGGACAAGCAGCTTTGGGCGCAAGATTTTGTTCAAATATGGAAGAGGAAGAAAGTACAGTTGATGTCACCATGGTTCAATCAGCAAGAGCCACAGAACATGTGAAAAATAGAAAAATCATCACAATCGCGAGCGTCTTCACGAGTGTTACTAACGAGTATTGTTAGTGAAACTGCATCACGAAGGTTAAAATCAAGTTTGGTAGAAAGCGACGAAAGAAGAAGGAGGAGTTTATTTTGTCTGAAACAAACAATGGGTTGATTTTGTTAAATGATGCCCAAGAATACCAAAATTTCTTTTTGTGTTCATTACTTTGAATAATGGTTCTTTAGGGTTCAGCTGTGGCCGAGCGAGTTCCGGCATGTGTCTCTGGAGACGAGACTCGGGAGCATATTTTCGGGTAAGCCGGCCGCAGTTCCCCCTCGTTCCAACCCAGGGCGGTGAGGCCAATGGGAAGCCTTGAGCGACATCATCAGAACAAGGAAGACAGCTGATGACGTCCGCGACGCCAGGAATGGCAGTTGGACGAAAATCCAAATTGAAATGGTTGTTTACTTACTTACTTACTTACAAGTAAGTAAGTAAGTCATTCTTCCGTATCGTACTAACAGCGGTGACCTATCTTTATAAATTGAAAGAGCATGATAATACCGTCTTGTTTATGGCAGGTAGCTAACCTATTTATTTAGCTAATAATAGATGGATACTTTTACTGCTAATTTGAGGAAATCATCATTTCTTACCTTCTTTAGAGCAATATAGTCGAGTCAGATGGCAGCAAATTTATTCCAACTGATGAAATTGCGGAGATAGAAGTCAAGTTACAAATCTCCGAAAAAATATCGGCACCCTCATATAATTTAACAAACTTCAATTTGATTGATTCACCATTGCTAACAACTCAAAACTAATGGGCAATTGAAGGAAATCGGACAAAATAGAGAAACTAGCATGCGCATCCTCCGTAATGAAAATGCAATAAGCTTTCCATTGCTGTTATAACCACAGTGAACCGGTGACAAGGTTGTAACTCACGATCAGAGGGAAATACGAGCAGAACAGAATACGAGAGGGAAATTTCCCCGTGCTTTTTCCCCAAAATATCCATGAAACAGGGAAACGTCCCCACCAAGGCTGCCAACTTAAGGTGAAAATGAGTTGAGTAGCGCCTGAGCGTCTTCTCAGGCTCAATCAACTACGAATACGGACAGTTGAGTCGAGGCCAACCCTCAACTCGGATGATTGAGGGCTCGCACACACTCAAGCCTTGTCTATGAATTCCGTCCCTAGAATTGCTATACCCCTACTACCACAGCATCAGCCAAGGCAAACAATTGAGGAGCTGTTTCGTGACCTCATAGCTGGAAGTGCCCTTACCGTTTTCACGGACTGAGAATAGTAACATGGAATGGCTCTGGACCAGGAAGGGATCTTCTGGACTGGTTAGCATGGAAGTTGTATCCAGTATTATTATTCTTATGTTATGTTCTTGAAATGCAACGAAAAATTATTCTTTCCTTGAATTGTTTGGTCACTATCATTGTTAATTGTCTCTTTTAACACTTGTTCGAATTCCTCCCTTTTGTTTTGCAAGTTGAGATCATAAGCATGGAAGAAAGAAGATAGGGATTTGCTTACTGTCTTCTTCCATGTCATGAGGGGATGGGTTTTGACCGCCCTCGGTTGGCAGTACCGGTAATGGAACTGTACCGGTAATTTGGAACGGTTACATCTTTGTCACTGAAACCGTTGGAACCGTTCCAGGGAAATACCTGGACTGACACACCCCTACTTGGAAGATGAGCCATGGATACTATCAAATCAATCCCACATTATCTCACTACCAATCAAAAATTCCTTATCAACCGGTAAGCAAATTTCTTAATCAAGGAATTCTTCATTTCTTAGAATAGAGTGTGAAGCGTTTTTTCATCTAAATAAACTCGACTATGAAGCGAAAACATGTTTGGTAGAATGGTGGTGACATTGGCAAAGCTGCACTTCTTAGCTGGCACTTGATCTACACAGAAAAATAATAAACCTTTGCGTAATAATTTGCTGAGTTTTTCACTATTGTGGCCAAGCTGTTTGCCTGACTAATATTCACATCTGACGCAAATAAGTACCGTAATACATCTTTTAGTGAATAATGTAACTTATGGAGATGGAACTGTAGGCGGGCTCAAACAAGATCCCCCTTGATGAACTATGGATTACACCCATTTAGAGACGACTTTGGGAATTTATAAAAATGATGTAATAATTACAACAATATACCGGAAATTGAAGGTAGGTGACTCCCGTTGTTACCACTCGTGTTCCTCGGAGAACAAACATCTGTTTTCGCAAGAACAGATAAATACGAGAAATAAATGAAGAAACGGTGTCTGCGAAACGGGAACTAATGATATCGTTTAATGGGAAAGAACTTATCGGAATGGACGCCCCTCCCGAAGTGTCGAAGAGTCATTAATCTACTTGTTGATGAAAAACCCATTTATCTCTCCACCTGTGGAAAATTTCGTGGAAAGGGGATTGAAAACAATGTCTGCGAGAGGGAAAAGGGGGATATCGTGATATATGAACGAAAACGCGGTGTTATGTTATGACGTAGAGCCGTTTTTCCCGGGGAACAAATGTCGGTAACTTTTACCGACGATGCGGTTTGAGGGTTGACAAAAGGTTGGAAGGGTGGTTCAATATTTGTTCAAAAACGCGGTTTGGACGCGGGTGCTATCTAAAATTGGATGCCAATGACTAATGACTAATTGATCATTGTGACATTGGAAAATACGTGATAAAATCATAACTGATGATGATGAATACGGAAAAGGTTATTTATGATTAAAATAGGAGATTTTTTAAGCTGTTGGTCAGTCAAAGCCTTGTATTTTCGTTGGAATCAATCAAATATACTTTTTATATCCTCATTCCAAATTGGTTTTTTTTAATCTGTTAGTCCATTGGCCTGGGGTCTATTGATTTTTTCTCGATTGTTGGAATCGTCTTTCCGAATTTATTTTTCCGATTTTTTGGCCCATTCAGAGCCTTGGTTTGTTTTCTCGATTGAGTCCAGTATGGGACAAGAATGTTGAAATCTTCATTCCAAGTTAGTTTTATTTTTATTTTTTTATTCGTTGTCCATTTGAAGCCTCGTTTTGACCCTCGATTGAGTCAAATATTGGGAAAAGAAGGTTGAAATCGTCTTACTGAGTTGATTTTCCCGAGTAGTTGGTCCATTCAAAGGTTTGTTTTGTCCCTCGATTTAGTCAAATATTGGAAAAATATAATTGAAATCGTCTTTTCGAGTTTATTTTTCCGATTTGCTGGTCCATTCAAAGCCTTGTTTTGTCCCTCAATTGTGTCAAATGTAGGGAAAAGAATGTTGAAATCGTCTTTCCGAATTTATTTTTCCGATTTCTTGGCCCATTCGATGCTTCGTTTTGTCTCCTGGTTGTGTCCAAATTTAGAAAATGTTCGAAAAAGAAGGTTGAAATCGTCTTTCCGAGTCGATGGCCCATTCAAAGTGCCTAGATTGAATACATTTTTATAAAAACTTGAAAAAAAATTATAAAAACGAAGTTTTGAAACGTCATTTTGAGTGAATTTTTTCGGGTTCCGTGGACATACGTAATTTTCTCTTCAACAATTTTTGGGTTCTTCTTCCTTAGAAATGTGAAACAATATTTTTAGAAGAGGTTTTTAAGTATTATGTGCCATATCGGTGAGGCATACGTCATGGTGGGGAGGACGATGGCTTGGCAAATTAGTGATTTAATCTTCTCATTATTGAGTGGCATGAAAAGTGTACAAAATCTAATAAGTTTGCGTATGGCAACGTCGTTCGTCTTTTTGTTGGTAGTAGGTAGGTATGTGTTATTTGAATGTTAGGCGTTTATCATGGTGGATTCTAAGGTGTTTTTCCATAATCGAGTCCGAAATATTTCACTGAAGGGTAAATTTATATTGCAGAGCTTGTAGTATGTGGACCATGTTACCTTTGGATGTATATACGTAAAACCAAAAATGTTAAACTTCTTCTTGTGGTTTTTAGGGATAGGTATCGATACCCGATATTTCAAAATATCGATACTTTCTTACCGATAATTGATATTTTAGTATTGATGCTACACTATCCGATATTTTCGGATATCGATACTTTGGATCAGATATATCTAAATATAGAATGTCGATGTAGTTCTCGCGGAAAATTCAACGTAATGGCTAAAAAATGCAAAGATGAAGAAGGTGGAGAGGCTGTTAGGTCTTTACTCGGATTAACTAATATTATGGAGAAAACAATAATATGTTCACAGTTCGTAATAATTAACGGTATGTTGTGTAAATACACTCAGCGTGGACTCTTGATAGTAAGAAATGAATGAATAGTGTTGAAAAAAATATTTTCCAAGAGAATATCGGATATGTTGATATTTTGTGGCCCTAAAGTATCGATACTCGATATTTTGAGATATCGATACAAAAAATCGATACTTTCGTAACAATATTCATCTCTAGTGGTTTTCCTAGTAGAACAAAGTTGCCACTATCAAAAATAATTGAGAAAATTATGTAACTTGAAAAATGCAATTTTGAAATGAGGTTAAACAAATGTTTTATTTTTTAAATCTTCTTCATCCAACTCCAAAGGTTCATTATAGAAAATAATACACCAAAAGAGACTGCAGATTAGAGATATGAATAAAACAAGACGGGCTGAAACCTTAGGTAAACTTTACATGAAAACGCTCAACATCTTCCTAGGTGACTTTTTTCGTTTTTATAAATCTCACCCGACAAATGAGAACCACTTTAAGAAAGTCAACACATAATCTGAACCCTATTCATAACGTTACGGATATTGCTCCGAAAAGGGTCGCCTCCACAAGAAAAAAAACCGGGGAAAAAAAAGCCTAACCTCCTCGGTTTCCAGTGATTCAGGGTTCTTGGCGATGAACGAACCTGACAAATGGACGGACATACACCTGTATCGTGTTCGCAATACGTCATAACTCCCGAGGGAGGACGGCGTTAAAAAATTAACCGGATTACGTGAAATTCGGGAGACTTTGGTGAATTTTTTTCTCTCCGTTTTGACAAATTGGATCGAGATGAGAAATAAAATGCCTCGGAGGACGGAGTTACTTTGGCTGGGAAGAATCTTGTGTTTTACGAACCAGACCATCGCTCAGGAAAAGGTTTCAACTATCCAGAGATGCGGTATTTTATGGACTCCTCCTCCCACACGGCTTGTTTTGTTGTCATTTTCTTCAAAAAATGAGTTAGATTCAAAAAAAAAAATACAAGGACCATCATTAACATTTACTGCAATAGTATTTACCAATATTAAATTGATTTTTAGGGCAAGTTGGTAATTGTCGTTCATTTCAGTGTCGCCTAATCAAAAATAGCTGCGTGAATAATTCAATAATATTTGAGAAACAATATTTCACTAGAGAAACAGTTGTCCCGGACATGAAGGTCATGAGGGTAATGAAACTGCTGATCGTCTTGCCAAAAGAGGATCAGAGTCCCTGCCAATAGGGCCGGAACCGATCCTGGGAACCACCAATAGCTGTTTACGGAACGTGGCTAACAACTGGGAAAGGAATGAGCTAGTAAGATACTGGCAAAACCTCCCAGGTCTAAGACAGGCAAAACTATTTGTGACGTTCTCAAAGAGACGGGCTGATGAACTCATCGCTATGCCTAAAAAGGACGTTCGAATACTTGTGGGTCTGTTAACAGGTCACTGCCCACTTCGATATCACCTAAAGAAGATAGGCAAACTAACAACGGACATCTTCCGCTTCTGCGATATGGAAACGGAGGATGCCGGACATATAATATGCTACTGTGAAGCATTGGGTCGAGCTAGATTCACAACACTCGGAAGTGATGTCCTAGCCCCTGACACCATCTCAAAGGTGACCTACACCGACCTCCTCCAATTCGCTAAAAAGTGGGGAGAAGGGGTTTTCAGTAAACCTTTCCTTGTAGGCTAATATAGCCTGGAGGCACTCCACAATAGACCTCATTAGGTCGCAGTGGAAGGAGTTTGTGAATCAACTCACTAAAGACCTCCTACTTAATTATAAAAAATAAAAAGTAAAAAAAGAAACAGTTGGCGTTTCCCGGCTTTTCAAAAGTAACAAAAAAACGTCTACCAAGTTGGGTGGGCAGTATAGCTTCCTCACTCATTGTAACATGGACGTATAGAATCAGTTGGCGAAAAAATTATGATTCAAAGAGTTATTGAATACCAAAATATTGGCGATAATATGCGGGATAGGGTTGCAGGTATTAATGTTTATAATATTTTTATAATTTTTATAAGGTATTATAGTTTAAAATATTTTGAATTTTCAACGTAGAATTTTATTTAGCGGTCCACCGTCTAGGACCTAAACCACACAATCCCTGAAAATTTCATCGAAATTGGTTGAATAGTTGCGGAGTTTTGGTTGTAACAATAAATTTAAAGTTCGCGCATGCGCAGCGGCTATTGCTTGACCAATTTGATTGAAACTTATAGGGTGTCTCTTAGAAGTTAGTCCCTAACTAACCTCCAAATTTGAGCAAAATCGGTTCATTAGAAACCGAGAAACCGAGGTTCCAGGAAATTCACGTTTGCGCATGCGCACTCGCTCCTATTGGTCCGAAGGTGCTGAAATTGATAGGGGACCGTCTAGTACCTAACCCGCACAATCCCTGAAAATTTCATCGAAATCGGACCACAGGTTAGTATAGTTTTGCCCGGGACAAGGATTGACCACAGACAGACCGACAGACAGACAGACCGACAAACAGACAGACCGACAGACAGACAGACACGGAACCAAAATTGTTCGGGAAGCTCTAAAACGCAAAAAGCAAGTGGAAATTTTGATTTTGGAGGACATTTTTTTTTCACTTCTTTCACGAATACAAAGCTTCCCTACCTTCGGTAGTGAGGAAGCAAAAAGTTATATTATTATAAATTTTCCATTACCACGCACCTTTTTGCCATATCACAACCATGAAGAGCCACAGAAACTCATATTAAGTACATCGAAAAAAATCAACTTAATTCAGATATAATAAATTAACACCACAACTCTCAAGATATTGTTTCAATTGGTCAACATTGGGTCAAAACAGGTAACTAGCTGATTGAGAAGGGTTTAGTGATGGGCGATACATATCAATATGAGTATAGTATCGAAAATCTTCTTTCGATACCAAGTACATTTGGTATCGAATATTTTTATTCGATACTAGTATAGGTATCGAGTATTTTCCCCAGTGTCAGAAAATATTAGGATATTAAGGAAGCAGTTCTGGTTGGGAAGTTTTCCTTCCCATCTACATCACCACTCTTTGGTCATTCGTTTGATCTTATAAATAACTTTTACGTGTAGAAATTACCTGTTAATCTTGTTGAAAGTAACATCATGAGTAAAACAAATAACGTACGGGTTTAATAGTGTTTTTGACATTTTCATGTCTTTCCTTGGCACATAAACTGAAAAATCGTCACGAAAACTAAGCAATTCTTGCTCACGCGACCAATAAATAAATAAAATAGACTCACTGTGTTGCGTAGAGAACAATCAACTGTTTTCTTATTTTGATGCTTGAACATGAACTAACAACCTTACTTCACTACCTTGTTGTGTAGTGGTTGACATGAAAATGTCCCAATGTTTCTTCAATTTTCAGAATTACTCTAGTAGTAATCCCTAGAATGTTCATAAAAATGTTGAACTTCTGGTTTCAGCAAAAAATGCTTCAGGTGCAACAAGTCATCAAGTTTTGCCTTTTTCTATTGGAAGGGGGCCGCGATAAGCAGAATCAAGAGTGGCATCTTGGTTCGTTTTTATTTTTAACTGCTTTGCAGTCAGTGTAACAGCAGAGTTGATTTATGGGTTTATGGTGCAAGAATCGAGGCTCATTGCTTCCAATCATTACGACTCGATTTGGTCTTGTTGCAACAGGACATTTCGTTGGATATGTACCTACTAGAAACTTAGCAGAGGTTTTAAACTCAACAGATTTGCCACAGTTACATACAGTTATAGTAAAAGGTGAGGGGTTTCGTTGGAAATTTTCCTCCAGACATCAGGAATCCCAACGTACGACTTGGCATTAATTTTCCCCATATCTCTATCCTACTCCATGTAAGAGAATCCTCGAATAGGAAATACAACTTTTATAGAGTCAAAGAGTAGAAAAAAGCAAAATAATTAAATGACAGCGGTGAAAAGTTACCGAGAGGACTTTCTTTGCCGTCACAGGGATGATCTTTCCTTCCTTATTTCTATCTTGTTATTTCCATGTTATTAGAAATTAATTCGGTGTGTGAAAAAGTACTCATATGATTCGATACTCTTCAGTATCGAATATTTTCTTTCGATATCTTAGTAGTATCGAATATTTTTGACATTTTCATGTCTTTGCTTTGGCACATAAACTGAAAAATCGTCACAAAAACTTGCTCACGATACCAATAAATTAAATAGACTCACTGTGTTGCGTAGAGAACAATCAACTGTTTTCTTATTTTGATGCTTGGGTACATGAACTAACAACCTTACTTCACTACCTTGTTGTGTAGTGGTTGACATGAAAATGTCCCAATGTGTTGCAGACTCGTATGCAAGCATTTAAAGTTTTTCTTGAATTTTCTGTATAGATCACCCTCCTCTATAAATCCCTCCCTACCAACCTTCTAGGGCATTTTTGAAAATGTCAACCCTTCATTTCCATTTGGTTGGTGGTTGGGGTTGAAATTATGAAAAATGCCCTAGTAGGTAGTAAGTACCTACGGTTAGTAGGAAGGGATCTATACAGAAGGGTGATCTATATAGAAAATTTTGTGAAAATTTGATATTGTTCATCACTAGAAGGGTTTGATGGCCCACAAGAAAACAACAATAGGTTATCGTACGGTTGGTAGGTAATACTTTGTTTAGAGTTTCTCGGTCACTCGGCTCTAAAATAACTAACGGCTACGTAATAACTATAAACGAGAAAATTTTTGTGTTGTGTCTGCGATTCATGTCTGAATAAATTGCCTGGATTTTTGGGAATTCCATAGTTGTTCGTTTGAACCAACCTCTTTACGCTATAACGATTACATGAATTTGTTTAAAATAATTATTTTTACCATTTTTGGATGTTATCAAATTGAAAAGAGACCTATTGTGTGAGGCTTCACACCTGAAAACGCGTGCTGCATCGATGGTAAAATCACGGAAACAAATCCAGGAACCTGTATGGAGCAGTCAATTTTTGTGGTCACTGAGTGAACTGTCCATAGAAATAGCTTTGCTCACCTACACTGAAAAATGATTCTTGCAGTGGTGAACATTATTGGTTATCTCAGGTATCTAACATTATAAGAGGTGAAAGAATATCACTCTCTCCTCGAAATCATAATTATTAAAGGTAGGTAGACATAAAATGAGCCCATATACCAAATTTCAATTAAATCTGTTCAGGAAAAGAGTCGCGTACGGCGTAAAAAATTCTAACATGGAACATGTTTTTGCCCTAGACTAGACAAAACTAACCTAACTTCCCGAAAAACGTTACGCGGTCACTCGCCTTTTGGTTTATCATTTTCAATAATGAACCTTTGGAATCGACCAAGAAACAATTTTGTTTTAACCCCCACTCAAAATTTGTTGTTTACGTTTCAAGGTTCGTAGAATCCAAAAATCGAATAAAAATTTGGCCGTCCATCCGCCGTACGCGGTACTTTCTTCACTTAGCATTTAACGATTTTGATGAAATTTGGTATGTAGGCTCCATTTGGGGACTAGTTGTGCCCCGAAGATTTTGGTTGATGTAGGTCACTTCTAAGGGTTGAAAAATAAGGTTTGAAATTTTGAAAACGCTCTTACTCAAAAAATGTTTATATAAAGGTACCTATTGTTTTTCCACCAATTTAAGATAGTATAGAATTTTTAGTATTTTTTGTGACCACGCGGAGCTCTGTAGGACAAACCGTTCGGTCCCTACTAGAATTTAAGGGTTGGACTTACGATAAATCAGAAACACGAGTGTGAATCGCCATAGAGGCCTAATCCTCGTTCAAATGTTAGCTGACCGAAGAACGATCGATGTTTTTCTTCAAGTTGGTTGATGGTAACAATGGCAAAGCCGTGTTCTTTGCAGACGAGTGATCTATATAGAAAAATAATAAACCTTTGTGAATTAATTTGCAGCGTTTAATGAATTATTTCTTCAAATTCATTTTCCAATCATTTGTAACCCGTAGCAACGATGGTAACTAGGGAGGAAACATAATAAAAGGGGAATCCTGTCACAATTTTGTATTATGTTGACAGGCACGTTGGTTTCAGCTGAAGATCTGAACACGGTTCATCACATCTCTCAGTACCTGTAGTTCTATTCGTGAATCTCGCCCGTAGCTGCAGGCAAACAGTTCTCGAGCTGTTAAATAGTAACAGTGACACAAGATCCGGAACCAAATTGAAAGGAGTAAAACCCCCTGATACGTCACATTTCCACACAGTAGCTGCTCCACGCGTGAAACTAGCAGCTCCGAACGCACGTCAGGCTCATTTTTTCCTAGGACGTCGTCCCTCCCGTGTTTCTTTCACGTTATCGAAGTCCGAGCGGCACGCGCTTGTCACCGTCACCCTCAGAGAAAGCTCTCCGGCCCCGTCGCTCAACACGGATCTTCCTCGCGGGATCCTCTCCCAGGAGGTATCTAAATTATCTCGTTCCCTCCTCCTCGGACGGGTTCCCGTTTTCCGTTCGAAAGGTCGGGAGAATGGGACTGTCGTTGAAAGTGGAGAGCGGAAAGCACTTTACGTTTTGCCGTTTAAACCTCCATTCACGGCGTGTAAACTACCCTTTTACACCATAATGACGGAGTATTTTCGAGCTTTCTGCCACCCTTTTGATTTATTACTTCCAATAATAATAATTCAAGATTGAGTGAGAACCAATAAGAGTAGGTAATATTGCACAGAAATGAAATTTTTAAAAGTTTTCAGTCATGCACCTCGATAATCTGTAAAGATTTTCGTGTAGTAACGCAAGCTTTCCAGGGGACGTCCCATTGGATGAGGAGTAGAACTTTCAATTCTAACCAGTAAACTATTGAACATAAACATAACTTCGATAGCTTAGGACAAAGTGGAGTTTGAAGGTCGATGAACGTCGTATGACAAACAGTCGTTTGACAGAACTCCGTATGGGCGAAAATGTCGTTGTCCAAAAGTCTTTGGAAACAAGCAGTTTGCTTAAATCCAAGTCGTTCCAACGCTTCTTTGCGTTGCTGATGAATCACCGTATGACGAAAACGATTTACCAAAGTCCCATCCACACTGAAACAAAACTGACTGCCCCTTCTGCATCAAGAATGCGTTTGGTACAGTCAAAACGTTTCAAAATTCCCACTTTCAGTGTTATTTTGTTTGGTTTTTCTTTCGATCCTTTCGGATCTCATCAGCTAAGCGTGTGCAAACTAGCCTCTCAGGCTAAGCACTAGCTTAAGACAAAGTGGAGTTTGAAAGGTTGACGAACGTCGTTTGACAAACAGTCGTTTGACAGAACGTCGTATTGACAAAAATGTATTGAACGTAAACTTTCAATCACACTTTTCACAGCATTAACCCCTGGTGTGGTATAAACCCTTTTATGTACTCGCAGTGTATAAAGGGTTGAGTACACGCAGCGACTGTAAATTTGTGTTTTGAGACAACGATGGGTTAATTGATATATTTTCGTCAAACTAACATTTCATTCGTTAAACAAAGTAATTAGATTTACCTCCCAAGTCTCTATGGGAGTCCCATTTGAACAGAATTGCAAAAACTATAATCTACGATGTCCAACATGCGAATTCAAGTTCCCCCCCCCCCACCCTTTTATCACTAAAAACTCGATTCCAATATAGGTGGGCAATCCGCAAAAGTTCATATTCGTGTTCAAGGTTAAACACACAAAAAGCCACGAAATATAATTCTGGTGTCCTGGCACCACGGTGGCACCAGTAATTTGTTCCATGGTGGCACAAAGAATACTTAATTCATGAAAATCCAGAGCTATATTGATAATTTCGTATTGAAAATCTAATATTTAGTGAATATTATCCTCCACTCGTCGCCCCTCCCTTTGCAAATTACGAAATGCTGGTGAGATAATGTGGAACTCGAAAGTCATCTGAACAGGAAAGAATTTCGCAAAAATTGAGGCCTGGTCAGAGTACACAAAATTAGGCCCCACAAACGTAAGTTTTTTTGGTTGCCTGTGTATAAAGTGTCTGAGGGAGTGGTTAGGGTGTCCCTTACATGGGCTTTTTAAACAGTCTTCAAAAACTTGAAGTCTTACCCCCTCATTTTGTTCCATTGGGTACCTTGGGTACCATTGACAACGCTGACACGTGCCGTATCGCGACCTAAGTTGATAATCAGAAATCAGAGAAACATCAAAGTGCCAGCTTATCACGAAAACGCCAACATTTCTCCTGCGTCTCGATCTTCTCGATTGAGTCCAAATTTTTACACGTTGTTTGAAAAGGTCTGATGAAGCTCTGGTAAACATTTGAATTCGCTCGGATTGGGATAGGGGGCGGAAGAAATGTTTGAATCAACTGAAACTGAGTTTCCTGTAAAAAACGGCCCTAGGGCTGGAGCTTGGAAAATTCTTTCCACGTTATCAAGAAAGTTTAATGAAGAGTTAGGAAAATTCTTGAAGTAGTAAAACGACATGTCAATGTACCAAAAGACCAATTGGTCCTGAAAAATCATCCACTTGGGAGCTTCCTCTTCATTGTCTCTTCTTTACAGTCACAGTACAATTGCCGATATTCTCAGACCTACTGGAGCAAGGACTGTTTTGGTCATTGTCAGCAGTCACGACATGTATGATTGATCTTAAATGTATTCACTTAGGGAACTCCGTCAAATAGTCTTCGCCTTACTCTCAGGGAACAACAAATTGCCGATATTCCCCATACCTGACATAATCCGCCGATATTCCCATAACAGTTTTGGTCTTCGATAGTATTCAGTAGTCCGTGAAAGTCTTGAGTTAATTTCACAGCTCTTTCTGCTACTTTGTTGACAGGTCTATGTCAGGATAGTACTTGTCTTGAAGGATGTGCTATTTGTACCTCATAATTAGGGGGTAAACTTCAAATATTAAAAGTCGAAAAATAAGGGACACCCTAACGGTAGTATTCAGAAACTGGGGAACAAAGTATCACATCTGTAGGTTTGAAATGGAACCTTCTATAAAGGGGGGGAAGGTACTGAGTGCCTGGGATAGTGAACGTACTTCATTGAAATTCCCCTCGTGTCTGTCAGACACTTTATGCTCACCAGGGGTACAGTAGTTTCACATTCACTTTATGTTATTTAAGTATGTAATGAATCACCATATCATTTTCAGTATCTTGAGAGCCCAAAACTGTAAAGTATTTGAAACCCAAAACGCTGCAAATTATTACACAAAGGTTTATTATTTTGCTACCGAGTCTCCTAAGGTAGCAAAAACTTTGTTTTAACTTTTCAAGGTTAAAAAAAAATGTTTTCCAAAATCAAAATTTCCACTCGCGTTTTACGTTTCAGACCTTCCTGAACAAATTTGGTTCCGTGTCTGTCTGTCTGTTGTTTGTCTGTCTGCAATGAATTCTTGCCACAGTAATAACTTCTACATTTCTCATCGATTTCGATGAAATTTTCAAGATTGTGTGGATTGGCGTGTAGATGTCCCCTATGAAAAAGTGGCCCTCAAATTGAATGTATTTATGCGCATGCGTAAACGTGAAATCCTTGTAACAGCCATAACTTGTACGTTTTCCAACAATGTAGATGGTCCCCTATAAGGGTAGTTCAAGGTACTTAGGGCCGTTTTCACCAACAATCCATTAAGTCCGTTCGACGAAAAAACTTCGTTTAAAGTACTTAAAACTGAGATTGATCTCCAGTCAAAATTTGTTTCGATTTCACCAAGTGAACGAGTTCTCAGGAATGGCGTTTTTCGTTCATCTTTGGTAAACTTCTTCTTCGCCATCGAAGCATCGAAAATCAGTCGTAAACTCTGATCTGGAAGGCAGTGAATTGGTGATACGAGAGATAACGAAATTGTTGTGTGTCAGTTTTCCCGCAGAATCACTTTTTCGTTAGTTTTTTTCACTTCATTCAATCCGTGATATTTCATCAATCCGTCAACTATCCTCTTTCAGCGCTATAATTTGTGTTGTTCATAAGTTCATTATGATTGTTTGAGTTTATGAGTTTGAGATTTCGATTGGACGTCTACCTACTTCATCAACGTGAGTACCTTTACCTACTTTTATCTGGTGATTTCCTCTTCCAGGCTCTCCGGGTTTTCTACAATTGTGCCTTACTGCATGACTCCTAAACCATATAGGTACCTACTCACCGTACTTTCAACTACTCTGAGTCTAGTAGACATAGCTAACTGCCTAATAATGTGCGCATGCAAATTTTTGTTACAGATTCCGGATAACAGGCTACGAACTGTGTGTCAATGACGTCTTTTCTGAACAAATCAGATGAATTTCATTCTTCCTGTCAAGAAAACCTATTATCACTCCAGCATTCATGAAATA
>CM019170.2:28381261-28448635 GCA_009739505.2 Apolygus lucorum
AACCAGTCCGATCTGCCCTGGATGCCTGTTGGACAGGAGCGTGCTCCCCAGTCATATATCCGCCGAGAGAGAGGATGGAGGTTCTTCGGCTTTTTACGAGAAAAAGACCCCTGGAGAACCACGCGGAGAAAGTACTGCCAATCATCTGATAGCTGAGGTTCTCATCGCGATAATTCCTTATACCCACCCTACGTTTTTCGGAAGTGATCCATAGAGGGAAAGGATTTTGATGATAGGGTCAAAAACAATATTTACAGACCTTAAGAAGGGAACACCTTTCGAGAAAGGAGGATGAAGATGAATTCATCAATCTGGGAGTCGTTTAGCGGTTTGGTTGCTTCTGGCAGTGCATTATAAGGAACTGGAAATGGAAATGAAGAAAAATCAGATACGAATTGAATGTACCATTCAATCATCCAAACGATCGCTTGATTTTCAGTAGAAGACTGCCGATTTATATCAAACGTCAAAGTACCTAATCAGTTTAAATCTGAAGGTTATAATTCAAAAATGTCTCCGACTACAACTGAAAGTTTTACTTGCTTAGTAATAAGTACTGACCCAATTACAAATCATAGGCCCATCTGAAGGCCCTCAACAATAGTTTGGGACGGAGATACTCTAACGCTGAGGAGCAGTGGGCAATTTGATACTGATGAAACAATATTCCAGACAAATCACATCATTCTCACATGATGGCAGAAAATGTAATCAAAATTTTGTATGAGTTTGCTCATGGCAATGCAGAGAATAACCGTCAGATAACACCAGTTTTTGAAAAACACGCTAATTTTTTATGAAACAGCAAGAGGAAAAATAGTTCATTAGACGGGATACATTTTTTTCCCTACAAGAATGCCTCATATTATAAGTGTGATGCAAGCTACATAATGATGATAATTTATTATATCAATTACTGATTTCTCCTTAGTTTAAAAAATAATATTGCAAAAAAGACCAAAAGTAGCGTTTGGGGATATTTGGCAGGGATTATGTACCAGAGCTGATATTGTTGGTGCATTGAACATGATTGGTTTCTGTTCATGCCAATGGTACTCACGTAGCTTTCGTTCTTGGATAAGGGTTAGGTGCATTCATCTTTTTGCACTTCGATTAGGTTAGTAAGGTCCTTGAGAATAAAATATGGGAGACTGCGTCCAAACGATAAAAAAACATCTACCATCTAGTTAGTTAGGAAGGTATAAAACTAGGAGAGGAACATGAATGACATGGATGGTGTTTGAATTAAGTGTTGATCAAACCAATAATGAAATTTATGGATACCAAAATTGATAACCTGATTGGTTCTTACATAAATGTACTGCTAAACCGGTAGAATATTAAGAGTCAAGTTTGAGGTATAGGCAAACAAACAAGGAGAGCAATGCATAACAGCGGACTATTTTGGTGTATCGGACACTTCCTATTGAATACGAATGTATACGGTGTATCGGACACTACCTATTGTTTACGAAAAGGTCCTCAGCGTAGGTAAGGAGTGATCGATTTTTTCTCAGTAAATACTTAGGAAGTATATACTGAATGAATACACCATGAAAATTAACTCAGTGTCCAAACAGGTAGGGTGGGGAACCTCAAATTTAATAGATTGGAAGTTTAGATTAAATTCATAGAAATGCTTGTTTATGTTATTGATCAGTGTCAATGATAGAAACCAAATTTTCACTTAATGTTGATGGGTTTCTGAATTGACGAACAGCACAGGTTTTGCTTCTACCGGAGGTAGGGTACTAACTCGGAAAATAATAATTTGAAATGAATTAGGTCATTTCTTTACTAGGTGTGCGAAAACAAGTAACCTGTGTTATTCCTTGCACATTCAGGTTACTGTTTTTGTACGGGAAATAGCAAGTGTTAACAGGGTAGTTCTCTGAACATTAGTGCTATTTGAGTTTTGGGTTCGACTCAACTGGTGTTACCAGGAATAAATTCCCCCACATTCAAATTGCGTAGTGAAAGGTGGGAGGTGAGTTTGACATTAGACGAAAAGTTTTACAAGGATGATATCTCGCACATTCGTTCCGCTAATATCAAGGAGGTCAAAGATATAGTGAATAGGTATAGATAATTATACTGAAGCTGACCAATTTTAGTGAGAGCACATATTTGGAACCACAAACAGTTGGAAAATGTTTAAATCATAGAGAAACGAGAATATTGTGACTGGCTCAGAGCTTCCCGCATGACTAACTCAACAGTTAGGCCTGCTAGCTACTTAAGAGGGCTTGGCGTCAAATCAGTAGCAACGACCACATCTGCCAAGCTTTCGGCGAATATATTGCCATCATCAGGGTCTACAACAAAACAAAACCAGAGAGCCAAAAATGCTTACAGGCTATGGCAATAAGGTGGAAGAACACACAGAGAGCAGGTCCCCATCCCCGAACCTTGACGTGTTAATAACAAGTGGGTCGATTGCACGATAAATTCAAGACGGCTGCCCCTCTTTACCCTGTCCTCCCTACCTGGGTCAGAAATGGCAGGAACGGTTGCTGACCTTCTAAGTGGGGAATACCCTGACTTGGTGTGTAGGTCTGGGTCATTCACCCTCTGTTAATAATACCTAATAAGTATATACATTGATGTAGGATTCCCTGAAGATATTAAATGAATATCTCAGTGCCCTAAATGAGCAAATTACTTGACCTTTCTTCATTTATATCAATAAGTAATCAACTGTAGAAAACATAATCACTCAATGATAACTACGTGATCATGTTCGAATCGGTAGTCTAAAGGTGTTCGTACTTCAATCCGAGACCCGGTATCAGCGTCAGATAAATCAGTCTTATGTGCGTTTTCAAAACTTCTCGTATCAATATTTTTGTGGGTACCTATATCATGTTTGTTTCCGCATTGGGATCCAGGAAGATAACTGACTAAGAAAGAGTGATAAGCTTCGTTCAAGAATTTTTAATCCAGGAACTAGTTGTGATTTAAAAGCAGAAGTAGTCAGGTCTGGAAAAAACATTTCGCAAGAACAAGTAAAACAGAGGTTAAAAGTGGTGAAGCGTGGAATCGGTACATGACTGAGTGGAAGTGACAAGAAGGAGTGAGAACGGCTGATATTTAGGACAAGGAGAAGCACTGGAGATTTCCAAGTTGGAGCTTCAAGGAGGTGGAGGTGGAGGTGGACTTCCTCGGCCCCGCAATACCAGCCCTCACTTACTTCCCATTTTAGTGAAGAGCGAACGGCTGTAGGTACAGATAAAAACCACCTCCCCAGGGACTTCCAATATCGTCCATTAGTGAGAAGTATGAGGGAAGTATTATTGCCACGAAAAAATACGAATACGTCTGGATGCGACTGACCACAAACGGACAAAACAAAGAACATTCAAGAACAACGTGTTTGTGCTCATGATTTATCGCAAGGAGAGATCCTTTATTTACAGTAAGATCTTCAAAATTACTCTTATTCAAAACTTCAATGGTGCAAATAGACTAGCGTAAATAACTGAAAATGTTTGCTTTCCGAGCTTCTAAGCATTTTTGGTTCCTCGTCTATAGTTAATCCATGTCCCGGATATGACTACAGGATTTCAATGTCTGATTTAGGAGAAATTTCCAGGGTTGATGCTCATCTTCCTCAAGGCGGTCCTCTAAGAATTTCATCGACATCGGTGCCACACCTATTCAGCTAAATATGAAAATACTAAATATATTCTATGGACTAAACCATATTTTAACCTATGAACCAGGAGCTTCACGTTCAAATGACTGTATTCTAAATTTTTAAACATACATCGCATCTATTCTATGTAAAGTAGAAGAGGTATTTGCACAAGACCATGAAAATTTGTACCAACTCGATCACACAGCATGCATACGCTACTCCATACCACTCGTATATACTCGTAGATACCCTGTCTAGTTATAGAGAGTCCACCTGGAACAAAGTTCGTCTGGTCGGTTTTTGTCCCTACGCTTAAATTATTTTTTAATCGTTTAATTAATATTGGAAGGTTAATACAGTGATTGACGAAGTTATTACAGAAATAGAAGTTATGGCTGTTACAAGAATTTTACGTTTGCGCAAGTGCACAAAAAATTTTCAATTTGGGAGCCATGATTTGCATAGCGGACCATCTCCAACTCGCATAGTTTAATGCCATCGAAATCAGATAGGAAATGTAGAAGTTATGGCTGTAACAAGGAATTACACGGTTGCGCATGCGCAGCGGGGGCTACTATCAGTCCGGGGGCAATGATTTTCATAGGGGACTGTCTACACGCCAACTCGCACAATCTCTGAAAATTTCATCGAAATCGGACAATAACTTCGTATAGTTATGCTGGTTACATGGATTTCATGACAGACACACAGACAGACAGACAGGGAACCAAAATTGTTCAGGAAGGTCTGAAACGTAAAACGAGAGTAGACATTTTGATTTTGGAGAACAATTTTTATTTTCAACCTTGAAAAGTGAAAACAAAGCTTCCGCTACCTTAGTAGACTAGGAAGCAATTCGTGGTGTTATTACAGCGGTTAGTAGAGTTATTACAGTGATTGATAGTGTCATAACAGTGATTGGTTGAACAATATTGAACATGAATTTCGCGTTCATGCTGTTCGCGATAATTTTCATTACTTTCTGCGCATTGATCCTTCTACTTGTCGGAACGTGATGAAATCATTGACATAAATCATCTTTGGGAACAAATCTAACCACTAAATTTGAGTGATATCGTTCAAACAGATCGTGAGATTTTCAACCTTCATCCGCTCGCGTGGGCGGCAGATTGGCCGCCTTTTCGAATTTTCCCGCGTATGCTCGCTCATAGTACCGTGATAGCCCCAGAAGTGCCATGTATTCTCTAGTTGATATGTAACCCATTAGATTGCGTTGAATTCCGAGCGTGGTGGACGCGTCAGCTGAGTCAATACTACTCCAAAGTCGGGCGCATCGGGTTCGAGCCAATTTGCCGCCTACGCGGGCGATAACGTGAGAATTTTCGCATCGCTCGATTTGGAAAATGTAAGTAAATATTAATTTTCCTTTCGCATGTATTTTCAACTGTACTACTTTCACAGTACTCTAGCATACGTGTAGGACTTCTCATAGATATTTCTTGTCGTACTCTGCTGTATTTTGAACTGAATAATGAATCTTTCGCATCTCGATTTGGAAAATGTACGTTAGGTAAATGTTTATTTTTCTTCCGCGTGTTTTCTCGACAGTACTACATTCGCAGGGCGGCTCTAGATTATGCGTTGGACTTTCAATACGTGTTTCTTATCTTATTTGGAAATATTTTGAACTGAAAGCTAATAATGAATTGTTCATATTTTTCAGGGATCGATTGTATTTCACAGAGGAAGAAATTGCCAATGTCCTGGCCCAGTTATATATTCAAATTTTATTATATTTTATATTTATTTATATTATTATTTTATTGAAATTATTATATTCAAACTTTTGTTACCTCCTTTCGTAGAAAAAGTAGCAAACTGCAGAATATTATTTTAGTGCAGAAAACCTTCAAAGACTGAAAATGTGATTTTGATATAAATATATTTACCTTCTTATTGTGATTGCGATTATGTATTTGAATAAAGAATTTATTATAAAAATGTTCTTGTAATGTCAAAACTGAGTTGAAACACGCAAGTTGAACGGAGAAAAGTGGTGAAATCAAGGGCGGCCAATTTGCCGCCCACGCGATCGGAAGTGCGACTTCAGGAGACGCGAGCGGATGAAGGTTAAGATGGTAAAAAATTCTCAAGGGATCAAACCTGGGCAAAGTCGCACAAGTTCAGAAAAATTTTATTCAAACAAGAAATTTACTCAACACTAACAAGACAGATCCGACGTTGTTCAGAAAGCTCAGAAACGAAATATGAGAGTTTTGATTTCGGAGGGTCAATACAATAAGAGTGCTTATCTTGAAATGGTATAACATCTGGGTTTGAAGACACAAAATGAGCAAATTTACAAACGAGTATTCACAAAAATCTTTAAGTAACAACAAACAATCACGTTTTTGACATTTTTTATCACCCCCTCCTCGTTTTAACGTGAATTTATGAAAATCAATTCGTGAGGAATACAAGGCCACAAATTGCATTTAGAACGCTCTCTTTCTTACGAAATTGACCATCCGAATTGCCTCGGAGCTTCATCAAAGTTTACTAACGATCGTCCAAGATCACAATAAAACACCTACACTCTGGCAGACAATCTTTTTTTCGAGGTGTTAACGCGGGCGCTAAAACATCCTTAAGGGTCTCGAGGGAGTCTCATTTTTTTCCAGGTTAATGGCTTCCCGGTCCGGAAAGTCCATCGGCAGCCGATTGAAAGGAACAGAGTGGAAGTGGAGTGTTCACAACTGTGCCAGTGTAGAATCAGCGGGGTGATTGTGATCAAAATAAATCAATTTTCCTTGTTTCAAATTGTATACTTCCCTCATTTTTTGGGTTAATTTACAGCTCCTCATCAAGGATCCTCCAATGAGTTAGAGAATTCGTAATTCCTAATTTTTGCGAATTAATTGGCTGGCGTGGGGGGAAAAACCAGGTAAGTAAAAAATATGAAATTTTACAGGAAAGCATTTTAAAGTTTCAAATTTTATTCCTAATTCAGTAATCCACAATAATTGATACTTATAAACCTGTCATTTTTTCACGAAGTGTCCTAATACCTTAATTGTAGCTCGAACTGCCCCTCAAATTACATGTTAATGGTAGTGATTTTTATAGGGGACCATCTAAACGCTAACCCGCACAATTCCTGAAAATTTCATCAAAATCCGATGAGAATTGTAGAGGTTATGGCTGTGGCAAAGATTTCACGTTTGCGCATGCGCAATGGCTACTATCATTTCGGGGGTAATGATTTTCATAGGGGACCATCTACACGCTAATCTGCAAAATCCCTCAAAGTTTCATCGAAATCGGACGAGAATTGTAGAAGTTATCGCTGTGGCAAGGATTTAATGACAGACACAGACAGACAGACACATAGACAGACAGACAGACAGACACGGAACCAAAACTGTTCAGGAAGGTCTGAAACGTAAAACGCAAGTGGAAATCTTGATTTTGGAAAACTTTTTTTTTTCAACCTTGAAAATTGAAAACAAAGCATCCGCTACCTTGGTAGACTCGGAAGCAAAATTAAATTAGAAAGAAATTGTGTGGTTGATATTTATGAAAACTCCAATTCCGACATTTTCGTGTAAAGATAAAAGAGGGTTTTTCCTTATTTCGAAATAGTGCTGATTTGAGGAAATTTTGGATGAATAAGAATTGTCTGTTGTGCAAGGAAGGAGACTTTTAGGAAAAATAACAAAATACGATGTGGCAGAAATTTAGTGATAGTGTTTCAGACTTCCATGGAATTTTTTTTTTCTTTTAAATTTCTTATAGTCACAGTGCACTCTTGTTATTAGATCCCTTTGTCAGAGACTAAAAGCTCGTTTTTTCTGTCCCTCTTATACTTCAATTTAACGTCAATTAATAATTTCCCCGTAGTCCTTTGGGATCTGAGAGCCAGTGATTTTTTCTGGGGTGCACTAGAATTGCACTGGAGGCTTCCATAATTATACTAAGGTCAAACATATTGTTTAGTAATGCATGCATTCCAGGGGACGTCCCATTGGATAAGCATTAGATCAGTTTAACCAGTTTGTAAGCGATAAAACTTTCTCTCGATGTAATTTATTTATTACTTTAGGCAAGAAATAGTGATCCCCCCCCCCTCACCTTTATCAACCATAACATTTCAAGCGGCATGGGAGACTCGAATCTGAAGAGCATTTTAAAATCCATGATCTACGATACCCAACATGCAAATTCGAAATCACCCCCCCCCCCTCCTCCAATGGTGCCAGTCTGGCACCAAAGCGGAAATACGTCGTAACGTTGAAGTTTCATCTATTAGTTTTAGTAGGCAGTCCGTCGAGGTTCACGTCCGTATTCAAGGTGAAACACAAATTAAAAAAACCCACGAAATATGCGGTTTATGGTGTCCTGGCACCATGGTGGCACCACTATTAGTTCCATGGTGGTACAGAGAATAATTCATGAAAATCCGGAGGTAAAATTATATTTAATATAATGAGAATTTTTCCTCAATTTCAAAGCTTGTGTACAGCTAGTAAGCAGTAAAGGAACCGAAATATTGAAAAATCGGATATTTTATGAAATACCCACCCACCCCCTCCCTTTGCGAATTTTGGTACTCTGGTAAAATCATATACAACTCGGAAGTTTTTTGAGTCAAACAAAAAAAGAAACACGCAAATCGTTTGGAAATTGAGGCCTGGGCAGAATTTACAAGATTACCCCCGCAAGCGCAAGATTTTTAAGCATTAACCCCCCCCCCTTTCCCCCTTTAAAAAGCAAAATTCGAAATTCCGGCGCCGTAGTGCACAACTAGATAGTTTTCCGCATCGATCAATCACACACACACACACACAGACATACACCTATGGTTTTTTCGCGGATTTGTATTCAGAATGGTCTAAAACGGATTACTGTGAGGTTATTTTTTTTCTGTTGAGTGTTGTCCTCCTTCACCCCAGATCGATCGCATAAGGACGCACAAGTCTTACTGTGGGACGTCCTAAAAAACACCAGGGCGGGACCAAGTCCCGCCCGCGTCCAGAATTGTTTCAGCGGAGGCTGCGTGTGGTTAAGGGTTAAATAAGTGTAAGCAAAATTTGCTTAAATTTATACTATTTAATAGTATTACAGCAGTGATAATGTATCGTATTGAAAATCAAAATCTTATTTAGTTATGTGCAGAAGAGTATTTTCTCTTTTTTTGAACTTGAAACTACGATTCTAAGATGATTTTTCTTGTAAGGCCCTAAACATCCCTGGTGGTTAAATAAACGAATCAGTCAATCTCTCTCAGACGACAAGCTTTTTCGCCTCCAGATCTGGATCTGTGTCTAGCTGTACAGACTTACTTGCGAAGGAGGTTCGAACAAATTTTCATAATGTTCAATCGATTATCAATTCATGATTGGGTTGAGATAAATACAATCTTTGCGGTGCAAAAATGCAAGTTCATGCTGGTGGTTTGACCACATCCAGATAGGCAAATCTGACTGTTACGTTCTCACGCCTATCTTCCCTTAGAATAGCGATCAGGGGAACGAATTTTTTATGGCAACCATCTTATCAACTCGTCGTTTCTTATCTCACAGCTTGAGCCGATTCTCGTGTTCTCGACTCCCACGCCAAAAACAGCGCTCGAAGTTTATACGCGGCTGTGATCACCTGAAATATGGCGGAGTCGGGCAACACGATCAGCGTGCAACAGGTGGTGCATTACGTTCGCTACGCGGAATTCAATTTAAAAGCCGCGGCCTTGCCCTGCCTGGCATCGCGTTGTCACCATTCAGAAGGAATGATGATTTGCCGCATTACTTAGAAATGGAAAATATTCCATGGGGAACTATATTGTGCCCGTGAGCACTACCTTCTCCACGGCTTTGACAAGGTTGTAATTAGGTCCTTTCCCAATCTGTCTTCTTCAGAAATGCCTTCTTTTCCACTATCTTTGCTACATTTGGAAGCAGTACTTCATTACACAAGAGCATATCATTTTTCAAACCGATAGGTAACCATTCGGTCACTGTTCCTGAAAATCTACCTAGGTTACTACCTATACTACCAACCTTTATTTTATTACCTATTTGACCCGATGTTAGCTGTCAACCTTCATTTGATGGAGAGTAGGAATTTAGGAACAAACAGTCTTGAGGAATTGAGGAACAGAACAAACAAAATTGAGGAAACATTTGAGGAACAAGTAGTCGACTTGAGGAAAATTGATATACAATAGTGTCAAATCAGTTGATGTTTGAACGGCGATTCGTCCTTCGCCTCTTTCACGAATTTTATCGTGAACAATGGAATAGAGGATGTATTGATGCCCACTTGGCGACAACTTCCCTCCTGTTCATCCAAGAGCTCTGAATTTGGAGTTGACTTGAAAAATAGTATTGGAATAATCTTTAGAAAATCAGATCAGCAGTATGAGCGTTGAAGCTAACTTCTGTTCTATCGATCTTTTTTGGTGGTTTACTGACTTCAGTTTTGAAGTTTTTTATATTTTTTATTAAAGAGGTTTTTTATTTAATTATTTTTCAGTTTTATATTTTTTTACAAAACGCTGCAAATCATTGCTCAAAGGTTTATAATTTTCTGTATAGATCACCCTTCTGTATAGATCACTGGTTCTCCATCAATAGCACCTACTACCATCTGTATTCTCCCTTGACCTTCCCTCTCAAATTTCAGCTTCCTGCGTTCAATAGGATTGAAAATGGCTTCGGGGCTCAGTCAGCTGATCAGTGATCTGAAGAGTGAAGAAGATCTCCTCGAATGCTGGAGACGCCTGGAAGAGCACTTCCATTCAATAGTATTGAAAATGGCTTCGGAGCTCACTCAGTTGATCAGTGAGCGATGATTTGCAGCGTATTTTACCTACCAACTTTTTTTTACCTACCAACTATTGGTAGGTACTACCTACCACACCATACTGGCTTCACACCTTCACAATCAAGTTTATTAGAAAGAACTAAACGCTTCACACTCGATTGGAAAAATAGAAAGCTTCATATGGAAATTTGATTACTGGTTACGCAGAAGGCAAAACTGTATACAAATCGAAGAAATGAACAGCGATCGCATTTCAGTCCGATAAAATTTGAACGTAGATTAGACCTCTTTTGCGATTCACACTCATGATTCTGTTTTATCGAAGGAAAACCTTCAAGTACTCGTAGGGAACGAACGGTTTGGCCTACAGAGCTCCGGGTGGTCTCAAAAATTTTTAAAAATTCAATACTATTTAAAATTGGTGAAAAAACGATATCTTTATTTCGAGAGTTTTCGAGCTAGGACACTCTTGAAATTTTCAACCCTTAATTTTCACCCCTTACATGAACCTACATCAACCAAAAGCTTCGCGACACAACTAGACCCCAAATGGAGCCCATATACCAAATTTGAACCAAATCGGTCCAGTGTTGCTAAGAAAAGTGCCGCGTACGGCGGACGGACGGAAATTTTTTTATTCAATTTTCGGATTCTACGTACCTTGAAACGTAAAACATCAAATTTTGAGGGGGGGTTAAAATTTTTTTTTCTTGCTCGATTCCAAATCATTATTGAAAATAATAAACCAAAAAGAAGGTTATAGGACAAAAAATTTTGCAAATTAGTTGTAGAATCGATTATATTATTGAACTATTGCCTACCCCAACGGCAAACACGCTGTATAATTATAAAATATCATAGCCTTATTTGAATTTCAAAGCTGGGTGATGATGCCTCAATAGAATTTTAAAATAGTGAGAATGCCACAAACCGCTTCGGAATAGGCCGACAATTGACGGTGAAAAATGCTCATAATTATGATTTATTGTCTTCAATAATTAACCTTTGGAATCGGCCAAGGAAAATTTTTTTTTCAACTCCCCCCCCCCCCCCTCAAATTTGTTGGTTTACGTTTCAAGGTATGAAGAATCCGAAAATCAAATAGGTACAAATTTTGCCGTCCGTTCACCGCCCGCCGTCAGCCGTACGCTGCACTTTTCTTAGTTCCCATGGATTCATATTATTATTAAAATAATGTTGTAATATTAATTTTAATAGCTGACTGATGTTTCAGGAGAATTACTAGTAATAGAAAGGCTGCCGAAAACAGCGTTGGAATACACCGAAATTTGAGAGAATATGCGGAAAACGTCCAGGGATGGACCCATACAAAGGTAGGTACCTACTAAGAGTTTCTACAGAAGAAGAATTTTCAAGTCATATCGCATGTACGCCCAGTGTACTCAAGTTACAGTAGGAAGCTGAAAGAGTGTTGAACTCGAGTCACACAACGCCGACATTTCCGCCTTTATCATTGAAAATTCGATATTTTGTCCCCAGAATCCGAACATGTACGAGGATATATGGAAGTTGTGATATAATTATGATGACTGGATGGTTCGTTGAGTAGTTACAAGTTTATACCGAACTGTTGTAGGAACCAAATTTCCCGTATCCATTCATTTCCCGTTGTATTTTATGAAGAATAAAGCCTTCTTTAAGGTAATAACTTTCATTCAGAATATTTCAATTTATTCTTCATAAAATTCATGCAATGGATAGGCTTCTTCGTCCATCAATACTAGACTTGAACCCAGATTCTGCCAACGCTCCAAGTCATTGGAATCACTGGGTACATCGATTCCAGAACTTCATCAACAGCACTCAAGCTAACGAAGAAGAAAAACTGCGTCTGCTCATCAACTACATTTCTCCGGAGATATTCGAGTACGTGAGTAGATCCGATTCATATAATGACGCAATCTCCATACTAAAGTCCATCTTTGTTAAACCTGTTAACGAAGTATTCGCAAGGCACAAGCTCATCACTAGACGTCAGCAAGCTACAGAATCAGTAGACCGCTACCTAGAGGCTCTTCAGCTTTTGAGTCGAGATTGCCAATTCAAAGCAGTAACTGCTGAGACTAATAGAGATGACTACATTAGGGATTCTTTCATCCGTGGTCTAGTGAATCCCAATATACGTCAGAGATTGTTAGAAAATTTAACGCTTTCCCTCAAAGACGCTCATGCGCAAGCCCGATCTCTAGAATTAGCCCAAATACAAGCTAAGCATTACGACGATCCTATTCCTACTACAACTGTCAACGCAATCCATGGGTCAGAGAGTGATTCTACAGAACAAGAATCATCTGAGCGGAACGTTTGTGCTACTCGCAAGGGCAAGTGTTATTTCTGCGGACAGGAAAGACACTTGCGCACAAAATGCCCAGCTCGTGAAGTAAAATGTAGGAACTGCTCCAAAATAGGTCACTATGCTGAGGTTTGTCGTTCTAGCAAAGCAAAATCGGTTAAATCATCGGCCGCTTTAGCCACAATTCATTCTTGCTCTGTTTCTTCTATGTCGAAGGTGACAACTACAGTTGAAATTGCTGATTCGAAAATATCTGGTATGCTGGATTCCGGAAGCGACATAAGCCTTATCGACAAACGTGTGGCACTTCGCCTTGGATTGAGAATCTATCCAATCAAAGATGAAGTTGGGCTCGCAGCGAAAACGCACCGGGTGTCTATTCAGGGACAATGCAAAACTGACTTGACTATTCTTGGCCATCATTACTCTAATGTGTCATTATCTGTCCTTCCAGACCTATGTTCTGCGCTAATAATCGGTCGTGATGTCCTGCAACAACATTCCTGTGTCCAATTCGACTTTGGAGGTCCAAAAGCGCCCCTGCAAGTCTGCGTCTTTCAAGCTGCCAACGTGGAGCCTGCAAAACTCTTCTCTCATCTAACTTCTGATTGTAAGCCATTAGCTATTAAGTCTAGGCGACATACTGACTCAGACTTGAAGTTTATCGAGGCAGAGCTAAGAAAACTTTTAGAGGAAGGAGTAGTAGAGAAAAGTCTCTCTCCATGGCGGGCATAAGTACATGTTGTAACTGGTTTTCACAAACGCCGCATGGTCATTGATTATTCGCGAACAATTAACCGCTATACACACCTAGACGCTTACCCATTACCTCGAATCGACGATATTGTGAACAAAGTCGCAAAATATAAGGTTTTTAGCACTATTGACCTCCGAAGTGCTTACCATCAAGTACCAATATGCGAAAAAGATCGCCCATACACTGCTTTTGAGGCGGTTGGCGAGCTGTATCAATTTACTCGCATTCCATTCGGTGTTACCAATGGGGTTGCCGCATTCCAAAGAGTAATAGACGGTATTATTCGTAGGGAAGGTCTCAAAGACACATACGCATACTTAGACGATGTTACTTGCTGTGGACGTAGTCAGGAGGAACATGATGTGAACTTGGAGAGATTTTTCAAAGCTGCTGAAAAATTCAATCTTACCATCAACAATGAGAAAAGCTCTTTCTCTCTACGAACGATAAATCTCCTAGGACACACGATTTGTAATGGCACACTTCGCCCCGATCCAGCTAGGATGAAGCCTCTCCAGGAGTTACCTCCTCCGACTGATGCATCATCTCTCCGAAGAGCATTAGGGATGTTTTCTCATTATTCGGGGTTCATTCAGAATTTCTCTGAAAAGTTGAGACCACTGATGAACAGTTCGTTTCCTCTCTCACCAGAAGCACTTGATTCGTTCTTTGACATGAAGAAAGCTTTAATGAGTGCGTCTTTGACTTGCATTGATGGAGACTCTCCATTCTGCGTGGAGACGGACGCATCTGATGCAGCAATAGCGGCCACCCTCACACAAGGTGGAAGACCAGTAGCCTTTTTTTCCCGCACTTTGAACAAGTCAGAACAGCACCACTCTTCAGTCGAAAAAGAGGCGTATGCAATTGTAGAAGCAATTCGCTACTGGCGCCATTTCCTCTTAGGTCGCCATTTCCGTTTGATAACAGACCAAAGATCTGTTTCGTTCATGTTTGACACAAAGCATACTGGCAAAATAAAGAACGAAAAGATCACAAGATGGCGTCTTGACCTCTCTTGCTATTCATACGACATAGTATATCGACCTGGAAAAGACAACTTAGCGGCTGACGCTCTCTCCAGGGTCTGCACTATTTCGTCTGGACTTGAGAGCCTTGCGACGCTACACCAATCACTCTGCCATCCAGGTGTCACTCGCTTACAGCATTGGATACGAAGCAAAAACTTGCCATACTCTATAGACGATGTCAGACGGGTAACATCAAGCTGTAAAGTTTGCTCAGAACTGAAGCCCAGATTCTTTCGGTACCAGGGAACACTAATCAAGGCCACTATGCCTTTCGAAAGACTCAATGTCGATTTTAAAGGACCAATACCTTCTCAATCAAGAAATCGATATATCCTCACAATTGTAGATGAGTACTCCCGGTTCCCATTTGCTTTCGCTTGCCATGATACCAGCACTTCTACCGTGAAGAATTGTCTTTTCACACTGTTCAGTATTTTCGGAGCACCTTCTTATATCCATTCGGACCGTGGTTCGTCTTTCATGTCCCAAGAGCTCAAAACTTTTCTTGCATCATTTGGGGTAGCCACAAGTCGAACGACAGCTTACAACCCTCAAGGCAACGGACAAGTTGAAAGATACAATGGAATTATTTGGAAGACAATCGAGCTAGCTCTGAAAGGAAAAGAGATGAAAACCTCTCAGTGGGAGAGCGTACTTCCCGAGGCTTTGCACGCCATAAGGTCCCTCCTGTGCACCAGCATAAACGCCACTCCCCACGAACGGATGTTCAATCATCCCAGACGATCAAGTAACGGACAGTCAATACCATCATGGCTCTTGACTCCTGGACCAATCCTACTCAAAAAGTTCAATAGGCAATCGAAGTATGAACCACTGGTGGAACAAGTTACCCTCGTGGATGGTAACCACGATTATGCGGTTATTCGGTACCCTGACGGTAGGGAAACTACAGTTTCGACCCGACACCTTGCACCAACAGGGGTATCCTTGTGTAATCTGCCAGAAGAAGACAAACTTCAACCATCAAGCCTACCAAATACTCCACCAGACATCAGTGTGAACGATGGGCCTCTCAAACGACCAACTCCGTTACTCCAACCTAATGCCGATGGGAATAGTCCAGAACCATCGTCACCCATGATATCAGATACTGCACCTACGCTACAGGATCATCCACGATCTAACTCGCCACCTCCACCGACATCATCAATGTCACCACCCTCAGTGGATCCCTCACTTCCATTGGGAGGCCTTCCATCTCCGAGAAGAAGCTCGAGGTCAAGGAGACCCCCATCATACCTCCGAGATTATGTTCAAAAATGAGAAGGGGGTGAATGTGATATAATTATGATGACTGGATGGTTCGTTGAGTAGTTACAAGTTTATACCGAACTGTTGTAGGAACCAAATTTCCCGTATCCATTCATTTCCCGTTGTGTTTTATGAAGAATAAAGCCTTCTTTAAGGTAATAACTTTCATTCAGAATATTTCAGAAGTGTGGTAACTTTACATCACAGTACGCTTGAAACGCTACATACCTGTTGAGAAGTACGTTAGGCGTAGATTTGGTGGTTTCCCGGGAAGATGGAGTTGGTCACTTATCACTTCAATCACTTCCACTCCGACCGCTGTTTCGAAAAGGCCATGCACAACCCGTATTTTAAATCGGCGGACCTAATCAAAAGGAACATCGCCCATGAGAAATCACTGATTATGGAAAAATTCTGGAACCAAAACACAGAACCTATCACCTTCACTCCGATCAAAGAAGAAGAGAGACCTACGGACTGACTGTACTGCCCTTGGTGTTGGGGGAGTTGTACAGCACTGCGCATGCGCGTGGCACGTTCCCATAGCAATAACAGCAGCTAAAAGCTCGGTTTCCTAGAAGGACCACCATGCGACCTCCCAACTAATCCTTTCTTTCGTTTGAGTTCATCAAAACAACAAATAAACCTATTAGGTACTACTTTCTCTTTCACCTGAAACAGTGCTGTTAACTCAATCCGTGGGTCCCCTTCGTTACCTAACTTGTCTCCGTTACTCTGTGGTACAACATGAGTGAATGAGTACCTATATTTAAAAAAAATGTTAACCAACTTTTCATCATTTTAACTAATTTTTGAAGAAAAATTGAGATATATTAAGAGTAGAATTTTTTTAAATTTTAGGGACTATTAAATAGTGACCAAATTTTGGTCATTTTTGACATTTTTTAAAATGTCGAAATTTTTAGGAAATAAAAAAAATATACTAAAATTGGAGCATTTTATAATGAATTTTGAAGTTTTTTCAAATCCACCGCGGATGATAATTTGAGCAATAAATCAGCAAAAATGTCAAATATGCGCCAAAATGTTCATAACAGACGAGGGGGCGAGTTCGTTAGCCAGGAATTTTGGACAACTCTTCTGCTGGTAACTGGAACCGACTTAATCGTGCAACAACGAGTTGGGATTTTCATCCGATTTTCGTCCAACTTGTTGAAAGGTGGAAGTGCTTAAAGTAGTTAAAAAATTAAATTGGATACGGGAGAACGAATTCTCCTGCCACAAGAAAGTCTTAGGTGAAAAATTAAAAAAAAACATTTCATTCCAAAAAGTTTGGACCCTTCGAAAAAGCTTTTTTTTTTGGTAACTCGCTGATGTTTCTGAAATTAGATTTTACCATTAAACTATGGGAGGCTGTAGGTAATTTATCTTCATTCACAATCTTGATTTTCTGAGCTAATTGTAGAAGTTAACCAAACGTGTAGGTACAATTTGTTGAAGAGTTTCAATTCCACAATCAACGTCAGGTAACCTAGTTATGATGTTAATAGTTTGAAGGAAAAATACTGCTCCAAACTTCAAAAAAGTTTGAATTTCTTTTTCGTTCTTCCGGGTTAGTATTTCTCTGAAGAACCGGCGCTCAAAGTTTAAAAGTTGAACCTAAATTTGAAATTTTCAGTGATTTTCGAAATTTCGACAGTACTTAACTATGTAAACCGCGTAAGTTGAAAAAACGAAATTTTTCAAGAGACGTAAAAACTTCTAAGTATTTTTAAGTAATTTAGAAATTGTTTACGCCTCCTGAAAAACTTCGTTTTTTCAACTTACGTGGTTAGACATTTTTACTGTCGATTTATTAGTGTATTTACTTGGGGGAATTGAAAAAATTAAAATATTGCAGCTGGAATCATCAAAATCGAGCAATAATTTTCCTAATCCTAATTGAATAAACGGTCTTCCCATTTTTCTATGGAAATTATAGTTTGATTTCATGATTCCAGAGGCAATCTTTTAGGTTTTCAATTCATAAATACTAACGCGGAACGAGGAACGAACGGCGGCCGACTCAGGCCCCCTTAAGATTCATGACCAACCAATTGAGCTGTAGGTACATGAACTCTTTTCAGGTCTCTACCGAATTTCCGGTAGATATAACAGTTACGCATCCGTGTGACTGCCAAGTGGGTATAGCACGTAGCTTCCATAACACGATTGTACCGATGATTTATTTATTTATTTATTAATCGGAACGGGCAAGCCCAATACAATATAAACATACTTATTGCTAACAATATTTAATGTGACAATAACTGAATTAATATAACACTGTGCTGATGATTGTGAATAATAGCAACACTTCGAGCTCCAAGTACTTACTATGCTTCCAAATTTGATGATCTCTATGACGATCTTCAAAGTAAATGTATTTCTCCCTGAGCACTCGAAAATTTAGCGGTAGAAAGATGAAGACATTGGTGAATAACCATCGGAAATACTTGAACGGACTCCGATGTGGAGCAGGTTATCGTGAAAGGAGGAGCGCTTGAATCACATTATAAAAACCTTCCGTGCGTACCTTTTGAGGTTGTTGCAGCCCGGAGAGGTTCCGTGCATCAAGTTGTTAGGTTATGCACCCCTGTGGAAAAAAGAGGGTTTGTGATTATCCCGAAATTCGGTCGCGCATGTTTCGCCACGATTGTTGCGTGGGGTTGGATTTTTTTTCTCCTTTCATTTCTTTCCGCTTATAAAAATGTGTATCCGAAAACACGAGAAGCCACAAATCATTCGAGAAATTTTCACTCCGAAAACGGAACCATCCCAGCAAAACGCAAGTCATCGTAATTCATGTTGAAAGATTCAACTTAGCGTTTCACGCTCAAATTAGAATTTATGCACTTGAGGTTGGAGCGTTTGAATGTTGCATAAATGTTTTTGTGGACTAACAACGTCTTTTTGAACGTCACATTTCACTTCGTCTCCTTGGATAATTTATCGCCCATTCTTGTCCCGCTGTACAATTTTGCATAACATCGCCTTTCTTTATGGTACTACTACCCGTCTGAAGATTCCGTCCTAGGTACCTACCTGAAACACAAAGGTAGTCTGTCTAGTTGATGTGCAACAGGGACTCTACGTAACGTTGTGACCATATTATGGATTAGATATAGATATAAATCGAAAATTCAATGTTTTTAGAAGGTCAAATTATGATAATAAGGATAATAATAGCCAAAATACATACAGAATTTTGAACTGGTAAACGATTCAGTTCTAATATCAAATCGTCGCTTAAGAACCAGCACAGTTCATCTCAGATTTTGGTCAAATTGAGTTACGCGAATGATAAGCTCAGTTCCAGTGCAAGCCAACAGGTAGCTCTCAAATAATGGAATATCATCGGTCTCCATAAAAACCGTAACCACCTGTCTCAATGTCTCATAGAAGTGATCGGTGTTTGGCAGAAATGAAATGGTCAGAATAGTTTCTTAACCGACGAAATTTTGGATCCGACATCCCTAGATTAAACCCAAGTCAATGGTTATTACTGTTCAACTCTTCAACTACTTCCAGCAAGTTTCTCAAGTTCCCATTTCATTTTTCAAGTTCTCAACAGCTCTTAAAATCCCTAACTTGCTTTCAAACCTCAAATTACCCGAGATTCATTAACCATTCATTATTAGCTTGGTACTTTTCACCAAGTACCAAGCTAACCCTCCTATTTCCTACTACTCCAGAGTCTTCAATAGCTCTCTACTACTCCCTAAGTTTCCGACTACATTTCAAGTCCCGACTAGATACCTACCACCAGAGCTACCACCAACTTTCCAAATCCTCAAAAATGCTCCCAAAGTTTTGATTATTCTTCAAGTCCTCAACAACATTCCAAGTTCACAAAATAAACTAATCCCCGATTTCTCAACGACAGGGGAAGCATTATTAAGCAGTTAGGAGGTCTGAGTCTCAATTAATCTACAATTTCGAAATTCGGGTCTTAGTTGGTAGTAGTATCGATGAATTAAAAGCTAAATAATACCCATTATTATATGTATAATGTATACCTCCTATTACGTACAACCTATATAACCTTTGTTTACCTTTTCTATAATTTATATACTTATTATCTAATGATACAGTTGTATTTTTGCAACAGGTCCAAAAAATGTGTGACCTCCGAAATGTCTAATTTCTTTCACTTTATACGATAAAAAATATTCCTTTGCCTTCCATACGAATCAGCAGAGGTTTTTTGAAGAGTAGACGAATGATGATACCCTAACTACATTCTGACAGTCTCAAAACAAGCAAACAAACAAAAAATTCTTAATAATAGTGGTTGGAATAAGCAAGTCCTCAGTTCTGTGTGAGAGAGATAATAATGTAGGATTCACTTATTAAATGAAAAACATCCTAAACCTTCATTGAGTTCTCCCATTGATAGAATTAATGTTCAGGATAAAGTGAGGTTCATAAGAAAAAATATTCATGAGGGCGTACTGTGATCAAACTGGTAGGACATTTAGGGAAAGAATTTGAAGAAAAAAAGTCTGTCAAGCGGGTGTGGCACATAGCTTCCTCGTATTCATAACCCCATTGTATATGTAGATGATCCGATGCATAATAGTTATTCTCAAAACATCAACCTCTAAGTACCTTTCACTACCCTCGTCGGGGACCTATCAAAGGCAATCTACACGCTAATCTGAACAATCCTGAGAAATGTTGAGATCGGATGGAAAATATAGAAGTTATGGCTGTTACCGGACTATTAGTCCGAGGGCGTTGATTTTCATAGGGGACCATCTACACGCTAACCTGCAAAATTCCCGAGAATTTCATCGAAATCGGATAAGAAATGTAGAAGTTATGGCTATGGAAGTTATGACAGACACACAGACAGACAGACATGGAACCAAAATTTGTTCAGAAAGGTCTAAAACGTAAAACGCGAGTGGAAATTTCGATTTTGGAGAACATTTTTCGTCAACCTTGAAAAGTGAAAACAAACCAATAATTAGAACGAACGAAGTTTTGTTTAAAAAAATGTTTAACCTTTTTTGGGTTTTACCTATTTAAAAATTATAATCGTTCAGGAAAAACTCAAAAACATGTTCCTATATATTTAATTTTCTAGTTTCTTTGTAAATTTTGAACGCTTCTTCGAACAAATCAAATTTTCAAGAATCGCCATGAAATTTCTCCCTTAGAGGGAAAAAATCTCCGATCGCACGTAATATATCGCAGTATTCTAGAGAACCTTTCTACATAGCTACCGATATATGGAATCGCGTTGTATTTTTTATGGTAAAATAAAGTGTCGCGAAAAATTCCTTGACCCCCAGCCAAAAGACTTATCTATGTCAAAAGTGGGGTTTATAGCTGGATTTATAGCGGAAATTTTCATATGGGCTTGAGTACCTGTGGTTAAACTGGTAGGGGACGGATTAAAGAGGATGTCAAGGATAGCACAGGTGATTCTGCTTTTGCAAGTCATCGGTGTGGCTGTAGTATTGATCTGACAAATAGACTGTAGGTATGTAGGATTTCTTCATCTTGAATGTGCTTAAAAAATTCGAGATTATTGGAATTTTAGGTCCGTTGAGTCTAAATGAGGTAATTTCTCAACATATTTCAGTACTAATTGGTTCATTCCTGCTATAGCTTGGAATTCCTCCCTCTCTCCATTGTTACACTGTTATTGGCATCAGTCGATCCTACCAGACCCTTTCACTTATCTGAGCTAATGGGATTTAATTTATTCTTGAAAAATATAATTTAGAAATAAATACAAGTAGTTCAAATACATATTTTGATATTTTTTTTTAATCTTTAATTATTTTTAGCGGTGTCAACACAAATACAGTAAGTTAAGGAAGATTTTCATTATAAAGACGCACTTATTTGTGTTACTGTCAGCTTCAATGTGGTCCGGTTCGATTGTAGGCAGCGTATAATGTTAGTTACAACACCCACTCACCCACGTATGCCTTCTAATTCATAATCTTGATTTATATTTAATATTAAACCGTCAAAAACGAATTTATCGAGTGTTTTCCAACCTGGATGAAACACATTCGAAAGTCGATAACGCGACCGTTATTCACGACAGAGATGACTTAGTGGGTGCACTGGAGGTCATAAACGTTTCTATGATGAACTGCTTCGTGTAGATAACAACGGCTTTCAAGAAGGACCCCGCTGAAAGCTGTTAAGCCAAATGAATGGGTGAACTAGGATGTAGAGGGTTCGTGAGAGTCCTGCAGCTAATAAGTTATCACAAATAACAACATACTTGTGTACAAAGAGTACCAATAAAAACGGCAAATCAATCCGCAAAATCGTGAAATTTGAGGGATTCCACATTTTGGTGGTTCTAGGAGGACGAATAAGTGAATCAGCTCGCAAAGAACTAAATGGAAATATCGACTTACTTGGCTTGTGTAAACTATTACTTCTGAAAAGGCTATCAGTTTCTTCCTTAGAGGGAAAAAGAATAGATCATGGATATGTCCATTGTTGTAGGTGTAATTTAAAAATTAAAATGATAATATAAAACAATACTTTATAATTATTTTAATTTTCAACACAAACAACGTAGCATCTTTTTTAATAATACCTACCTATTTTCTTTTTCTATGAATAAATTCAATTTTTTTTTCTAAAAAAAAACTTTTCGATTGCTCGTAATAAGTATTGTAGTATTCCAGAGAATCTTGCTTCATAGCTACCGATATGTAACTATGATTTGGTTTTGGTATCGCGTTGGTTGCCTGTGGCAAAAAAAAGTGTCGCGAAAAATTCCTTGACCCCCAGCCAAAAGACATATCCATGTCAAAACGATTAAATAAATGCCATAATTATATACCAGTACATACAAATTATTTTTTAATTTACCTATATTTTCTAATTAAGAATCTTCTTTTTCGCGTGTACTGCGATTGATGCGGAGAACCTGGCCTCAAACCATCCGCCGAATTTGAGCAAAATAGGACAGTTACATCGTGACAAATTCAAGTTATAAAAAATAACGATCAGACTGGGTTCTAATCTGGTTTTAAGGGTCTGGTTTTAACTTCTTAGTTTGAATGGTGTTTTTATTCGATTTTCGGATTCTACCTACCTTGAAACGCAAACCAACAAATTTTCAGGGGGGTTAAAATTTCTTTTTCCTTGATCGATTCAAAAGGTTCATTATTGAAAATAGTAAACCAAAATGGGAAAAACCGTTTATTCAGTTTAATTTTTCCCATTTTTCTCTGGCAATTATTGTTTGATTTTGATGATTCCAGCGGCAATCTTTTAGTTTTTCAATTCCCTAACTGCTGCACTAATGAATTTCAAAAATCTTCGAAAATTTCAAATTTAGGTACAACTTTTTAACTTTGAGCGCCGGTAACCTAAGGAAATACTGACCCGGAAAGAGGAACGAACGGCGACCGGCTCAGACCCTCTTAATGTCTGAATGTTTGGCAGGGCAGTAAACTGTCAAACGTTCTGAATGCAATAACTTATTCATGAAAAACATTTTAAGTAATTATCTCTGGCTTTTCCAAATAAGAGGGTTCCTAATAAATTACTTATCCATGTGTATTTGTCCCCGTATTCATTTGATGGGGCACACCCTATTTCTAGAATGGCGATAAACACCTCGACTGCTCTCTTATGAGAACTGAATGAAGTTCGAAAACCTCTCCATTCGCATATTTCACAAGAGCAACACCCCGTCGGAATTCTGAAATGAGATATTTCTCCCCGAATGAGTGATCGACCGTAAAAAACGTCCGAACGCTGACGGAATCGAAAAAGTCAACTTTTATTACAATAACTCAATTGCAATGCCTGATTTATGTTCGTGACCAAGCTTGTATAGAAGTGAAGTTGCTTTTATGAGACTGCGAGGCGTGACTTAGAACTCCACTTGATTTACGTACAACGAAGTGACGGCTTCTTGTTGCGGGGTTGTCAACGATCAAACTGCCTATTCTGAGGCCTTTCGCTCAGCGTGATCTCAGACGAATCTCATTTGGGTTCTAATGTATCACCAAGCTCATTTGTAAGTCATGGAGAGTCAAGTGCCCGCTGTAACTACCAAATGGAAAGTATTCGTGACGAGGTGCATCAAGGAATCATTGCACTCCTGATAGGCAATAAATTCTAGTCACATTTATGTGCAATTACGTTCGAATAGAAAACATTTGCATTAAAAATAACACTCGAGTCAAACCTCGTTATAGTAAATGGAAATTTAACGATACGCTCCATTATTGAACGATCTGAAATTTGTTCTCAACGGAAAGAGGATCGATACTTTGTATGCATTCGACTTTGTTTTCCTAAACGGTTTATGGTAATAAAAACATTTTATACTTATTAGTTTCACGTTTTACTATAATGAGATCAAAATTATCTCAGCATTAAGTTTTGCCTGTTTAATTTGTTTGTCACCATATTTTCTCATTTAAATTTATTCCTGATTGATTTGAACCTAAATGCAATTTTAAAAAAAATGGAAATTTGAGAGAATGTTTGAAATTTAAATATGCAAAAATTTTCTTTCAGATCAAATAAGAGTTATGGGCACTAAGGTAAATGATTTCTTTTTTCTTTTTTATCTCAGTCAATATCCGGTCGATTTTGAAGCGGTTGGCTTATATCTTATTTTATTTTTGTTATCCTAAGCCAACAAGTATTTAAAATTCCGAAATTTAATTTTTTTTCAATAATTTTCTTTAGAGGCAGGGGCAAGGGTTACGCCAAAAGAAAAAAGGTATTGAATGAATATAGGTACATAAATACAGGGTGTCCAAGTAACTACACTCCCCCCCACTTATTTCCTCTAATTGTGGAGGAAAAAAATCTGAATAACGGTATTCTTCATAATTTTTTTGCGTAGAGTTCAAAAATGACAAAATTGCGCTGCGCGCAGTTGCGCAACCTTGATCACCTTTGTTTTTTCAGATGAACCCTACTTTTTAATTGCAGATTCGGATTCTACGTCAAATTTTATGAACATTTTACTTCGACAACTTTTTTTTTATTGCGCGCAACCCGCTCAGCGACCCCTCAAAGATGCGCAACCCAGGATTGTGCCACAATTGAGATGAAGGCAGACCTCAAGTGTGGCACATCACTTAGCTCTGTTTTTCTACGCTGAATCTCGTGGTGATATCCCTTTCTTGATTTGGTTTCATTTTACCGCATTTACAGCAGAAAAAATCACTTTTTGAGGTTTTAATCATTGATTTTTCGTGGAATCTTTTCCGAGTATCGTTTCCTTCACGAATTATTTCTCCTCTGACACAATTTTATACATTTTACAGTTTTTTCACTTCATTGGGATTGATTCATTACCGCTCCTAAGAAAATCGACGATTTCCACCTCAAAAAGTGACTTTTTCTGCTGTAAATGCGGTAAATTAAACCAAATCAAGAAATGGATATCACCCCGTGCATAGGTACATCCTCATTTAATATTATATCATAATGTTATAATGGGAGGTCTCCCAGGGTTACAGAGTTGAAGAAGATAGGGGTGGGGGAGATAAAAGAAAGTACCCCTATAAAATTACTACCTCATAGTTCTATGGTGAAGCCACGGAGCACCCCCGCCGACATCCCCAGTTCAAGTTGGCGCGACGCTTTTCTCACAGCTCGCAGCCACGACCTTGATGTTATTGGCTGCCACTCCTGTTAGCTTGGACATCGTTCGTATTACATCTTGTCATATCAATTGTTTATTTTAGCCTGCCAGGTGTGCTCGATTTCTCCAGGCTGCCACTAACTAACTAGGAAATTCACATTTAGAAAGAATGCTGCATAACTCATTGGCAGAAAATTTACCGAGAAAGATGCAAAAAAACCATTCAATGATAAAAAATGGTGAAAGGAATGAGAAAGAGAGAGGACAATTTTTTCTCGAATTTTTGGTGCTAAATTATAGTTTGGTATAGTAAGAATTGGGTCCTATCTCAAGGAGGTAAACTGACAGGTATCTTCAATATAGTTCTGCATACTTTAACGTTCAGCTGACACAACGCCTCGTTCATTGTTATCGTTCTATGCAGAATATCAAAGGCTTATGAGATTGAATATTTCGCAAATATAGAAATTATTTTTTTTCTCCCATTTGTATTTCTTTAAATAAATTAAGTAAGTATATTATTATGAAGTATTATTATTATATATTGTATACTGTATATTATTTTTTCCAAGTGTGGCTGGGAGCCAGAATAGACAAACTCTCGTTCTCTGTATGCTTACAAACATAACGAGATGTGTGAACCTTTTCCTGAGCCAATTGGTGAATTTCATTTCATTATTTTCTAAGAGTCCCTCATAGTTTTTCAATACTGTTCCATTTCATACCAGTGAGGAGAGTTGTAGGTAAGTTGGGTGATAATTAGTTTCACTCTTATAGGTTTCCATCAGTAGCATGATTAGGCTCTTAGACCTAGGGACCTCCTCCTCCTCGTATTAAGTTGTTTTGAAGACAGTCAAACAGCCTGACACCATAGGTATTATTATGATGATTGAGGCAATTATGCTCTGGTTGGTCAAAAGTTTTATTGAATTTCCTCAGAATTTGATGAATTTTTTCTCAATCTTACAACGCGAATGTGCTCAGAATTTACAGCTGATATATATATAGTAAGGTAGTATTGGTAATGTATAGCAATTGATTATAAATAGCAATTATGATAATACATATTAACGAACATAGCTGTGATTGTAGTTTTCTGACGATTTAATTCAAATTGAATAAAATTTATTCAACTTCACATTGATGGGTGTTGTGATGTAAATCTCGGCCAGACGATAATTCTGTATCACTGCCTCCTACCATGAGCATTCTAATCAAATCATAATTGACGACGGCGTTTGGAGAATAAGATTATTTTGATAGGGGTTAGTCAGAAATTAAATGAAGCAGGGTAGCTTCTTGAAGGAGGCAGGTAATTTTCCCAAGCCGACTACCTTACTGTGTGGCTTCGCTTCCCATCTCTGTTCACCATTTTGGTTACCTGAGCACATTACCAGAGTCCTTTCAACAGGATGTTTCACAACTTGGAGTATGTTATGCCCCGTGGAATTGTTTCATTAACCTTGAACGAAACTCATATTTCATTCCTAAGTTTAGTTCTACGTGAAAGTTCACGGAAATAGTTCTCGTTACTTAATCCTTACACTCGCAAACTGTCGACTCCCTGATTCATCCAGTAGGTGCATAATTTACTTTTGACATACCTACTGTAATATCTCTATATAGATGAGGGAAGGACTTGATTTAGATGATGACGCTTCGGAGATCAATTTTTAAACTTATTAGGCATTAAGGTAAGTGAGTAGGGAGCGGAGTGGGATCGGGAGAACTCAACAGCCGGTCGCCCTGACGTCACGAAGGTAGAGAGTGACAGCTCAATAACTACAACTATCCAACTTACTGGAATGCTCTCAGCTTACTCAACATTTGGAAAGTTGGACATCTTCCATCGAAGCTTGCGTGGTCAAAGTTGTTTTGATTGCTGTTTTGACACCACAGAACAGCCGCTGCAAACAACCACCCACATGAGGGTCGAACATCCAAGTTGTACCCCTTTGTCATCCTCCTATCAAATTACATTGGTTAAAAACTCTATGTAAATAAATATTTATCTCAAAACTCAGCTTTAAAACTAGCTTCTGTCGCAACTACGAGAATTATTTGGTTTCTAAATAATTTCCTAAATTTGACGTTTGACTTTTCAGTATTTCACTGTCCAAATTCACATGGTTTCGGTAGATTTCAGGTACATGTGTGGAGAAAAATAAAGTTAATTGAGTTGTAAACTTAAACAACATTTTTTCTTTCTATAATTGTTAAATTCAGAAAAATATTCAACAATACTCAGATAGGAAAACACGATCCACGGAGATACAATAAGTCAGTAACAACAGCTTCTGTCTATATTGGAACACTTACCACATGGAGCAACAAGAAACCATGACCTCAAATACTATACCTCACATCCATGACCACTTCATCAGTGATATATTCCTCCTAGTATTGTATACAATTGAAATTTAAATGTCCATAATGCAGCTCTATGCTCATTCGGCTGCTTATGTTATTACGTAGCAGTCTTTAACAAATTTCTGTCCTTGAAAGACCAAAGTGTGTGAATTCAACTTCCACACTTGAGAGCTTCGAGTCCCAATTAAATTATTCACAACTCAGAGAATTATTAATAGCAGCTACTAAGAATGATACACTTTAATGAAGTGATTCATGATTTATAAGTAATCATACAATTAGTGTTGAACTGCCAAGTATTAAGTAAGTGTATTATGGTAGTAATAATGTTCATCTTAAGTTGTCATTAAACCTTCTTTATTGAGACACAACATTTCCACCTAGTATCAAAGTTCTAATCATGTGTATCTAAAAAGGAAAACAAGAAAAAAAGTCATAAATACCAGGTGAGAAACTGATGGTAAAACTCTTATTGTAAACGACTCTTACGGTACTTACACAAAGAGTTAATGCTTCCAGCAATGGTGAGGTGGAGTTACGGAAAAATTACGGATTTATAAGATGATTTTGTAAACAAAATACTTGGGTAAGTAATTGGAACTGTGGGTGAGAAATGAAGGAAAAAAACTTTATATCAAATCACGAAGATAGTATGGCCAGGAGAAAATAACGCTGACACTAGAACTCACCAATACCACCAGTTGGGTCACCTAGTGTTTACAGCCTTTCATCTTGTTTTCATTTGTAGATAGACATGATGAAGACTTTGAATCAAGGTAGAAACGTCGTGACTCAATTTAGAACACAATAAACCCCAGTCTATAATTGTTTGTTATTACCACCACAATGTAATCATAGAATGGCTTGCTTTGAAGCGCAAAACTTCGATCACGTGTTCCACAAATGATTTCCTACGAACTGTGTCCAGTTTAATAGAGTCAATTTTTTTAGAGGGAACTTTATGAAAAAGATGAAGTTTTATGCGAAGAACGTTTGATTTTAGGCATGCTTTTGAGGGTTTTTAAGAAAAAACACCCCTGGAATACTACAGAAATTTGAAGATGGATTCATGTTATTTTTTTAAGCTTAATCAAATGAATACACAAACTTCTCTAGGGACAAATTATTTTACATTGTTTATAATTATATTTATTCATACAGGCCTGTCTACACTTTAGATAAGCATAACTTTAGGGTTGGATTCAACGACTAATTTGCAACAAAAAATGTATCGTAGCAACTTTTTCATAACCCACTCAAAATGCCTTTTCTTTTCTTCGAAGTTTTCTTTCGCGTTTTCGACCTTACGTCATTAAAACTGTCATAACTTTTGTTATTTACCAAGTAAATTCAAATTTGAGGATGTCGTTGAAAAGAGCGTTAAAGTTTCAAGCTATCTATCGTAAAACCAAAATGTTTTAGCAATAAACCATTTCTAAAAATCGAGTAAAATAGTAAACTTCAAAATGTTTTCGAAATATGACTTCTTAAACCGAAGTTGTCACTCTGAATCTCTAGCTATTTCGATGAGCGCTTTCCGGAAGAAACATGTTCAAATTGTCAGCTTTCCAACAGTCTATCAATTTTTCTTTTTATATCTAAGTATTTTCATACACAACACCTTTCTACTCAATAAAAACATCAGTCAGCTGGAAATGTGATGTTTTATCGAGTAGAAAGGTGTTACTTCATGCTCACTACCGAAATTACTATCGAAGATTTTCTTCCAAAAATCCAATTTTTAGCGATAAGAATTATTCGAAACTATCACCATTGGATTCAGCGTGAAAAATTACATAGGAAATTATACCAAACTCGTCAAGCCATCTTGAAATCGAGGGTTACCATGCACCGCGTAAAACACTCGATTTTCTGGTAATGCTCACGTTTTCTTGCATTCAAACTTGATTTACCCCTTCAATTTGAATTTCAAAAAGAAATGGAGACATTTTTTTTGTTGCAAATCAGTCGTAGAATCGAACCCTAAAGTTATGCCCATCTAAAGTGTGAACACCATGTATAATTATATCTATAGTATAATTATCACATACATGTAATAGGATGGGGACATTTAGTACAGTTCATTTGATTATTTAATTTGATGAAGGACTTAAATTAGCGTACCTAAATTTGTTGACCTCCGTAGGAATGAATTGCTTAAAAAAGATTTCTGTCACATTATATCCAATCCAGGGTGTAGGAAACGTCAAGTTTTCGACGTTTGGACATTTATTTCTGTGTGACGTCCTTCACGAAACGAACTGTTCCGTTCAAATGTGTGTAATTCGTCCCTGAGGATGTCTGTGTATGTCACTGCCTTCCAATTCATTTATTGCCTACCTTTTTTGTAAAAAAAAAAAAAAAATCCGCTAAAAAACATGTTTTTCCGCAATGAAACTCAATTTTCACCCTCAGAATCCCATCAAAAAATATTTCGAGGTACTGAGAAGCAACAAAACACTCTTTCCAACTCAAATTTGGTTTTATTCTTCAAATTAAGCTAGTTACGAGCTTTTCAGTGGCAAAAGGTTGGAATCACGAAAAATCTCAAGTTTTCAAGGTTTTAAAGAGAAAACCTTATTTTACACTTTTCGTTGGAAATTAGCTGTAAAGGACGTGGAACCCTAATTGAGACAAAAAGTGATGAAGTGATCGTGCTATTCCGATTGGGAAAAATTTGAGTCTCTGTACAAACTTTTACACCTATTAACACTCATAACAATCAGGTACGTACTTACTTCCGTAAACATACTAAGAATTGATTACAGTAACTACCAAGCTCCTTCATGATAAATCAAAACTTCATAAATGGAGGACACCCTACGAAACTCAAGAGTAATATTTTTGTCTCCTAAAAATAAAAAAATTAAAATTTTAAGTTTTAATTAGTAAAAATCTGAAATAACTAAGCGCGGGACAATGACTGCGAAGTAACGATGTGTCGTTATTTTTTATATATATTTTTTTCAAATGATTCGAAAAATGCTTAATTGGTCCCTGGAAAAAAATAAGATAAAAAATGGGGAAACGAATCGTTATTCGGTCGAATTGTTGATTACTGGCAGGCAATAAAAGTCGAACGTAAAACCATAACCTAATCAACACCGTGTAAAACGAACCTTCTCATAGGTTTATTGGTCGTAAATAACGGATAGGTACCTTAATTAATGTTTTTATTTCATTATTATTTATAGATTTTAACAACTAAAACGAGCCTTATTACCTCAAAATGAACGAAACTAACATGATAACTATGAGCGGTTACGAGACTACTGTCGCAGCTGAAAAAAAGGTGAGAGTGATTGTTCTTTTCATTTGAATTTTCGTCAGTCCGCGCTTTACTTAGTAACCATAGGCCGATTTTGGAAAAAAAATTGGTATGATAGGCTCAATTTAGGGCCTAGTTGTGCCTCGAAGCTTTTGGTTACTGTCAGTCTTTTTTGGGGGGTGAATAGTACCTAGGTATTGAAATTTTCAAAACTCTCAAAAACGTTTGATATAAAGCTTTTGTTATTTCCTTAATTGAAATAGTATTGAATTATGGTATATAATTTTGAATAATAAACGTTTGGAAACGGCCCCTACGGGAACTTGAGGGTTGAACTTACGTATGTTGAACCTTGTCTCACTAAAATGACTATAGCCTTCTTATTTTTCGTGGAAATTCAATTCTGATTACACCGTTGAAAAAAGCATTAAATTTCTCATCAGATGAGCTGCAACACACATTAGATTTTTTCTAGTCCAAACTTAAAACTTTGCAATTTTCGAGTTTTTTTGACAAAGTTCTCAGAGATTTTTTTACCCATTTCGTAGAGGAAATTCAATGCGGGTTTCGGTGTAATCAGATTCTAATTTCCACGGAAAATAAGGGAGCTATAGTCATTTTAGTGAGACAAGGTTCAACATACGAAAAAATCTTTAAATTAAAAAAAATTTGAAAAAACAAGGGGTTAAAATAAAGTTGCCAATTGATTAACATTTTTGGTTGAAAATAACCTGTACAATCGACCCCTGAAGTTTGGCCGTGTCTTTTCAGACACCCTGTACAACGCTCCTACGGGCCAGACGGTGAAACTGAAGTAATACGTCAAAACGACGTATTTATCTAGGGTTAAAGACATCTATCAACCTAAAAGTATCAATGTAACGGAAAGGGTAGTAAAAAATCGTACAACAAGCTGCTCCAGGAATAAAAATAACATTTTATTGAAAATACGATTCCATATTCACTTTAGTAATAAATTAAAAGTGTTTTCACTTCGGCTCTCTCGAAAAATACAACCAGGTCCGGAAAAGTTTGAGATTACAATTTCATCAAGGGTCCTAAAACTTGAGCAACACGTCGATATAACCAAAATTCCAACATTGAGACGAACATAACTAACCAGTAGGTACAATGTGTTTTATAAAAACAGCTATAAACAGACAAAAATCGCACTTCGAACAAACAGTTTTTTAATCACATCAATTTTGGCTCGAATATTATTTTGACACATAAAAGTTAACAGCCTAGCGTCAAATTCAACAGCAATTTAAAGAGAGCAACCATTTCTTTGCATCACATGCACATTTTTTTTTGTACTAAAGCAATTTGTACCTCTTTCAAATTTGGATCCATCGATTACTTCAATTCATTTTTTCTACACATTGAAAAAATTAAATACAAAAACTTGAAAAATGAGACTAGGCCTTTTAATTAAAATGGAACTGTACAAATTGAGTCTAGCGAAGAAACGCCCCCTTTGTTTTGAAAATATGTACATATTAAAAATAATTTATATGTTACAAAAAGTATGAAGTAAAATCTAGATCTTCTTCCAATCGAGAAAGGGGATACACTTATTGTACGTTGATCACTCTTTCGAAAATAACTTAGTTTTCGTTTCTACTCACTACAGGTCCGGGTCGTGGCACAAATTAGACAGTATTTACAAAAATATTAACACTAAATTAAATAACGTCTTGGTAAAACAGTTAAAAATAGTTTTTTTCTGTACACATAAATATAAAAAGTTTAAAAAAATTCAATTATATACAGAGAAAAACAACGAAGTCAATAGTAAAAAAAACTATCGAAAATGCCACCAATATCGAACAGGGTTTTGTTTGGAACTACAACATGAACACATATACCTTGTGGGGGTTACGTTTAACACCAAGAGAAAATATACATTTCATAAAGGGTAACATTTTGGGTTAACATCAACGAGGATTTATAAACATGAACATGTCAATGTAACGATAAATTTTGCTAAATTTCTTAGTTTTCGTGTAAATAAAGAAGACATGGATGGCCTACGAATATACATCACATTGAAATCTTACAACAAACAGTGAAGCTTTTCGTTCTGTCAGCGTTCCTACTCTTTTTTTTTACTAGAAGTCTGTGAACGAAATTGCTAGGCAAGAGATTGAGCAAGCGAGTATTAGAGCTATTCAACACATATTTACCCATTAGCTTGTGGGTTGAACACACATAGAGGGGAATATTTTACAAAACTGCACTCAAGAGCGTCTTTAAAACGAAGATCATTGGTTGACTAAATTGAAAGGAGCCGTCGTCGCGAAGTCTTGTTTGTACAAGACTGAGCGAGGATGGAATTCAAAAAGAGGCACGGTTTCCAATGGAAGGAAAGGGTGACCCTTTTTGATGGTTTTAGGAGAGGTTTTGTTTTGAGTGTTGACTTATTGTTCGGGTTTGTAAGTAGGAGTTTGATGTTCGTAGGAATGGCACTTGTCTCTTTGGTTGGCACTGAGAAGCGTGTCGAGGTCCGGGGAAGATTCTGCGGTGGGGGACAGGGACTGGGGAGATGGGAATTCTTCGGGGTGAGGAGGTTGTCCAGAGCCTGGTTCGTACCTGGAATGAGTACGCATGTGTCGTGTGATCATGTCGCGACGACAGGCAGCGTACGGACATTGAGGGCATTTGTAGGGCTTTTCACCGGTGTGCGTTCGTTGATGGGTCGAGAGGTGGTCGGAACGGGAGAAGACTTGGCCGCAGACGCGGCACGTGTAGGGTTTGACGCCTGTGTGCAACCGCATGTGTCGAGTTAGCATGTCTGATCTGGCGAATGATCGTTTGCAGACTTCGCAGAGGTACGCTTTCGTGGAGGAGTCCGTGGACTGCGCTCGACTTTTGTGTCTGGAAGCCATGTGTTTGGCTAGACGGTCGTGGAGGCTGAACATCTGACCGCAGACAGGGCAGACGTAAGCTACGTCGGATCCAGGAGGCATTTCTTCAACTACAGGAGAAACATCGAGGTTGTACCAGACAGCTACGTTCTCCTTCGTCGTAGGCGAAGCAACATCTCCTTTCACCACAGGAACTGTCACATTTCCTTTCGGATGAAGAAATCCCCCTAATACGTGCGGTGGAGCCGACAGGTTGGAAAGGAAGGAATCGGCTGAACATGGAGATGTATCGGAGCTTTTCGAGCTCTTCATAGACAAATCCAGAGGCGAGTCTTGAGGCGAACTCTGTATGGAGATATCCGATCTCTGTTCTGGCCGTTCTGTCCGAGCCTCCAACCACATCGGAACGTCACTATCTGAATGGGACCTCCTTCGGAAGATGTCGGGAAGATATTTTGAGTGCAGGTACTGTTCAAAACTATATACTGGGGCGGCCATGAAAGGTGTGACGGGCGTGACTGGATGGAACCTGTCCAGAGAGGACGGGTGGTGAATAGGAGTACCAGAAGCACAACCTGCACAGGAACAAGCTGGGTACAATGGATGGGGACTATACTGTCTCTCCGACTTGATATGTTTTGCTTCATGATGTGGTGACATCCTATCGTCATCTTCTATGGAGTCTTTGAGCCGAAGAGGACTGAAACTAATTTTGGGGGAGTCAGTATTCGACGAGTGAGGTGACTTTGAAGACGACGCTTGACTAAAAACTTCGTCTTCCTCGTCCGTATATCCGTACGCTTCCTCCTTGACTTTGGACGACTTGAGCAGTGGCTGAGCGAGACCTAAAAGTTCTTCCTTCCCTTTGATTTCATTATTATTATTATGATGTATGTTATTATTCAACGGCAACGCTTGAATCGCCAGTTGATCAACAACTTGATTCAGACGTTTTCTCTTCCTCTCCTTCTTGACGCCATGATGAAAATGATGATGGTGGTTATTATTGGCGGCCAGAGGGTGGTTGTTGTTGGCACTTTTGTATTCAGCATACCGTCTCAAGAGTCCCCCCGGGTGACTGGCGGTAGTTTCGACCTGTGCGTCCGCCATGGTCATCAGATCTTGCAAAAAGCGGCGGTGGGCCGCGTCTGGAAAAAACGATTCACAAACGTCTGCCCAACCAGCATGACCACTCGCGCAGCCCTAATAGATCCTCATCGCCTTTCGGGATATCCTTTCGACAGCATTCAGGTATTGTAGAAGGAGGATGAATTTCACCTGCAACAGAGAAGAAAAAAAAGATTAGGAACGAATCCAGACTTGATAAAGTGCGCCGCTAGGGCCTCGTGGAAAAGAAATAAATCCAACCAGGGCAACTGCTCCTGTTTTTTTACTTCTTGTCCAAGCGGTCTCCCGTGCGGTTTGTGATTCTGGACTAGAAGGAGGGACACATCTCGTCTCCCCCACTCTGTCCATTAACAGACTACCCATAGCTTTGTGGTAATGCCTAGAAGCCAGTACCCCCCATTTAAGGGTAAGCCTGCAGAAAATCATCAATAATTGATTTTTACCAAGAACTCTACCGATACCCCTTCTTGCCTCGGAGACTACCAAGGGACTTTTTTTCTTTTCGAGGGTTGAAAACGAGATCGAACTTCCGACTGACAGGTAAAAAGCGTTTAGTGAGTAAAAAACAAACAAATCCAGCCAAGATCGAGAAAAAACATCAATAATTATAAAAACGGATATTAGTTCTTAGACGACTCGTGTTCTATCAAAGTAGGGAAGAAAAATCACCCTTTTTGGACTCTAAAAGGTTTGGTTTTGTCGTTCAACTCTTCAAGCAGGCTGTCATTTCGAGCGGGAAGATGAAAAACGTTGTTTCCAACCAATGAAACATGGACTGAATTTCTTATCTAGGTACTCATGGAAACTTAAGTTAGATTTATGTTAGGAAAAAAAAAATGTCCCCACTAATTAGTGGGTCTAGAAGTATCTATGAACCACAAAATGTTTATATATTAATCCAAACTGAGTTAATGTATGCACTGTTGTAACAATAACGATTTTTTTAATTTTCAAATAATTTAAGGAGGGTATATGTTGTATATGTAGTTATGTTGTATAGGTAAGTATTATGTATGTGACATGTTCGTGAAAGACCTGATTGTTGAAATCCGCGTGAACGAGAAATTTCTCTGGATCTCGTAAACACCCCGTCTTTTTTCTTCCACGAAAATCAAATTTCCTATCGGAAAAAAAAATGGACGATGTGTGGAGGAGGTGCCTTAGACAAACGCATTGTCCGTGAACTGTAGATAATCAGACGACAGGGAGACCTCTATTGTGTGGATGACCCGTCGACAAAAGAGGTTTTTCCCGAAGTTTCTTTTTTGGAAAAAAAAAGAAAAAAGTTCGTCGAAGCTCGGCTCACCAAAAAAATAGAGCCCGGGAGGGATGACAGCACGTGCCCCCGAAGGAACAATGATTTTCTCCCGCAAATAATATTGGGGGCCTATACGGTCCAAACGAGCTAGTTATTAGGGAGGAAAAAAATCGGCTCAATCTACTCAACTTGGACTACCGAAAATGAATCAGAAATAATTGAGCCATAATTGGATAATTAATTTGACAAAAACGGGGTTGTGCTCCTTCATGGCTGTAACAAACATAATAAACAAAAATACCATCATCAGTACTAAATGAGTTTTTTTAATGGGATATCATTGAAAATGTGCAGTTCAAACGAAATGTTGATAATGGTGCTGAAGTCAGCTTCATTTAGATGTCCCACACAAATGAGGAACGAGTGTGTATATTCCTTCAGAATGTTATTTTGCATTGTGATCGCATTTGCATTGCGTCATTCGGAGCATCGCGCACGATTACCTCACCCGCCCTGTTTTCACCTCATCCCATTTTTTTTTCTTTCCATACCTGAATTGAATTCACGTCTGTTTAAACAACGAAAAAAAACCACTCGCCGGAGCGTCTTCAAGCAGTAATTTGAAGATGGTAGGCGGCAAAAGAATGGTTTTCGTAGGAGTAGAACCTCGAGGGCGCAGCGCCCTCCACGTCTTCAATGCAACCTACCATTAAGAAGGGATTGCTTCGGGGCACACGGGAGATTAAATGGTCAAGGACCAAAGGCAGACTATCCGAGAGATAATCGTCAGCTCTAATAGAAAGCTACCTATCAGTTACCGACCTCTGCGATCGCTTCTACTTTTCAAATGGTTCTGACATGACGTTCAGCGTACTTATTACTTACGCAGGAAGGGTGCAACATGGTATATGTCGATCAGATGACGCATTTCACGTCATAAACCTATCATCGAGGTTTACAATCTTAGCAGGAGTCTAATTCGTTAAATTTCGTTCTCTACTTTACTTCGAATCCCAACTAAAAATTGATTTGTGTCAACAAATCATTCGTTTTCAACCAGGCCAAGTTCAGATCGCGGATGAAAGTTCAAAATACAAAAGAACTCGAGAGATCAAACTTGAAAATTATCGTAGTGGACGTCAAAGCGAAATCCCATCGTTCAGAGAGGTTATCAGACAACGTCGTATTCATTGCGAATGACGTCACGTCAGAACTTTTCTCATTACCAGCTCGGGAACTCCAACTGTCGATAAATGAACTTCAGATCCAGAGCTGGCGAATTGACGAATGCTCGAGTTTCGCGATCACTATCGTTAGCTTCGGGCTTTATAGGGAGCACCGGATGCAACAAATACCTAATTAAGGTAGTTGTAAAGTTTTAGTTCGGGAGACGTTCGGTTTTAATTGTTTATTTATGACCTCGTTGTTGAACACCACAAAACTATGTTATAATTAGTCATTAAAGTGCCATCATTTGTAGCAGATCAACTCCCAAGTCTAAGAGAATAGTCGAAGAGAAGTTGTATACGTAGGCTACGATGAGCTGTATTGACCTGAATCACCTCAGCTCCTCCTCCAAAAATGACTACACATGGTGGTCCAGGATCGATTTTACAACTAATTTGCAAAAAATTTTGTCCCACGTTTTTTTTCTCTATTTTTAACCCCAATAAACAATTTTTGACTTTTTTGCACTTAAGGATTTTTATTAATGTTTTTCACCTTATGTCACTAAAATGGTCATAACTTCCCTAATTTACATAATAAAGTCAAGCATGAGGATACCGTTGGAAATAACGTAAATTACTTCTAATTTTGTTTTATAAACTTCCCAAATAAATCACTTCAAACCTTTTTGAATTTAAAACCTTAACACGAATTCTTCCTCCTTCTTTAGCAAATTCCAATGTGGTTTGCGACCATATCACCTACTGAAAAATCGATGAGCTCCACGGCAAACACATAATATCATCATTACATACATATGACAAAAAAAAAAAAAAAAAAAAAATGTGTGTGATTTTTTTTGACGAAATGAGCGTTTCTGGCATGAGAATTGGGAATGGATGAAGGGGGGCTCACAACGGGGGGAGGGGGTGCTATCTAGTGGCTCCAAATTAGAGACAATTTAACGCTCTTTCCAGCGGTGTCTTCATATGTGAGTTTATTATGTGAATTAGTTAAGGGAGCTCATGAACATGTAACAGACATTTGGCCAAAAACATGAAAAGAATCGTCAAGAGTAAAAACATCTGATTTGTAGTGGAGTAAGAAAAAGAAAGATGTGGGAAAAAAGTTGTTGCAGAATCGATCCCTGTCATTTCGTTGGTGTTATAGGTACCAAACACACTGTAGAGAGACAAATTTGGTACCTATCAAGCCATATACCGCAAAAGCCTTCAACACAAACAATTCCGACTGATCGAAAAATATTCTTGTGATTCCTGTTCTGCACCAAAAAGTTGTGTTGGGGCAGTTCATGTTCAGAACAGTAATACTAAACAGATGACCACGAAAGGAAAATATTAAAAACCTACCTTCCAACGGGTGAGCAAATGAACTTGGCAATGACCGCTGAGGGGGCTCCAAGAGTTCGTGACCTCAGTTCTAAACAAATCGATGACCCATATTTTCATGTAACATCGGAAACCGCTCGCTTTCTGGTCAATTCGCCTCTCGTAGATAGCCATTGTGCACTGTGGGTACATTTGAGTACAATGATGATATTCCTGTACTTCCGAACTCACAATGACGCTCAATTTCATGTATTACGAGTATTATTCAAGATATTTCGAACATACCATTTTTTATCTTTAGTAAATATCTACTCTTTCAGGACTTCATACTAGGAATCATTAAAATAATAAAATTTGTTCACCCTGGCCTTCCTTACTTAACCTAGGTAAGTACTATTTTAATAATTTTGGACGATAAAATCTGAACTGTTCAAAATTGAGTTCAACATTTGCAACGATTTTCCATTAATGAAACAGCCGGCTGCATGTGTTCCGTACAGTCCAGGAAAACTGTACCGAATAACTGAAATTTTTTTTTCGTTTGATGGAAAATTGCAAACTTGATATATCGATGAATCAAACGTGTTTTTAATTGGTACTTAGTGATTAACAAAAGGAGCAGAATTTATGTGGTTCGATTTGGATGGAATTGGCAGAATCGACCCTTTTTTCGTACCTAATTCTGCTGTCGTTCATTGAAATTTGGAGGGTGGTTGGAGGCCGATTTCAAGATTGTGCTCGTGAGTTTCATGCGCAGTCACAGACCTCTGTGGTACAGATACCAAAAATGGGCTGGGAAGAGCTAAACTTCTTTTATAAGCCAAAGTTGATGCAAATTAATACATTTGAACGAATATATGATATTTTTGACATTTTTGCTCAATCCCCAGATGTAGTTTTTTCCCCCTCATATGTTCCTCTTATTTCACCCACACAATAATGTCCAGTTACTCTTTTTTATCTTACATATTCCGTATGATTGTTTCTTCCTCTGTTTTATTTTTCCATTATAATATTTTTACTCATTGTATTGGGCTTGCCCGTATTAAACAGATAAATGAACCTGCGAAATAGGATAATGTAGTAGACAATACATAATAATTATGTACTTGAATCAACCCTCTACATTAAAACCATAGTAATGTCCAATTACGCTGATGGCGGACAACGTTTTCCCTCAGTTAAAACAACTTTTCCTTTGACATTTCCCAGAAAACAAAGTTCGGGAAAACTCGAGAGTTGAGAGACCGGCCGGCGTTCGAGGAAAAGCGGCTTTTCCGAGGGCGAACATACGCCGTGTTGACGAGTAGACGTCACGGGGTACGCGCGGTTTCCCCGGGCTACGTCGTCTCCATGGGAACATCCTTGACCCTGCCGCCCCGCGGGACACCCTCGTCTCTTCCGAGTAAGAAATAATTCGTCGACCCCAACTGGCTTTCCGAACCCATCGCAGGTTTTCAAAACCGAAACAAATGTTGAAAATTCCTTCATTTAAAAATTCAACAAATATCAGTTCAATTTTGCCTTTCTGCTTTCTCACCATCAGCAACGAACTAGCGAATATTGTCGACTGAAGTGGATTTTGCTCTTATTGATTCAATTTCATTAGCGCTCAAAGCCTTAAAACTCTGCAAAACACAATCATAATTTTTCTGTAAAAAATCATGACATCTCACAGAAATTTTAGTTCTCGCCGAAAGCTCAGCTGATGTTACGAATACCAAAACAAGATACAAGCTCATCCTACTACATCCTAGCGAGCGAACTGAGAACTATAATCTTCTAATGACGATCGTAAGATTCGATCCAGTAGTAATTTTGATTGATTTCGTTTTCAATCCCCAAGTTTTATAGGGATCGAAAGGTTGGTCATCAGAGCTCATTTGTTTCCATGCCCGATCCAAAGGTCCATTTTGGTTAAATTTTGAACCAAACTTGTTATTGGTACCTGAAGCTGTTTCGTAATACGAGTAAATATCAAAACAAAAATCGATTCATAAGATGTTAAAAAAAAATTTTTCAGGCCTGACTTTCCCTTTTTACTACAAAATTGCTCTAGAGTGCCTCAAAATGGTGTATTTGGGTCTTGAGAATCCGTTCTTCAATCTAGGAAATTGAAACTACGCACGGAATGGGTGGAGTGCTATTGTTTTGCTTCAAGGTTAACAGAGAGAATGAATACAATACTGAAAGCTGTAACCAGCAACTGATGAAATCAATGAACGTGCAGAGAATGAGTAGGTAGCATCTCAGGCACAATGCCGTTAGGTTACACGAGGAAGACGTACCAATTTGAGTATCAGTTAATCAGAGGAAGTCATGTGGTAAACAAACAACCCTGTTCTTCACAAAGGTTCCTCTTTGAAAGTAGGCAACCCTTTGGGAATTAGATTTACGACATAAAAATACAAAATGAAATTGATATTAGAAAAATGTGGGTCATTCTGGCAATATAGATGGAGTTTTAAATAGCTGACATGGTTGTATTTGAAATTGATGGCCACTCAACCTTCAACTCAGGTAAAATGATTGGAAATTTGAAAATACTTGGGACTGGGCGGAACATGATGTTTTCTGACTTCAGAATTCCAAAGCTAGCTGTTGAAAATTCGAATCATCTAAAGCTGGGTGGTACCATATCGACAGTATACCCGCAAAACCGTGTACCTGTCGTTTTCCTGAAAATTCACAGGATAAAAAAAACATAAAAAACGTCAAACTCACTCCACGATCGCATATCCTTATTTCCGAAAAAAAATCGGACACACGGTGTTGCAGGTATACTATCGATATATTCTCGAAGGGATCACCCAAAACCTGAGCTGCAAAAGATGAGTTTTCAGAAATTGGAACCATTCCTACAAAATAACTACAGAGTTGACCCGTTTGATGCCCACTTTTTTCTTCGGAGTTTGATCATCAGTTTTCCAACAGATCGGATTTTTCAGAAAACAACGAAACAAAGCAGTTTTCCCGCTGGCCGGTCATCCGCGGTTATGTTCGGAAGCTGGACCCCGAGGAATGCGAACAGGTGAAAATATTAATTCAGCCTTCCTTGAAGACGAGGTCTGCCTGCAGGGGCGGAGTGGGAAGGACCTCTTGGAACCAGGAGTCCTTGGGTCGTCCTGTAGGCAACTGATGGGCCCGTCATCGCTTCGCCCGACCCGACAAGCGCCCTCCCTCATATCTTCGCTACTGCCTCGAAGCTCGGTGTCGCGTTTCATTAATATTAACGAGGAAAGTGCGATTCCTCCAAAACCTTCCGCGTAAATTCATTTTGAAAGTAGTTACGATGTAATTTATACGTAGCTATCTTTTATATTTTCAATTTTACATGCATCTTTATTCATAAATATAATATGTCTACGATGTGTTTGAAATATACCTACCAACTGTATCCTGAATCGATACCTTCGTACATCGTACGTTTAATTGGCAATTTTGGCCAAATAGACTAGATTTTGATTGGAATATTAAAAAAATAGAGAGCCAGTTCCTTTCAGGGCCTTCCGATAGGAAACTGAAAACCATTTTTCAGCAACACTATCCGGCTCGAAGTTCGAAACCAAATTTACGATCTTCAAGTTGTCTGAATTCCACTCATTAATAACACACCCTCTCGTACAAGGACATCCAAATAGTAGGGTCGTAATTAGTACCGCTGAATACAGGAACTTTCGTTTCCGATTATGGAGCACAGAGCTCACTTAGAGTATCACTGACCAACGAAGTTACATTTCGCATTATTCGCTCCACCATTTCGTTATTTTGTTGAATAAAACGATGGAAAACGTAAAAATCCATCGAATTATCGAAATCCGTACCTGTCCCGGAGTGATTCAACAAGATACCGACCGTGCCAAAATGTAATGTTCCACATAATTTATGAAAATATTACTTAAATAGCATTTTCTGTGATAAGAAATGTAAGAAGAATTTCATCGTAGAAATCAATCTGTCTTTATTCAACTCAAACAAACACTACCCATAACATGAAGAACAAAAACGCTATGTCCATCTATCTTCCACTTTTTTGTTGTTAATTAAAGAAAAACTCAAATTCAACAAAACTACTATTGAACTTTCTGAAGAATACTGCTTGAAATTTTCTTGAAGAAATTACCTAAAGCGTTTAATGTAATAAGCCAATATTTTAGGAATTGTGCACTCGTGAAAACTTCTGCGTTTTTCTCAAAACTCAGTTTTTGGAAAAGACGCCTTTGTGCTTTAAAGTATCGGTATAATTTCAATTTTTCACTGAGTGAGCGCTAATTGTTCACCAAAAAAATACTGAAGCATCATCAAACTTCATCTCGTTCAAACCTATGTAGTCCTTCAGTACATAAATCAGCAACATGTAGTAGAAAAATACACATGGTGGATCCTAGGCCACGCAGATTTTGTCGGGGAAGAGAGCTGCGGATATCTTGGCGAGCCTTACTTAAAATCCTCCAAACCCAGCAATCACGAGGAGTTGAGCAAAACTGATAGGTCTGATACTCATCGCCAAACTATCGAAAAAAAATTGACCAAGTAGGTCAACAAATTTTGCCCAATTTATGATTCATATAAAAATTAGTATTGTGATCTGATGTGAAGATCGCCCATAATCCACGGACCTAACAACAACAGCATTGAAACTGGCTTATTCTCACTCAAGACATGCTACAGCAACACGCAACAATCTTGAAATACCTCTTAATAATTTGAATCGAGTTTCTCTTCAATATTATCTCATATTCAATTAAATATTTTCTAATCAATAAATTCATTGTTATATTCTCTCTACTCAATATTGAGATTTCGGAAGATCAATAAGTTCATTCTTCCTCATGAAAAGTCACCGGAAGTTAGATCCAAGGTGTTGCTTCCTAAGTAGTTATTTATTTTATTATTATTACTTTTATTTATCATCATCTACTTTATTTATTCCAATATATTTTACTATGTTATTTATAGTTATATATTTATATTTATTTTATTCAACTATTTCTTCTTCCGATTATGATGAACTTACCCAATACACTCTGCTGGGAGGCTTTTGGTTGCCGTTCAGCCGGAAGTTGAAGGGTGGCTATCTTCGCCATATTCGGTTGTCAGGAATTATCAGGTGTATTAGTAAGTATTTCAATACGACAAATTGAATGATTTGAGTTATTGGCGCGGATGGGTTATCACTGAATTGTTCTACAGTAGAAATAAAATAAGAAACGAGAGGGCGTAGATCGATAACGAACATCGTCAACGAGATTGTCATTGATTTTTTACAACCGCAATCGTGAATAATTACGACAAACATTCGAACATTCGGAAAAGCGGTGATGCGTTTCAGTTCATAACGAGCTGTTCGTTAGTCACATCGTATTGTCAACAAGCGGCAGCAGCGCGATGAACTAGTTTGCTGTCCGAAAATGTTGATTTAGGAGAAAATAATTAGATGGGTTTTAACGAATTCCTTTCTAATTAGTGGTACCCTTCCAATCAAGAGATTAGAATTTATTTATTTAGCTATGATTGGAATCACTGCACGTATTTATTACTAAATTACAGATTTCATACAATAATGAATGTTATCACGTCAGGAAGTTTTTTGTCAATTAATATTATTTGACTTCAATAAAAGAAGGAAAGTTACAGTTCGGGATGCATTTAATGACAATTTTTTAAATCAAAACTTTTAAAATAACTTTTTTTGACGTTTCTGGATATTTTAAATTTAAGTAGAAAACAATACCTAGTGGTGAGGATAATGAAAAAATATTACACTATTCTCGTATTTTGAACTGGGTTGTCCAACTTATTTCAATGGCCACTACTAATCAACTGCATCCTTCTGCATCCTTCTTTCTCTCAAGGTAGGGAATAGGTACTACATAACTGTTACATAAAGGTGGTTTATATGGTGGGGAAAATTAAATTTGAGAAACTTCTCATAAGAAACGAAGTGAAAGTTAACATTTCATCATCTCAACAAAACGTGATTGCCGGTTCGTTAGGAAAAATAACGGAAAAATTCGATAAAACCATCACGAAATACCTTTTTGACCTCCGAGGATATGAGACGGTACATAAATATTATTCACCAGAGCTTCACAGAAGAGCTGGAGACGTCATAACTGTTAAAATCAACGGATGAGTAATACGGTTAAATATACTGAGTGATATCCATTTTCTCGGTCTCTCAGTAATTTTCATTATCAGTGGAAGATTAATTGATAAATTATCAATCTGGATGTCAAATGCCGTAATAATCAATAATTCATGTCACCAGTGACAGTATCATTACGTCAATTACAATGTTGATTACTTTCTAGTATGGAAAGCGTGGGCTTCATCAGTGCTAGCAGAATTGTAATTTTACTTGTACTAAGAAGTTACGATGTCGGAGAAAAATATGGAATTAATAGCTCAATATCCTTGTCAAGGCGTTAAAGAAATTTGACGTGAAACCCAGCTGGAGACGGAACTTGAGATGTCTTTAAAAACGTTCTTGAAGTGCAAACGAGCTCAGCCTGTCGCTTAGAGCTGCATAAAATTTGCATCTCAAAACCAACACTCACATGGCAGATTTTTGTCGTTTTAATAGATGGGAGATTTTCGGTAAATGGGACGAGGAGTGCTGCGTAATGCACGAAAACTATCAACATGAATGAGGGGAGCGGGGAGGACGGGTCGTAAATTTCAATAATGGCCGGTAAAAATCGATTTAAAGTGGGAAAAAAACTAAAATTATTGGATCGATCGGATGGGAATTGAATAAATTTCGATAATGGTCGGAGAGGGTGGTTAAGGCAGAAGGAAGACTGAAGGAGCAAGTAGGGAGTACGGATCGATTATTCATGCCAGAGGCGGTTTGGGGTTCGGGTGCTCGTACAGGAATTTTGACCGGTCTTTGACGGTTAGAAGGTCGGACGGTTAGCGGTCTGTCCGGTATATGTGGGTCGATGATATCGTATGGTAGGTGGTATAAATATTGGATAAAGGAAATAACCTTAATACCTCCTACAATAACGGAAGAATCTTTCCTTAAAGTACAGGAGCAGTTTCGTCGGACTCATGCAAATCAAGAGTAAGTCTGCAGGAAAAGTTCTCACAGAGGAAATCTGAACAATCTCCAGAATTGGGGGGATATCTTGTAACAGACCAAGATAGAAGTCGACATAATCAATAAACTTAATCATCATGCAAATGTGCCAGTTCAGCTTTGATGATGAGCAAGTCTGCAGGAACTTGTGACAGAGCAGGAAATCTGAAGGATCTCCAGAATAGAAGAATTTCTTGTATCACGATGGACCGAAAGGTTAGGATTCTCCTGAATAAGCTCAAGTCGGATGTTCGTAGAGGAATTATGAACGGTCTTTGACGGTTAGCGGTCTGGCCGGTATATGTGGGTCGATCATATCGTATGGTTGGTGGTATAAATATTGGATAAAGGAAATAAACTTAATACCTCCTACAATAACGGAAGAATCTTTATTTAAAGTACAGGAGCAGTTTCGATGAACTCATGCAATTAGGAGTAAGTCTGCAGGAAAAGTTCTCACAGAGGAAATCTGAACAATCTCCAGAATTGGAGGATATCTTGTAAGAGACCAATATAGAAGTCGACATAATCAATCAACTTAATCGTCATGCAAATGTGTCAGAATTGATGATGAGCAAGTCTGCAGGAACTGCAGGATAGAAGAATTACTTGTCTCACCTCGGACCGAAAGGTTAGGATTCTCCTGAACAAGCTCAAGTCTCTGGCTTAACATGATATGCAGTCGAGCACAATAACAGAGAAACCAAGGTTGAAATTCTTTTGCACATCTTTGATAAGTTCAGGCTAATATCAGGCAGATCAATCCACGAAGGCTGGGATCGGTCATGTGACCATCATAGTTGAAATATCCATCATGGAGATGGAGTTACAGTTTAGCGCTGATCATGAGTCTGCAGGATTCTTCTCCTCAAGCACAGACCAGGCCGTCAGAAGTCCCTTTAGGGAGAGTGTGAAACATATCCATCTTCATGTAAATGGACAGTAAAGATGACGATGATGAGTAAATCAGCAACAATTATGTCAACAGAGGAAATATGAAGTCTTCCAGAAACAGAGGAACCTCCCGTTAATGCCCAAGCAAAGAGGTTTGGAGTAGTCATTACGCAAGATGTAATTGCATAGCGTTGCAAATTGTCGTGCAGATGGACTCGTTATTTGACGAAGACGACCATGAGTGATTTGATGTCTGGAGGCAATTTTGTAATCGAGGAAATGGAAATCTTATCACGAATATCAAGTAAAAGTGAAATTTTCTTTCAACCCCCCTAAGATCCAATTTTTTTTAAATTTTAACATTTTTTTCGTGTTTTCGACCTCACACCTTTTAAACGGTCATAACTCCCTTAAATTGCACTCAAAAATTAAAAATAAGGATACTGTTGGAAACAACGTAAGATTTCTCAATAGATGGCCAATAGAACGGCCCGTTGACCAGTCGAGAAAAACAAAACGCTATAGTAGTTTTTTATCTCAAACTTAAGAATACTCAATTTTTGTTTTTAAAGAAAATGTTGATGATTTTTCATCATTAGAACAAGGTATTTGCCAGAGAGGCTCAAAAGCTTAAAAACTGCTCCATTTCATCAGCTTTCCAACGATCACCCAATTTTAGTTTAACTGTGGAATTTGAGGGAGAAAATGGTGTTTCAATGCGAATAAACGTGAATTTCTTTCAACGGTTTCTTTCAAATCGACGGTTTGACGGGGGGAAACAATTCACGTTTATTCGCAATGAAACACCATTTTTCCCCTCAAATTCCACAGTAAAACTAAAAATTGGGTGACCGTTGGAAAGCTGATGAGCAGTTTTTGAACTTTTTAGCCCCTCTGGCAAAGACCTTGTTTTAATAAGGAAAAATTATCAACATTTTCTTAAAAAACAAAAATTGTCTATTTTTCAAGTTTTGCTATGTTTTTTTAAATGGTCAACGGCCCATCTATTGAGAAATTTTACGCTCTTTCCAACGGTATCCTTATTTTTAATTTTTGAGTGTAATTTAAAACTGTTTAAATGGTGTAAAATCGAAAATACGAAAAAAAATTTAAAAGTCATAAAATTTGGATTTTAAGAGGGTAAAAAAAATTGCTAAAATACATTTATTGTTGCAAATTAGTTGTAGAAACTACTCCCGAAGTTTGGTGGATAACTTATGGGACACCTTGTAAATTACGAATTTTCATCAACTAATCCTGCATAAAATTATAAAATTGAAACATCTTGAGGATGATTTTTGGAGATTGCATGAAATATTGAGTCTGATTTTGGCAGTAAAGCAGTGCGACGTCTCTACACTGAAGAACTTCTTCAGAAAGTAGGTACTTCAATGAGGAATTTCACCATGTCGGAATTTCCTATTTTTGAACCCAAAATCGGATTCAGCACCTCTTAAAACCCCCTAAGGCAAACTTTCAGCCCGAACTTCCTAATTTACGAATAAAAAAAAACAGTGTAGAAAACACAAATGTTTAAAAAAACCGGGAAAATGACGTCATGCTGGAATAGTTCATTTATGGCCGCTTGAAGCGCTGAGATCGAGAAATCCATAGTCCCCAGATGCAAAATTTCATGAAACAGTAAAGTTCGAAATCGAAAAACTGAAGAAAAAAATAGAAAAAGCGAGATGGGGAAAATTAGGTTTCCTCTGTTTTTGTTTGATAACTTTTCTCTTAGAAAACACGATTTCGTCGTCCCAATGGGCAACACTGGGAGGAGACGGCGATCCGAACAGCCCAATCAGCGAGCGTTCCCGCTGGACGTCTGTTTTCCCGGTTAGTTTTGAAATTAAAAAATTTTGACTGTCTCCCAAAAATAACAGGAGACTTATTTTCCGAAATCAGCCCGATTTTCATCTATCCCACACCATTAATTATTCAGGAAAAATGCAAACAGAAATCGGTGAAATTCCTCATTCGTATCATCAACAATTAGCAAATTTTCGTTCAATAAATCGGTACACACTATTGGCCACCTACCTGTTAGTTAATTTGATTCTTTTCCAGTCTTCTCTACAATTTTTGATTCATCTTTCCGCGTGAAACGTTACTTTTAAGCGAGTGGTCTTTTGTCGGCAAAATACTGTCTAATTTATCGCCCTTCGGGCGTCTTCGAGTCTACTCCCGCGCCTCGACTGAGGTCAAGTTTGAGAGGTCATCGTAAAAATCCCTTAGGAATCCCCTAAGCGTTCCACGTCCGAATTCCTCCATTAAAAAAAGACTCCCTTTAAATTATTGAGATTTCTCGACTTTTTTTCTCTCCGCCTTTAAGAGGGATATAGGTATTAGAAGATTGAGAGGGATTATGAACCGAAAAAGCGTGATATTCGGCTCCTATCTTGTTAAAAACCCACGAAATTTGGGCTTCTTCCCGATCGGACTTAGTTAGCATTCAAGCCGCGAAGTTTTGGGGCGGGTTTGCAGCTAAAAGGTTTTTTTTTCACCTGCACCTCCGCTCATTTTATGTGACCTTTGAGTCACCACTTTTTCACTCGAAACAGCCGATTTTACGGTTGTCTTTTTCGGACCGTATTTGAAGGCGTGAGGGTATGAGTTTTACTTCGTTCCTCTAACGATTCTTGAAACGTTCATTTTTTGGAATACTTTCAAGCTGTTGGTCATAAACTATGGCACGACTTTTGAGTAATGACTACTTGGTGACTAAGAGCTTTCACATTTGAACTGGGAATGTTTTTACGTAGAAGACAAGAATCGTGACTTTTGCATAGTAAAACCGTCAAAGTTTGCAGAATGTGTGGTGAAAACAAACCTCTTTCGGGCGATTTTTCGATATATCGATGGTAACAATGTAAAACCTCGTAAGTCCAGTCAGGTTTGAATCAAAAATCGTTAATCATAAATACGAAATTTGTGCATAGAAGTCTTGCAAATAAGATTCACGTTCCTCCAGCTTGCTTATAATATAAATCTGATTCCATGAGAGATACAGAAAGGGGCTGATGAAAGGGGGGGGGGGTCGTTCCCGGAAAAATCTCTATTTCCGGACTTACACTTTTACCATCGATATTATTTTTCGATTTTTGAAATGATAACAAGATTTGAATATGATGACATGGAGTCAAAATTGGAACAGTTCGACAAAAGATTACGATTTCTACTTGTAATGGAGTCAATTACGAAATAGTTATGGTTGTTTGATAACACTTTCGAATGTTGTAAAATATATTATTTTATGATTTGGATTGTACCAAGTCATTTTAACCGGCGAGGAAGATGGGATCCGAACCCACGCGTGCAAAGCACATTGGATTAGCTGAAAGGGCAGTAAGGATTTTCAAACAAAGGATTGCTGCTTCTAGAACGAGAGGGAGGGATATAAAGTCCAAACTCGCCCAATATCTAAGTTCTTATAGAACTCAATTCAGTAACACGGGAGGAACATCAGCTCTCATGATGTTTGGGAGGCAGGTAAGGTCGAGATTATCCCTCCTAAAGCCAAATCTTGGAGGACACGTGGAACCAAAATTGGAACAACAAAAACATGCTCGAGGATACTTCAAGGAATTTATACCGGGGGAGATCGTGTGGGTGAAAAGACGGAAAGAGAAATCAGGATTTCGGAAATCAGCTGTCAAAATTAACCCATTTCTGGCCATTGATACATTTTTGCATCGTTATAACAATGATTTTTTTTCTAATAATTAGAAAATATTGAAATAGTGGAAAATATTTGTAGAAGAATTTTTCTCGTTCATGCTGTTCCTAAACTCTTCAAAGCGAATGTCTTAGACATTCGGGAGCTCAATGCGATTTCGGATTTTTTTTTTTGTTGGAAAGGAGGCCTTTTGGCCGAAAGCGTGATTATGGTGGCTCAAATTCGATCCTGGGCGAGTGAGCGTTCTGGGCCATGAGTCGAAACAGATTCCGGTCCATAGGTGAATAGATTTTTACATTTTGTCTAGATTTTTTTAGATTTTTGACAATGAAATGAAAACCAAATCATATCGATTTGGAAAACTGAGACCTCTCAAATCCAATATAAATTTAAAATTCATAAAATGTGGAGCATTTTTGCTCTCGATTGGTGAGCAAATGATGCCTTATTCGGCCTGCATTCTGTAAAATGGTTCATCCTCCCCCCCATTGCTTTGTTATTTCTACCCTCGGCTTGAAATGAGTTAAGACTGATCCACTACCCTAAATAGTGATCGTCGATGGTCAAGAACAGAGAGTTCATGTCCACCAAATGAGGAAGGGTGATGTAATGGAGTCAACTACGGAATAGTTGATGGTTGTTAAACTTTCGAATGTTGTAAAATATATTATTCTATGATCTAGATAGTACCAAGTCATCTCAATACTGGGTTAAACCGAGGTGGCCACATCGGTGTACCCCAAGAAAGTATGAATTACGTGATTATCGTATTTTCAACTTTCCCCTGAATTCGTCAAGTTTTATTCGGTATTGTTTTATTGTTTACTGTTCACGTAATTTTATATCAACCCGTCGTTTTAATTTATTCTCAAAATAACAACAAAGAAACAAGCGATAAAGACGTGACTCACCGGACTTACAACTTTTTCTCTTTCATTCAGGCGAACTCCCCAAAAAAAAGGACCGTCGAGGGTCTTAAAAAGGTTTCGAACGATTCCTTTTGTTTCTTTTGAGCAAATCCCGTTGTCATTCCTCCTTCCCCAATTTCTTTCTGCTCCCAACGTTCGTTAACTGACAAAATAAAAAGAGACCGAATTCCCACACTCCCGGGAGGGTTTTGTCGGGTCCAGATAAACCCTTTCACTTGGGTGTTTGGGACTCGGACATGTCGGGAAACATTCCCAGTCGTGCAGTATGGCGTCATGAGCGAAGTTTTGGATGTTCCTTTAAAATTCAATTTTGGATGTAGAGAAGGATTGCTGGAAGAATGGATATTATGGCTTCTAACTTCTCCAATTTACTAATCAACGTAGGTAGTTCCAATGAGGCATTTGTCTCTTCTTTACACCTTCAAATAGTTCTTAAAGAGGAGATTTTATAGTTGGCCTACTGAAATACTGAAAGGTGGTGCATGTTGTAGGCTTAGGACATCCACAAACGGGTCGACGACCACTCGAAAAAAGAAGGAAACGAACTCGGCAAGGCGGACACGCAGGCAGGATCACTGTCACCAAAAGTTTTAGCGAATTTCTTAGAAAACGAAGCTATTCCACTGGGCTGAACATTTTTAGCGTAAACTTTTTTCACTGAAATCAGTGTTAGGCCATTTCAAAAAGATTCCCGAATTCTTTTCAAAAACCATGTGTATATTGTTTTCCAAAATATGCTGAATAATGAATGAAATGACCAAATCGTCTGACGAAGATTATAGACAACTCTTTACGAGTCCAATTTTAAAAGAAAAGGCCAAAAACGGTCAAAAACGTGTTTTTAGGTTTTTTGTACACATTAGGTACCATCATAACCGTAGTAACATATGGTAGGTATATTCGGATTCAACAAAAAATTTCTGTTATAAGTACAATTTACTTGAATTGAAAAACATAACTGAATAAACTGGTTTTCCACTTTTTTTCTGGCAATTATTGTTCGATTTTGATGATTTCAGTGGTAATCTTTCAGTTTTTCGATTCCCTAGGCCAATGCACTAATAAATTTCTAAAATCCTTGAAAATTTCAAATTTAGGTACTTTTTTCAAGTTTTTGCACCCACAATTTAGAGAAATACTAACCCTGAACGAGGAACGAACGGTGATCGACTGAGAGCCCCATAATGATGCACCGCTCTGAAATTCATTCCGATATATACTTACAGTTTATTTCTGCATCTTGAGCTCATTTTTCGTTTCCCAAAACTCTTCATTTCCGAGCTAGGGTGTTTCTCCAAAATAGTCGTCTTTCTTCCTCAAAGTAGTCGTGTTTCTAGCGAGTTTCCCCAAACTGGGGGATCCTAGTCCTAAAGATGACAAACGGGACGAATCACTTCAAGGTGTGTCTGTTGTAGGCCTACTGGTGGTAGACATACTGATGTATGTACTGGCTATTTATGTTGTTGACCTACTGATATCCTGTCCTAAAACTGAAATCAACGGTTCTTTATTCGAAACGAGAAAGAGCGCAGTTTTTCACAAAAATACCTTTTTCAAACCACCTCGCGATGGAATCGGTGGAAAAACACATTAACAACGTTAAACCTCGCGTGGGAGCGATTTCTTGACGCTAATAAAACAAATGGGAGAAGTCGATAGGTCAACGTCTCGTCACGATAACATCATCTCGGAAGGGATTTTTCGGTTCCCTCGCCTTCAGCCTTGACCGACCCGATCGATGAGTTGGTTTTGTTGACAAATCTGACGCACGACAAATTATCTCTTCGAAAGCCGCCCACGTATCTTTTTCCCTTCCTTTCATTACTCGTTTATTTTGTCCGTCCTTTTCTCTCCACTATCGCCACCAGACGCCTACGCAAGAAATGTTTACATAATGGGAGTCCTTTAGAGAGTTGCGGGTGGTTTCTTGTCGGGCGAGCAGAGAGATTAGCTGGATTGTGAGATACGACAGGAACCCCACAGCGTAGTAGAACCCTTCGTAGTACGAACCATCAAGAATAAAACCATTGAATGAAATTATCTTCGAAGTTGCATACCTATCAACACCACAGATAAACAACACAAGCGTTGAAGAGAACCGAAGTCGACATTTCAAACAAACAATAAATCTTCAATCTTTCAGATTTTGAGTATTCTACTATGTTTTCAAAATTTAGTTTCGCCATAAGTGTTTTTTTTTAATATTTTTTCAATCCTTAACAAAAATTTTTTATTACCCATTTATTGTTATACACCGAACATTTTGCATCTATTGTTTTTGTCGAGAGTCTGTAGCTATATTTACTTTGAACGTTTTTGACCTATTTTGGTACATCGCTAGTTGAGTTGGTCCGCTACTCATGTTTGACTGCCATCGAGCGCTGATGATGAAAATACATTTTCGAAAAGCTAAATAATGGCTTATAATCCTATAATCGGATGACTCCAGACCCGCTAGTTGACAACTTAGGACCAAAATGTAATGAATGAATAAAATTATTTATATAAATTGTATTTGAATGAATTTTTATGCGTTCCAATGCGTTACCTACAAATTAAAAAACGCTGCAAATTATTACACAATATTATTATTTTTCTACAAAGATCACCCTTCTGTAAGAATCTCGGCTTTGGCATTACAAACCTTTTGATAGAAAGTGGCGAAAACTCTTCCAAAGTTGTGGGTAGGTACTATCATTACGAAATTCGGTTTGTGATTGAAGGAAGGACAACTGAGTGATTTAAAACTCTATTTGGAAATTTTAAAAAAATCGAATTTTCGGCCCAGTTATTGGCACTTTAGGTAGTCAAGAGACAATACTCACAACAAAGGACCCTGTGGTGGGGTGAATATCACCCTCAGGAGGCTCGTAGGCAGGTCGGTAACAAGAGTGTAATAATGATTAATTCTTCAATCAACTCTCGCTTCCAAAATTTGAACAATATACTAAATTGATGAAAAACGTCTGTAATTATTCAATCACTGATTGAATGAAAAAATATCCCCATTTGCGAACAGATGGTCCCACAGAGCTCAGAGGTGTCTGAAATTCTTAAAAATCGACTCCGTTTTAAATTGGGAAAAATCAATACCTGTTAATTGAAAATGTTCGAGCTAGGGCGTTTTGAAAATGTTTTTTCCTACCTTCTGCCCATTTGAAGTGACCGACTATAACCAAAAGCTTCGGACCACAACTAGACCTAATTTATGAGCACCAAAATCCGAACATTTTCACAATTAGGACGTGTCCATAGAAATCCGGTCGAACCATAAAGAACACCGGGATATTGATGTATCTGCAAGAAACTTCATTTGAGAGATGCACAGATTTAATACAAAAATGTTCATCAAATGTGTTCAAAAATGGTGTACCGTAAAAACATAGTAAAAACATCAAATTTTTGAAAATTTGCTCATTATGATGTTGAATTATTTGAACTTGAAAAGTGTTTCGACTTGGAAAATGAACCTTTGAGCTCCGAAATTCGGACATGTCCATAAAAATCTGGACGTAAGATCACTACGGTATCACCTCGTTTTTCGGTAGTTTGAGAAGAGAGATGAAAGGGAGAAGGTTGGTAAATATGGAGCGAACGACCGGCGAGGGAGAGGCGGAGAGGGCCGACAAGAGCCGACGATCCCCGAGCAGGTGGCCGGGGCTCAACAGGTGCCGAGCACGAGTCGACCTCGTTGAACCCCACTCCGCAAACATCAACATTAGAAGCCGCCTCCTGCCGCTTGCCGCGGGAGCTCGCCGGCCTCCTCCGGCCTTTTCGTGCCCGAGCCCTTGAAGTCCCGAATCAGATTGAGCCCAAGATCGAGATCGTAGGTTCCGTACGGCCGAGACTCTCGTAGTGACCTCAAGGATGTTTCATACTTGACACGAGTACGGTATCGATCTGAGTATTTTGGTATCGATACTTTTTCCCCGATACCAGTTGGGTTAGACCGTCTGCATCACAGAGTAATGGAGACAAGTCTGCATTGAATCAACTTGACGATTCAGTTCAAACTGATTTTTTCGACCCAAAGTACCGCTATTTTACGTGGTATACTATCTGGTCAGCCCTTAAATAGAAAATTTTCGTTGCAACAATCACCAAGTTCAAAATAAATTCATATTCAAAATGTTGTCCAACAAATACCAAAATGGGTGCATAATAAGGTAATTAAAACAAAGATCAATCTCAAAAAAAAAATTTTTTTTACTAAGACAACATTTTACTGTAGAGCAGTATTTAAACTATTTAAGTATTTAAGAAGTTTAATCTCAAACTGTTTAATAAATGTGTCATACCTACTACGTATTGATTTCGAGATACCAAAGTACCGGAAACATTGTTTCTCGCTTTTCATTGTTTCTGTCTTAAAGATCCTTGGAGCGGGCATTACTATACAAAGTTTTTGTCCGATTTCTGAAAATTTGAAAAAAATTTCAGGGGGTTTGCTGGTTGGGTTGTGAACGGTCCCCTATGAGAATAGTGCTCCAAAATAAAAATGTCCAATCGTGTTTTATTTCTGAATTTTGGTTTCTTGTCTGTCTGAGTGTCTCTCTCTTTCAGATCCTTGGAACGGAAAAAATATACGACGTTATATTCGGATTCCTGAAAATTTGAATAAACGTTCAGTGATTATGCTGATTGGGTTGTAGATGGTCCCCTATGAAAATCGCCTCCGGATAGTTATTAACTACTGCGCATGCTCAAACGTAAAACCCTTGTGACAGCCATTTCATATCCGAATTCGATGACATTTTCCGATATGGTGAGGGTTGGAGTTTAGATGGTCCCCTATGAGAGTAGTGCAAGGTACTCGAGTATTGAGATACCATGTATTGGAGATGAGGAAACTATGTGCTACACTCACTTGGCGGACTTTTTCCCATCTTGGAGCCTAAATTTAGTCTTGAATTTTGTTTGGTGAAAATACTTAGACCTGATATCTACAAAATAAAATATATAAATATGTATCTGGTGTTAAATTATATCAAACGACGAAAAACTTGGTTATAACCAAGTTATGACCATAAATGGACAAACTATTGGAAGGCGTTTTATCAACTTTCTAACATTCAATGAATTTCAATACCATTTTTGATTTTGATTCACATATTTCTCATCAGGATTAGGTACCATCACAAGATGAACATCAAGAATTGTGACTCAAAGTACAAGCAAGTTCAAGTACAACCATGAATCAAAACAACTGCGACTCACAGACGAGTTGGCGGTTATAGGGCTTCACCGAGATGACAAGTCAGAAGGAAAATATCCCTAAACAGTAAGCACTGAGAGATTGATGAACTCATCGGACGTTCCAAAAGAGTCATCAAGTTCACACCCCAAATCATCAATGAATCAAGGAATAGGGTCTTACTCTCCTAGTATCAGGAAAAATAGCAAGTATCGGAAGAAACAAAACATTTATTGAAGCAACAAACAAATTATTTGCAACAATTTTTGACAGGAACATTTGAGGCTAATCGTTACGAGGTGGAATTTTGAGATACGAGATGGCAGCACCTAGGGAGCGAAATTAGGTACTTCTGCTGCTTTTTGTTTCAAGATTCACGCTGAATTGTGGGTAATTGGTTAGAAAAGTGTCCATATTATTTTTGCTCACCGTTCAAGTTATAAATTTGCCCCATTTAGGTTGTGACGGTAGTAAATATTGTTGTTTAGATACTCTGTTTATTTTTTCTTGCTTTATTCACAAAGAAATCTGGTGCATTGTGCAAATAATAAACCAAAAGACGATGACCAACATTATACGAGTTGGTAACAACAATCCTATCAAGCGTAATTCATTCAACGCACTTTTCTAACCACGCGATTCACATGAGGAACCCGAAAACCATAACCGGGAAAGATCTGCTTTATCACCCACGTGAATTTCTCACATTTGTCGAGATAAGAACACGAATCACACGCAGTTCGACATCCTGTAACGATTAGCTCGAGGTCGCAAACGACTGATATCTTATTAACTTGCGGATCGTTATCAGCGGTTTTGTGGTATTTTGAGACAATCAACCATTTTAGGGCGTCAGCAACTAATCGGGGACGTGGGAACTTCGGAAATTCCAGTTCAACGTGACGTCACTTCATACTATCTTGTAATTCTCAAAATCTGACGTGACGTAACAATCGAAAAAATTTAATCAAAACTCAGCAAAACGTAATATACAAGGCAGGACTCTCGGAAAAATGTCAACAATCAAATTTAAACGCCAAAAAAAAAAAAAACTAAATCAAAAAACAGTGATGTTACTACAAGTATCTATTATTTGATTAAGAAGAGCCGATCCAACAGGGCAAAGGAACCCCTTCTATCTGCAAGCAGATACATGAACCACGAACACCCCTAGGGTGATGTCACCATGTGATTCAGCGTAAATAAATTATGAAGAAACATGTGCCACACTTAGGGTTCTCCAAAACCTAATTTTTGTTCAATTGTGGAGTAGCGCAACCTACCTTCATATCAAAATGTTTTGAGTTAGGGCGTTTTCAAAATTCATTTTTGATCGTTGGAAGTGACCTACATCAACCAAAATCTTCGGGGCACAACTAGACCCCGAATTTCATCAAAATCGGAGCCCAAATACCAAATTTCATCAAAATCGGTCATTGCTAAATGGGGGAAAGTGCCGCGTCCGGCGGACTGACGGCCAAACTTTTATTCGATTTTTAGATTCTACTAACAAATTTTGAGGGGGTGATGAAAAAATGTTTTCTTGGTCGATTCCAAAGGTTCATTATTGAAAATAATAAACCAAAAAGGGGGTGTTCCATTTGAAAAAATGAAGTTAGGGTCAAGCTTTTTCCAATGGAATTCCTGAATTATTTTTCCTGAATTCCTCACACAAATTCATGAACAATAGCGTTGGTCCCAATTTCTCAAGCTGTATTTTGCGGAAAAGAAGGGGGGTGTAACCTTTTCGTGAAACACCCTGAATATACATATTTTTAAAATCTATTTATATTTGTATTGTCTAACAAACGTGTTATTTATTCATTGATTGGACAGAGTGTATGTGAATCAGTAACTGATGAACACACAAGGATCTGACTTTGGAATTAGATAGATGTACTCCTTCGCCCTAAGAAAAGGCAATTTTATACGATTCGGCTTCATATTCAACGTATTACGACTCAGAATTTGTAACTCGTGAGAGCTATCGTAGTTTCTATTACGAACGATCACTCGAAGATGTATTTCTTCGTGATATTTACAGCTGACAACTGCATCGAGATGCGACATCAAAACGGAAATGCAGTTTCCAAGTAAGGGACGAGAGTCCACCCTCTTCTTTCGCACCCCATGAAAAATGTATGGGGAGCAGCATTCTGTCCCGCAACTCCACCCCTCGACGAACGTCTTCAAATTCCGAAAAAAAATCATAACAAAAAAAACAGAAAAAAAAACAGGGACAAGTTGACCACTTTTGAAAAGGGGTGATGACGAGGGAAAAAAAGGAAGCGTAAAAACAACTCCGACGCGGAAGAAGTTCACGATTCATTGTTCGTCTTCTTCGGAACAGGTTACTTCGAGTCCGGTCCCTGAACATAACGTATGAAAAGAGCCGGAACAACGACAGGGGGGAGGGGCTGTAGATGGAGAAGGAACGGGGATTTTAACATATGAATTGGATCGGTCTTCCGAGGGCTGTCGTCAATCAGGACTGCGGAAGGTGGAATAGAAGACCGGAGATTGCAATGTTTTCGAGGTTTAAACAAAAAATAAATAATTAAAAAATTAAAAAAAATACAAATAAAAATAACCTAGTTAGGGCCAAAGGGAGCGGAGCTTCAAACCGAACTTCAAAACGTCTGAAAACCTGAAGGAGGATCTCTATTCGGTGATGGAAGTCATGAGGCGAGGATTATTATTATTAGTACATTAGAAAAACGAAAATGTACTCGGAATGAGTGAATAAAGGCAAGATTCGCATAAAATGAGTATAAATTGATCAATTTTGGTTTATTATTTTCATTATTGAATCTTTGGAATCGAGCAGAAAAATTAATTTTCTAAGCCCTCCCTCAAAATTTGATGGTTTTTGTAAAAAAAAAAAAAAAAAAAAACACGGACGTATTCGAGTTAGGGAAAATTACAACATCAGCTTCCCCCCTTGGAAGAGACTGACACTAACCAAAAGCTTCTAGGCTCTAGATGGTCTCATTCGCTTCTAAAACTTGAACACTATCCAAAAAGTCAGCAATTTATTTTAGAATGTATATTCACTGAATAGATAATTAACAATCCTCATTACCAAACGGTTGGTCCTACTCTTTAAATTCTTTACAATTCTTCAAAATCTTTTAAGTTTTAAATAATGTATCGACGATACCTGTATATCTCAAGTTTTTAATCGACTAGACCCCAGATGGAGCCGGTAACCCAAATTTGATTCAATTTTGACGATGGTAACTGAAAAAAGCGTACGTCCGAGGGATTTTCGGACTCTACGTACCTTGAAACGTAGACCATCTAATTTTGTAGGGGGGGGGGGGGGGGCTTACAACGCCATAACATAATATAGGTACACATTTCTAAGTCAAATTCAAGATTTTACAATTTAAAATCGAGATTTACTAAACCAAATTCATGTTTCCAAATCATAGTAAGATTTACTCAATCAAATTTAAGATTTTCCTAATTAAAGTAAGATTTACTAAACCAAATTCAAGATTTTCTTAATTAAAGTAAGATTTACTAAACCATATTCAAGATTTTCCAAATTATAGTATGATTTACTCAATCAAATTCAAGATTCTCCAAATCGAAGTAAAATTGACTAAACCAAATTCAAGATTTTTTGAATGAAAGTAAGATTTACTAAGCCAAATTCAAGATTTTCTAAATTAAAGTAAGATTTACTCAATCAAATTCAAGATTTTCCAAATTATAGTAAAATTTACTCAATCTAATTCAAGATTCTTCAAATGAAAGTAAGATTTACTAAACCTAATTCAAGATTTTCTTAATTAAAGTAAGATTTACTAAACCAAATTAAAGTATAAGATTCTCCAAATTAAAGTAAGATTTACTAAACCTAAATCAAGATGTTCCAAATTATAGTAAGATTTACTCAATAAAATTCAAGATTCTCCAAATTGAAGTAAAATTGACTAAACCAAATTCAAGATTTTCTTAATGAAAGTAAGATTTACTAAACCAAATTCAAGATTTTCCTAATTAAAGTAAGATTTACTAAACCAAATTAAAGTATAAGATTTTCCAAATTCAAGATTTTCTCAATTAAAGGAGGATTTATTAGACCAAATTCAAGATTTTCCACATTACACTGAGATTTACTCAATTAAATTCCAGATTCTCCAAATTAAAGTAAGATTTACCAATCCAAATTCTATGTTTTCTAAACCAAATTCAAGATTTTCCAAACCAAATTTGAGATTGTCCAGAGTTGACAAGTCAATGTCACTGTCAACAAGTTTCTATCGGAGATCGTCGCCCGCAGAACTCAGTACCTACCTGTCCTTCCTCAAAGTTCTGTAATGGAAGGATCCACGAATTCCTTCTGTGTGTCCATCCCTTCTTTATGCACATCTCTTCCAAATGACTAAAGGTCATACTATCGACGTATTGTTCTACTTTTCTCTTCCAACGAGTTCAATTGCTTGTTTGTTCAATTCAGTTGCCCAGTTTATGCGAAATTCAAATTCCTTGGTTTTTAAAATCTCGAATTTAACATGAAAAATCTTGAATTTGACTTGGAAATGCTATACACCTTCATTTTTTTCTGATGACATTATGATCCTTAATTATAGAGAAGTATGTGAATAACAAATACAAAAATAATAATGATAAAAATATATAAATAAAATAAAACAAATAAGTTTATGTTCAGGGGAAAGTAGCAAAAATTGAGTTCTAAACTTCCAAAATTGAGTATAGAAACAGTTTGTCGCACGAATCTCGATCAACCATGAAAAAGCTTTAATAATCAGGTTGAATCGATTAATAAGTCAGGTTTTCCAATTATTTAATTCGAGTAAAGGATAACGAAGGTGATAGAGAAATGCGAGGAACAAAGCGGCGCAGATGACAGTCTTGCTAGTGCTAGCGGGAAAAGCGTTTTTATTACGAAGGTCGAGCCACGCTTAACCTGCGATAGACGAGGTTAGTAATGACGGGTCGGGGGCGGGGGATTGTTGTCACGCCAACACCGGAGGTGGTTCTCTGGGGTCAGACCCGTGGAGGCGGCACGTGTGTCCTTGAACTTGAAGGACATTGGGGGCGGAGCCTTCCCGATCGATTCAGCTCGTTTTCAGCAGCTGGCGGAAACTCGCGAAACCCCGGCGAAAGGTAAAACTAATGGGAAAAGTTCGTGTGGGGATCGCATAGTGAAACGAATCAAATAGATGAAATAGATAGATGTGAAATGGATGAATAGATTTTCCGGTGGCTCGTTGCTCGATTCAATTCCTGGCCGAGCGATTGTCAGCTCTAAGGAGAATCTGAACGTTCATACGAGTTCACTCTGAACTGCTTGGAGCACAACCTGACTAGTAGATTCCACCAAGAGCGGCTCGTTGCTCGATCCAATTCCTGGCCGAGCAACTGGCTGCGCTAGGGAGAATCTGTACGTTCATACGAGTTCACTCTGAACTGCTTGGAGCACAACCTGACTAGTAGATTCCACCAAGAGCGGCTCGTTGCTCGATCCAATTCCTGGCCGAGCAACTGGCTGCGCTAGGGAGAATCTGTACGTTCATACGAGTTCACTCTGTACTGCTTGGAGCACAACCTGACTAGTAGATTCCACCAAGAGCGGCTCGTTGCTCGATCCAATTCCTGGCCGAGCAACTGGCTGCGCTAGGGAGAATCTGTACGTTCATACGAGTTCACTCTGAACTGCTTATAGCACAACCTGACTAGTAGATTCCACCAAGAGCGGCTCCTTGCTCGATCCAATTCTTGGCCGAGCGACTGGCCGCGCTAGGGAGAATCTGCACGTTCATACGAGCGCAGTCCGAACTACTCGGATCCCATACCAGATTCAGTGGAACGTTCTGCTCAGAGTCGTGCTCGTTCGGCGCATAAAAAATTGGTCTAGCTCCCGCTCCGACAAACGTGAACTTTCAAGTAGCCTCCTTGGTCAGCGAAATTCACCAGTATTCGTCATCTGATGGGGGAAACCAGCGTATATCAATGAAATTCACAAGTTATTGTCACCCCGCGAGACCTTAGTCTCAGTCAGTAAAATTCGCCAGTTTTCATCATCTGGTGGAACTCAGTGGTTGTCAGAGAAAATTGCTAGTTATCGTCATCTGCATAAACCCAGTGTTCGTTAGCTAAATTCGCCATTATCAGAATATGAAGGAACTCAGTGCTTTTCAGCGAAATTGACTATTTATGCTGGAAACCAGCGTTCATTAGTGAAATTTGCAAGTATTGGCAATCAGGAGAAACTCAGTTACTGTCTACGAAATTCGCCAGTTATCGTCATCTGGATGAACACAGTTTCCGTCAGCTAAATTCACCGTTCAATGTCATGTGAAAGAACTAACTTATTGTTTGTTAGCGAAATTCACCAGACATCGGCATTTGAAGGAACTCTGTGTTTTTCAGCGAAATGGACTAATTATACTGAAAACTGGTGTGCATTAGTGAAAGTCACCAGTTTTCTTCATCAGGAGAAACTCCGTGTACATCAGCTAAATTCAACAGTTATCGTCATCTGGATGACCTCAGGTTCGTCAGTTAATTTTTCACTAGTTATCCTCATCTGGAGGAACTCAGTGCTCATTAGCTTATTTCACCAGTTATTGTCAAGTAAAGTAACTCAGTGTTTCCAGCTAAATTTACTATTCATACTGGAAACCAGTTTTCATCATCCGGAGGAAATCTGTTTGCCCACGAAATTCACCAGTTATCGTCATCTGGATAAACCCAGGTTCGTCAGCTAATTTCACCAGTTATCGTTATGTGGAGGAACTCAGTGCTCATTAGCTAAATTTGCCAGTTATCGTCATCTGGATGAACCCAGGTTCGTCAGCTAATTTCACCAGTTATTGTCAAGTGAAGTAACTCAGTGTTTCCTGCTAAATTTACTATTCATACTGGAAACCAGTTTTCATCATCCCGAGGAAATCTGTTTGCTCACAAAATACACTAGTTATCGTCATCTGGATGAACCCAGGTTCGTCAGCTTATTGTCAAGTGAAGTAACTCAGTGTTTCCTGCTAAATTTACTATTCATACTGGAAACCAGTTTTCATCATCCCGAGGAAATCTGTTTGCCCACAAAATTCACCAGTTTTCGTCATCTGGATGAACCCAGGTTTGTCAGCTAATTTCACCACTTATCGTCATGTGGAGGAACTCAGTGTTCATTAGCTAAATTCGCCAGTTTTCAGCATCTAAGGGACTGTGTATTCACTAAATAAAATATACTGAAGGGGGAAACCAGTCTTAATTCACCAGTTTCTATTATCTCAGAGAACTCAGTGTTTGTTCAGAAAATTCGCCAGTTATCGTAATTTGGATGAACTCAGTGCTTGTATGCAAAATTTATTTATTTATTTACATTTGTACGGGCGAACCCAATTACATTATTACATTAAAAAAAAACATAAAACAAAGGAATCAAGTTGACGGAAACCAACGAAAAGAAATGAAACTCCTGGAGAAAAAAGATAGAAAAACAAACTGTTCGATTTGAGGCACTGAAAGTTCTGAGTGATGCGATGACTGAGGGGGAAAAACTATTAATAAATGACATGAATGAAATAAAGTAGGGAGGGAAAAATTCACCAGTTATCGTCACCCCTGTGTCAATTTGAGTAACAATCAGTATTTAATAATATCAAAATAATATTAAATTTTCGAGGCTGACTTCACAAAATTCACCAGTCATCTTCATCTGTGTGTCAATTTGAGTAATAATCTGCACTTCATTCGCAAGATAATATTATACATTCGAAGCTGACTCTTTCATTCAAAATTCGAGTACATTTCACATGGATGTCATGTCTCACGTCGAATCACACAGAATCACAAGTCCGACAAGAAGGTCCCAATTAGAATCACATCGGATGATTCAGTGAATGATTCAGTCGACTTGGCGAACTCCTATCGCAAGTTTATTTTTCCTCCCTTCGTCGTATCAGTTCTGGCAGGTTCGCGAGTTCGACGCGCGTCATCTCGAACCCGCTTCCTGCTTTCTATTTACAATGAAAGTCGCTCGTGGCGCCCTCTGACGCCGCAGGTGCCCAAAGTCCGTCGTTCGGCACCACAGAAATCCCTCATTACGTGTGAAAATGAGTTTTTTTTCGATTTTTGAAGAGTATTTTCTGAATATACAGTACTCTCCGGTGAAAAACACCTCAGTCGTCGTCTAAAAGCAGGATGTAGTTACGCTATACCGGGGAAAAATTCATTAAAATTCATTGAACGGTACTTAGGTCGAGATAATGTTCCCTACATTTCCTCCCGAATAAATTGAAATTTTTCCAGCTCCAAAATATAAATTGGGGTATTTGATCCTTGCTTCCAATTTGATGATTTTTGAGGATGAAATTCCGATTCCTGTGCTGGAGCAGCTAGTTTGTTTTCGACATAATATGTCAAAAATCAGCAGGTGGAGGAATAAAAATATTATTTTCATTCCTCCACCTGCTGATTTTTTCCTGATGCTGATTTTTTCCACCAGCTCTATTTCAGGCAGTAGTGGTAAGGTGATGCGAAATTTTCAATTGTTTTGGCCGCGGTTCATTACTTTCTCATTTGTAAACCACCAATTGCTGCACCCTTCAAGTATAAATCGTCGTTTTCGCGGAATATTCACACTTCGAGCACTTATGAAAATTTCAACCCTTCAATTCCATTCCGTTGGTGGTTGGGTTTGAAATTTTCAAAAATTTCCCAGTAGGTAGTAGGTACCTATGGTTGGTAGGGAGAGATCTATACAGAAAATAATAAACCAATGATTTGCAGAGTTTTGTTCATAAAATACGCATCATTCGTAGATGGTAGTGAGCGTAAAGTAACACCTTTCTACTCAATAAAAACATCGATCAGCTTGAAAGTTGATGTTTTTATTGAGTAAAAATGTATTAAGCTCATCAGCAGAGATGGGTGAATTCTTATTCATAAATACGATTATGAATACAAATCATATCCGCGATTTTATGAATATGAATACGAATACAATCGTACTCACACTTTGAATACGATTTTCCCCCGTATTCGTATTTGGATACGATTTTATGATCTTTGCTTCCTTACTACCGAAGGTAGGGAAGCTTTGTATTCGTGAAAGAAGTGAAAAAAAAGTGCTCCAAAATCAAAATTTCCACTTGCTTTTTGCGTTTTAGAGCTTCCCGAACAATTTTGGTTCCGTGTCGGTCTGTCTGTCTGTCTGTGGTCAATCCTTGTCCCGGGCAAAACTATACTAACCTGTGGTCCGATTTGATGAAATTTTCAGGGATTGTCCGGGTTAGGTCCCAGACGGTCCCCTATCAATTTCAGCACCTTCGGACCAATAGGAGCGAGTGCGCATGCGCAAACGTGAATTTCCTGGAACCTCGGTTTCTCGGTTTCTAATGAACCGATTTTGCTCAAATTTGGAGGTTAGTTAGGGACTAACTTCTAAGAGACACCCTATAAGTTTCAATCAAATTGGTCAAGCAATAGCCGCTGCGCATGCGCGAACTTTAAATTTATTGTTACAACCAAAACTCCGCAACTATTCAACCAATTTCGATGAAATTTTCAGGGATTGTGTGGGTCAGGTCCTAGACGGTGGACCGCTAAATAACTTTTTTTCACTTGATCTCGTAATTAATTCAAATTGTAATTTTGTGATTTTAGTTGTATACCCACACACTTTTGTTCAATTATTTCAGTGGTTTATATACCACAACTATTTTAAACAAAACTCAAATTACGAGCATATAACAAATTAACACCCATAATCCTAATACGTAATTACGTATTAATACACCTATTATAGTTTTAGTATTGAATAATAATAATCATTATTGTCATAACTTCGTAGTTTTATTTTATACCTACACTCTTTCGTTCTTTTATTTCAGTAGTTTATATACCACAACTATTTACAACACTATTATAAACATTAATACCAGCAACCCTATCCCGCATATTATCGCCAATATTTTGGTATTCAATAACTCTTTGAATCATAATTTTTTCGCCAACTGATTCTATACGTCCATGTTACAATGAGTGAGGAAGCTATACTGCCCACCCAACTTGGCAGACGTTTTTCTATAATTTTCGATATTTTTTCTCTGATGATTGATTTTTTCTATGATGATTAAATGACTTTCCCTGAAAATCATACTCTTTTTATGAACCCTCGACATATTTATGACCTAACATTGTCAAAATAATCAATCCAAATTCGAAACGCTCACAAATTCTTATCGGATTTTTCACGCAGAATCGAATGAGACCACCCCCAGGTCGCTACGATCAACCGAATAGAGAGTACGACGACATTCCCGCTGAAAATCTTTTTTTTTCAACAATTTGCACTGAAAATCATAATAAATTATGATTTGTACCGGAAATTTCGTCGTACTTCTATTCAGTTGGTCGTAGCGACCTGGGGTTGGTCTCATTCGATTCTGCGTGAAAAATCCTTCAAGAGCGTTTCGAATTGTGATTGATTATTTCGACTATGTTAGGTCATAAACATGTCGAGAGTTCGGGAGAAAATCATAAAAAAGTATGATTTCCTGGGAAAATCGTAAAAAAAATTCAATTTTTAGGGAAATCATAGAAAAAATTATAAAATTGTATCCAAAATACGAATACGGGGGAGATTCGTATTCAAAGTGTGAATACGATTGTATTCATATTCATAATCATAAAATCGCGGATATGATTTGTATTCATAATCGTATTTATGAATAAGAATTCGCCCATCTCTGCTCATCAGTAGCTTCACTCCTCAATACTTTGAACAACACAGCCTGGTGGTCCTCCCTCGTTA